>CM067222.1:71911115-72511115 GCA_034190945.1 Octodonta nipae
TTGATAATACCCAAAATCGGAGAAGCATATGCATCGGACGTCGAAGGGACAAAAATGAAGTTCAAGATCGACGTCTAATATTTATGGTCTTTATATGTTTATTTCTTAATTTGTTTATTTGTTTGTTTAACCCAACAGTATTACACCAATTACAGGGTTAATATTAACTATACTGAATTACTAAAAATAGCATATGAGATCTAAAAAAAAAGATGAAAACGTTAAAAGTCCATAAACATCAGAGAATAAAAGGAAAAAAACTGTATAAAACCATGACTAACAAACCTGAATGAATTACATAACTATTATTACAAAAAAGGTGACCGAGTAACCATATCAATACATTTTAATATACTTAGACACAGCGATCGAGATCGATTTTCGACAACTCGAAATTTTGCTGATGAGTCATTAGGAGAACAAGGCCATCTTGTAAGTGTCCGAACGGTTTACCGCCGTATAAGGTCTTTTGGACTGCAGCATTTTCGACCCGATCTTGTGCTACCTTTGACCTTTGAGCATCGACGGCACGACTACAGATGGTACAGAATGGCATTGGAATGTGGAATGGTATCAGGTCATCTTCTTTGATGAATCTCGATCCTGCTTGTCCGGACATAATGACCGACGAAGGGTCAGACGATTTCGAGGAGAAAGACGTGAACCCAATGACTACTAATATTATATTAGTAGTCATTGCGTCAACCTTAATTTGATGTTGGGTGACATGTACAGTAGGAGTTATGGTATGGGGTGCACATGGAACTAGGTCACATTTAGCCGTTGCTCGAGGCAACATGACACTGCAATGTTATCTTCAGAAAGTAGTGGAGCTTTATATACTCCTTTACATTAATCGGCTCATGGATTCCATATTTCAACAAGATAATGCTCAGCTTCATGTTGCTCGAGTTTGAACTTTTTTGAATAGACCCATGTTAATATGTTGCCATGGCCGCTCTGATCACCGCTCTTTCGCCTATAAAACATATTTGGGATTTGATGTGTAGAAAGCTCGGAAATTTACCCCAGCCCCACGGACTTTGGAGGTTCTGAGACATGAAATACAGGTAACTTGCAATAGTATTCCTCAAGAAGAAATAGACCACCTTATTGAATCAATGCCAAGAGGTCAAGACGTATTGGGTAGTTTATAGATAACCGCGGTGGACAAACGCTTATTAACAAACTTAATAATAATAAAAAATAAAATCCTTGGTATTTTTTATTCAAATTTTAATCATTTACTCCTTACTATAACATCTATGTTTTATAAAAACACTATTAAATTTAAACATCTCCTTGAGAGTGTTGCGATTTCTTTGTCAGTGAGTATATTTCAGAATATATTTATATTTTTTAACAAATAGACATTTCCGACGTTTTACCTATACTTGAAAGGGGCTTTGTCAAGCATAAAATAGACTAATTGTACATACCTGGCGGCGGCAACATCTAGTATTTTCCTCTCTCACAGCATTATTACAAGTTTAAAAAATTAAATTTTGAATTGTGTCGTTTGAAAGGAAAACACTAGATGTAGCGGCAGTAAGATAAGTAAAATTAGTCTATATTCATTCTTGAAAAAGCCCCTTACAAGTGTAAGCGAAACGTCGGATTTTTTCTCTATATAAGTGTTAAATTAAATAAATAAATAATTCTGAATAAAGTAATATCGAGTTTCATGTTAAAACAACAACAAAACTGTCACAGCATGAAATATTAATATTATTTCATTACTTTAGTGGATATAGAAATCTAATGTAATTTTAAAATGTTTGGTCAATATGCAATTTTTTCAATTAGATATGTTTTTCATTTCCCAAAGAAACTAGTAAAACACATTAAACTATATTCTTTACATATTTAATTTGGCTTCCAAATTGTGGCTGAATATGATTTAATAATGTTTTATTAATCTATAGTGAACAAATTTGTTATAAACATAATATCCTCTTATCTTGAGAGAATAAATAAAATTTGTTTTAAATATTTAGGGTTGCTATATATACAGCCAAAATTTGGGTAGCATTTTTTTATTACACTAACAGCATTTTTAGGCTTTGCTTTTATACTTTTCAGGATGAATTGATTAGTAAATACCTCTAGTAGTGAAGTATTTTTAGCTATCTTTCACATATCTAATTAATGTATGTTAAATAAATGTTTACTTTTTTTATGAAGATCACAATCTGTTGTAGGATATAAAGCGATGTTACAGTGTCAGTCAAATTCGCCTCCCCCTAATATTTTTTGAACGGTTATGCTTACACTAATGAAATTAGGAAAGTGAATATAAACGATTGTAAACTCCTCTACACTAGTGGTAACAGATGACGTAACAGTAATAGATGACGTCACAGGGCCACTGTGGCTACTAATTTTAAATAGGACCTTATATCAAGTGATAACTCATTTTAAAAGTACCGTCTCACACATATTATTTTCGTTTGGGTTTAGGCCAAATTTTATGAATAAATTAAATAAATACTAAAATTACTGAAACTTGGATTTCAAGTACTCTCACAGAAAAAAATGTAATAATTTCAGGTCCAATGATAGAGCTAACTATATAGTTTCCCAAAACGCCTGCCCAAACATTAATTTTTTTGATGTGCTGATTTGTGTTACTCCAATACCATACATTTTGTATATTCACTTTTTCAATGTGGGAAAAAGTACTTTCATCACTAAAACAATTGGTTTTTATGTAGTGTTGGTTTCGATTCATTTAATTTGTCAAATTTTCACAGAATATCTGTCTCCTGTCGGAGTACGAACACCCAATGTACTGACAAACTTACCTGACAGACGCAATTTTAGTTGTAGAGGAATAAAGGTTTACTACCATTTGTGCAAATATGTCAATTTTTTGTCATCATTAACTGTTGGTGGACGAGGTCGTTTGCACCTTTAACACTACCTGTTGCTTCAAAGTCCTCGTATAGTCTCTCTGGGTACCTCTTATTAACGTTCCGCTTCATGTAGATTCTTTGTACATTCACCAGTTATTACGATATATGCGAGTTTGTTGGCTTGAGTAGGTACCATTTTTTTTATGTAAACTCCTAAATGTCTCGTTAAAAAATAATAAAACTTTACTACAGAATGCATTTATGTCGGCAAGTGGACGTAGCACATTTTGAACGCTTGCTGTCAGAAGTCGTTTAATTAATGGCAATGTAAATGTGAAATATTAGTTTTAGTATTTTTTAAAAGATCCAACCAGATTGGCCTAAAGCCAAACAAAATTAATATGGCTGTGTAGGTATTGTCAATAACTCTCAAATGAGCTATCACTTGCTACAAGGTTCTGTTTAAAATTAGTGGCCACAGCGGCCCTGTGACATCATCTATTACTGTTACGTCATCATCAGGGACGTTTACAACCGTTTATTTTCACCCTCCAAACATTAGTGTAAGTATAATCGTTCAAAAGATACGAGGAGATCATTGACTGGCGCTGTATAATTAATCTGTCTGTTTATTGGCTTTTTTCTCTTCACTTTTTTTTCGAAAAAATGCCCTGATTACTGGTTGTGTCTTACAGAAAGTCTTCCTCAGAGAAAAATAATCGCTACAATCTGATCAGCCAATCTTCCTATATACAAATTTGTATATTGTGTACACTTATCTATTGTGAAGACGTTTCAACTCCCAAGTATAGAGTTGTTGTAAATAACGGTATGTTTTTATTATTTTTGTTTGTCACATAAATTTGACAATGATAGTTTTTCGATTTAGGTCAAAAGACGGTGTTCTGATTTCAGTATTATTAATCATCGGGCAGCTAGCTGTCTTAAGTTTCCTCTATGTACTATTTTATTCATCAAAATCTCAGAGTTGTCCCATCCTATTCTATTGCTATCAGCGTTGCTTAATACTTGATTGGCTGAGTTTGATTTGCCCACTTGTCTTCGGATCTTTTCGTTTTGGTTTTTCTTTTTCTTTACTTCTAGAGATCACGAATTCTTATCCGTATATGTATGGTCTCAAACACAATGTACACTGTACACGCAACTCTTAGAATGTTAGGGCGGGTAAAATGGTTTTGTTTTATTTATTTTAAAACCTATTTTGAAACAAATAATACAATGCGATCTTTTCTTACGCATCTTGTAAATAAGCTTAATAATTCACTGCAGTAGTTGAATTCCTTTTTATTTAAAAATCAAGAAACAATTCAACCTGAAAATAACACAATAATAGTACATAGTACATTAATGAGATACTATGTTGTTAGGAGTCGACTGGAAATCCCTGACCATATCGGCCTGTCTGCCCATAACCACCGACTATTTCCCCGACAAAAGAGCCCTCAACATCGACTACGTCGAATCCCTCTACACCCTCTTGCCTGACAGCGTCAACGCTGATTTCACGCAACAACGTTCATCGTACAAACGACCGTTGACGACTCTAGAAGTATTCAAAGAGCTCATATCCCAGCGATTAGCTCAGGGTTTTCAGCTGATTTTGATGGCCGATTGTAACGTCGATTTGAACAATTCCATCGTCATGCCGAGCTCCATGCGCGGAAATGTTTTGAGGAAGAGCCCCTCCGAAAATGACGAGAGCTACTATTTGTCTATCGGTAGATTGTTTCACAAAATTTCTTTGTCTGGCAATACGATATCAGTTACCAGATACAGACCTAGGTAAGTATTATATTACATTATACATTACATTGGTCATTAAGTCCCGGGACTGAGAGACAGATGGGGTCGCCGATAGCATGTCACTTTTGTTTTTCGGTAGTACCAACCAAAGACACATTTAAAAATTTGCGAGCTTTAAAATGATGCCAGTCATACAGTCTGTGTTTCAGTCATAAATTTTCATTGAAGTTTTCGGTCTCTTTACGGTCCGTGATATATGAAAACAAACGTTCGATTTTCTTAACTTAGAAAAAATCATGTTATGTAAGCGATTATTCGAAGCCGGCTCAAGGAATTTAGATCGATTAAACAGTGTTAAAACCTAGCGTATACCGTTTGTTAGAAAAACGCCTACTTTTTTATATAGTAATCTTTGGCTAAAGCGATACCATTAAAAAAAGCATATATTTCTGTTTGAAACCTGAAGTGCAATAAAAGGGAATAGAATGGAATTCAATCAAAATAAACGTCAGTCAACCAAATTTAAGATGGAGGTTCTCAATTGGTCTCTGTATACAGTGACCAGACTTTCTTATGAATAATATTTAGAGAAAAAGCTATCTTCATAAAAAATGTGCTTGATCTGAAACCTATATTTAAACCATTACATGTCACTTTTTCAACTGTATATGAGGTTTTTCAGCAATTATGGAATTTGCTTAAAAGCGAAGTACTTCTATTTATTTATTTGACCAAAATAAGTAATACATTGATTAAACAAAAAAATGCATTACATCCTATAGAGGTATGTTATACCTGTACTATGGGTATTTAGAAAATTTAAAGAGAAAAATGTCACATGTAAATATCACTTATAAAACTAAAATACAATCGTATTCATAATTATATGTGCTTAAAAATACATACAACATATACACAATATAGACACCAATACGTCATGATTTGCACAGCCAATTACACATTATTCCCTTAGAGCATGTACCTTCTGGAGATAATCTGCATTGCACAAAATCGTGGCAAGGCTAGAAAGAGAGGGCAATGGAAGCAATAAGAGCTATTTCACTTGGTGGGTGGAAGCAGCTAATGAACAACATGCTGAACGTATTTCATTGGAAGCAGCTCCCAACCCAGTGAAATAGCCTATTGCCCACTTTCATTTTAGTCCTACCACAAAATTTGTGCACTGCAGGCTATCTCCAGAATGTACAAGCTCTAAGATTATTCCTTATCCACTCTTTCATTCTTAGTTTAAAGTATCTTGATTTCTCATTATCAATATTTTTAATATTGTCAAGTAATTGATTAAAGATCTTTATTGATGCAAAGTTACTACTTTTATTCAGTAAAGTCCGTTTAACCACAGGCAGTAGAATATTCTTATTTCTAGTTGTACTAGTTGAAAAATCATATTCAATTTTGAGTTCAGAAAAATGTTTTAAGATAGCATTATTACAATACAACTGACTAAGGTTAAAGGGTAATTTTTATTCAACGATTTGTTTTTTAATATTATTTTTAATAATTTGTCTTGTAATCTTTGTAACATTAAATTGTTGTTGTAAGCACCACCCCACGCACTATTTCCGTATGATAGCACGATATGAAAAACTGCATAATAGATAAGCAATAGGGCTTTCATATTCATAACTTTTGATAACTTACTAATCACAAATATAAGATACTTGGTCCTATTAATAATGTAATTGATATGAAAGTCCCATTTTAGATTTAGGTCAAAATAAACACCTAGGTATTTGGTTCTTTTCAATTCTAGTAAGGCTGTTTACCCTTAATTTTAATATTTCAATTCAATGGCATAATGTCACAATAACAGCCAACTTTAATATAAACTGATTTCTCAGCATTCAGCGTAAATTTATTATTCAAAAGCCATATTGCAAAGCTATTTCACATTAATGTGAGAAATTGCTTCAGACCAAGTAGAACCAATGGAACTGACTGCTTTATTATCCGCATATGACACAAAAAAACCATCTGTAAGTGTTTTTAATAGGTCATTGACGTAAATTATAAAGAGAAGCGTTCCAAGAATTGTTCCTTGCGGCACACCTAATTTTATGCCTCTAAATTTACTGACTACACCATTTGTTTTTATCCTTTGCTGGCTATTAGACAAATAGCTTTACATTAACTTGTGTGCTTGCCCCCTAATTGCATAACATATTTTTCAAAAGAAATTTGTGGTCAACTGTATCAAACACTTTGATAAGTCCAAGAATGCTAACTGGTTTACTTAAATTTAAACATAGATATTATTAATTTAATTAATGAAGCTTAATGCATCTTTGGTACCTAAGTTCTTAATAAACCCATACTGTCGTCTATAAATTATTTGCGTTCACAGAGAAAATTAAAAATCCTGTGGTAGATGAGTCTTTCAAAACAACGTCTGCCCTCTTTAAGACATCTGCCCAGATAGCTTGCTCAGTACAAAACTTAAAAAAAATATATGCTAAGGTTCAGCAATAAATTCTGTAATAGTTTTTAATGCTTCAGAATTAATATTATCATTTCGTCCTGCTTTCGTTTCATTTTACTAATTATCGGCATTATTTCAAAGGAATTTGTAGGATACAAAAATACTGAAAGTGGGTTAACTTCAGACAGTGTTACATTTCCTCCTAATGTTCAATCAAATTTTTTGCTGAGTTTATCAGCTACAGTACAAAAATTCTTGTTTAAATAGTAATTCCATCATCATTTTCATATTATTTTCATCTAGTAGATATTCTATTTCATTTTTTCTTTTTATAGTTTTTCCTAATTTATTAATAATTTTCCATAGTGTTTTAAAATTTTTCATGTTTCTATCAATTAGATCACTTGCTTTTATCTTTTATAACTCTGCCCACTATATTTTTATAGTTATTACATTTTATTTTTAACTGATTGCTTTAGTTATCGAGTTACTCCTGGATTTGAACTTGAAATTACTTGACCTTTTCATTTTACCAATATTATCTTTTATTTTATTAATCATCAGAGCTGTTGCTGTTAAAGTCCTGCTTTGACAGTATGTTCCAATTAATGTTACTAGCTAGATTTTTCAATATTTTATAACTGATTCTATTATATGCAATATTATCATTCCATTACATCTACCCCATTTATAACCAAGAAAAGTGGATAGAGTTCAGGATACACTACACTCAGTCAGTTTTTATTATTTTTGCTATTAGCTAAGAATTCATTTAACCACTGAATAAATTCCCCTTTGGGCAGGTCATGATATCTATATGTTGCAGATATATTAATGTTTTGCCTATCATCAATAGATATATTAGTATTTAAGGCACTAAGTTTGCCTACCATAATCGTTTCAATTGTTTCATTATAGTTGTCATTAATGTAGATAACCGCTTTATCAGCTTGGTTTATATCACTTTATTATAAAAAGTTTTGTCACCAAGCAGCTGGTATAATTTATAATTTTCTAGCTTCCAAGTTTCTGTGCAAGCAATGAGTATCTGTTTGTGTTTTAATCTATTAATTAGAATCTCCAACTGTGGAAAATTAACATTTAGCTTCATTATGGTGATACACATAATCAACTTATTAATACTTTGTAAATGTTTATTTAAAGTATCTAAGTTATCAAAAATTAATTCATTGTATTAGATCATTAATTTCGATTGTATTATCCACAAATTAAGAAAAAATTAGTAAACTAGTTCTATAAATACTTATTAATGAACATAAATATTTTCAAAAATATAGTTATTTATGAGACAATGGTTTATTTAGTTAGCTGCCGGTAACAGATTTGAAACTGGTTGAACAAGGTACTCCGTCTGCCGTCTAATTTCGGTTTATAAGTCTCACAATTTATATAATCGGAAGCCGCATGGTCAATTCTCTTATTTTTTACAAATTGGTTCGCCTTTACACAATTAATACACTTTTGATGATATTTACAAATTTTATCCCCAGATTTTCATTTTCAGGCATCCATATCCAGGTTTCAATTATCAGTATCGGTACAGATTTCACGCACCCTGGCACGATAATTACGAAGAATCATATGCATCCTTTACAACAGAAAAACTCGAACACTATAATTGGAACTATTTAGATCAGTACGTTTGTACAGGTGGTGATACTGAGTTTACATTAGACGAGCAACTCAAATATTGGAGGTAAGTGTCCATATTGCAATATAGTCCGTGGGTTCAATTTTAGAATTATAAAACTAATATCCACTTTCACTTTTCTAGAACTTTATTTACATTCAAACAGCTGATTCGAATACAATAACAATCCCATATACGCTAGTCGTCGCGGTATAACTCCTCGGCGATCGTGGCGGGCTTCTTTTATATCACCAGCGTAGAATTCTCCAGTAGAAATCATCATCGCTCTTTCCGCTGTCGAATCTTTTCGAGAATCCTATTTTTTATATTGAAACGTTTGTTGTCGTGCTGAAATGACACAGGGTCGGCTTTGGGTAAATTTCGTTACACTGCCCCCCCTTTAATTCTGATCGTCCCGATCAGAAACATCCCCTCCATGGTAGGGAGCGAGTCGATCTAAATGAACCACCTTCAATTTAGCCTTGGGGTTTCGACGGATCCGGTAGACGACGTCATTAAGCCTCTTGACCACCTCGTATGGACCATCCCACGCGGGTGTAAGCTTTGGGGATTTACCCTTGCTCCGTTGGGGGTTGTACAACCAGACTTTGTCCCTCTCTTGGAACCCGACTGAATTGGCCTTGAGGTCGTATCGCGTCTTCATCCGGTCACTGGTGGCCAACATCTGCGTTCGGGCTAATTCGTGTATTGCCAGCATGTTATGTCGGAGCTGGTCGGCATAATCGTCGATGTCTTGGGGAGGTTCTTCGGGGGAGCCAAATGCCAAGTCGCATGGTAATCGCAGCTCCTTTCCGAATAAGACCCTGGCTGGGGTCAGGCCTGTACTATTATGTACAGCAGAGCGATATGACAACAGGAACAGGGGAATATGCTCATCCCAATCACGCTGGTTATTGCTGACGACCTTGGATAGGTGTTGTTCCAAGGTCCTGTTGAATCTTTCCACCATTCCGTCTGACTGTGGGTGTAATGGTGTTGTTCTCGTTTTCCTGATCCCCAACATCGTGCAGACCTTCTGGAATACATTCGATTCGAAGTTACGCCCCTGGTCTGAATGTAATTCCATCGGGACGCCAAACCTGCTGAATAGTTGTTCTACTAGCACCGTCGCTACCGTGGTTGCCTCTTGGTTGGGTATCGCATATGCCTCAGGCCATTTGCTGAAGTAATCCATTGCGACCAGAATGTATTTGTTCCCCCTCTCAGACTCGGGAAACGGACCGGCGACATCGATGGCAATTCTCTCAAATGGGACGCCCACATTGTACTGCTGCATTCTGCCCTTGGTCCGGGTCTTCGGGCCCTTACTGGCGGCACATTTGCGGCACCAAGCTCTGACGTCTTCGAAGTAATTCACCCAGTAGTACCGCTGGCGAACTTTGTCTAGGGTTTTATTCATGCCCAGGTGGCCTCCGGTAATTCCATCATGTACTTCGGTCAGGATGGCTGGTACCTTTCTCTTCGGAACTACCAGTTGGGACTTGGTTTCTCGTCCATCAGTGCTTTCCCAGACTCGCTTGAGCATTCCATTGTCTACTCTTAGAGAGTCCCATTGAGCCCATAACGATTTCAGCACGCCGGAGTATCTAGCTACCTCATCCTATCGTGGCCTGGGTGCCCCTCTCGTTTTGAGTGACAAGATTGGTTCGATGTCTGGATCAGCCATTTGGTCCTGGATGCACTGTTCCGTTGTCCAGTCTTCATTGGCCTGCACTCGGATCTGCCTGATGGAGATACCCTCTCGCTGTTCCGTCTTCAGACAATGAACGCATTTCGCTCTACAGGGTCTTCTGGATAGGGCATCGGCATTATTGTGCAAACGGCCGGCACGGTGTTACACCTTGAACTCGGATTGCTGTAATTTCTCCATCCATCTGGCCAGTTGTCCTTCCGGTGTCTTCATGTCCAGCAGCCATTTGAGTGCGGCATGATCTGTTCGGATTAAGAAATGGCGACCATAGAGGTATTTGTGGAAATGGTCTACAGCCCTTATTATTGCAAGAAGTTCTTTTCTGGTGACGCAATAATTTCTTTCTGGTTTCGTGAATCCACGGCTGTAGTACTTGATCACCCTCTCTTCACCATCTTGCACCTGGGATAGGACGGCCCCCAAACCGGTGTTGCTGGCGTCGGTGTCTAAGATGAACTTGCCGGACTGTGTAGGAAAGGCTAGGATTGGGCTGGAACATAGTGCTGCCTTCAGTCGCCTGAATGATGTTTCGCAATCCTGATTCCAATGGAAGGTCTCTTTCTCAGTGGTCTGCCGATGTAGAGGGGCGGCGATGGTGGCAAATCCCTCAACAAAACGCCGGTAAAATGAACAGAGGCCCAAGAAGCTTCGGAGTTCATGTTTGTCTCTTGGAACTGGCCAATCACGGATGGCTTCTATCTTGTCTTCGTTGGTGCGGATTCCGGACTCGGACACTACGTGGCCCAAAAACTCTACTTCTTTTTGAAACAAGGAACACTTCTTCGGATTGAGTCTCAGGTTGGCGTTATTAATTCTGGAGAATACTTCGCCCAGGTTCTTCAGATGGTCGTCGAATGTTTGGCCCATGACTAGAATGTCGTCGAGGTATACTAAGCACGTCCTCCATGTTAACCCGCTCAGTACATACTCCATTAGCCTCTCAAATGTAGCGGGTGCATTACATAACCCAAAGGGCATGACCGTGAACTGAAACAGCCCTTTACTGGTGGAGAACGCTGTCTTCTCTCTGTCGTTTGCGTGTAGACCAACCTGCCAATATCCACTTTTTAGGTCTAGTGTGGAGAACCAACGGGAGCCTGCTAGTGTGGTCAAAGTGTCATCGATTCGGGGTAGTGGATAGCTGTCTTTCTTCGTGACATCATTCAGCTTTCTGTAATCCACGCAAAATCGGGTGGTTCCAACCTTCTTTTTAACTAACACGACGGGAGCAGACCATGGACTGATGGATGGCTCAATAACTCCATTTTGTAACATGGACTCGATGTTTTCCTCGACGGCCTGTTGTTGCCCCAATGGTAGTCGTCTAGGTGGTATTCTGATGGGTTGAGCCTTCCCGGTATCTATTCGATGCTGGATGATGTTGGTGCGACCGGTGGTTCCATTTTTACTGTTAAAAATTTGCCAGTGTTTTGTGATAAATTGCTTGGCTTTCTTCTGGTTCTCTGGTCTCAAGTGTGTCAAATGGTCAGCAAACTGTTGTAGGAACTCTTTATCGGGCCCTGGCTCCTTCACCGACGTCCGGTACTCTTCTTCGCAATTGATGATGGTCTCTACTGGCTCGAAACAAGCTATCTCTTGACCATTGGTAATTCTGATGTCGTTGTTGGACAGATTCAGGACTCTGATTGGTATATCTCGTCCGGTTTTAACTATAGCCCGTCCAACTAAGTAGTCATGAGCTGAGTGTACGGGCTCCACCATTCCAACGCAGCTCCCAGGATTGCTGTCTAACTGCCGTGTCAATACAAATTCCTCATTTAGGAACCGAAGAACATCATATCTCGGGTCGAACATAAATCCATGCTGGCTAATTAGGTCCATTCCCAGTATAAAATCGTCCTCAATATTCGCTACCAGGACCCTATGCCGGATCATGTTGTCCCCTATCTGTAGCACGACATCTGCCTCACCCTGTATTGACATGGACTCGCCGGTGACCGTTCTGAGCTGGATGTTATTAGTAACTGGCTGAATTTCTGATGCTCTCAAGACCCTGGACTTGGCAATGGACACAGCGGCGCCGGTGTCGATGGTGATGGTAACTGCTCGCCCATTGATGGTGCCTCTGATGACTAGGCTGCCGCTATCTCGGCAAAATCCCCGGATGGATAACGTTTTGGGGGCTGGTGGAGGGACAGTCAGCATTCGCCCCCCTATGCTGACTGACTGGCGGTCCCTGGACATGTGGCTGTTTTGTTGGTTACCCCTGGTCGGTGATCGTTCAGGTGGCCTCACTCGACAATCACGTTGGAAGTGTCCTGTCCGTCCGCAGCGGTAACATGCCCCTCTGGTGCCAGTTCTTTGTGACCGTTCTAATATTTTGTTCAGCCCAGCCAGCGGCGCTTGAAATGGTGACTCTGACTCTTCCTGGTTGAAGGAAACTGCTTGGATCCTCGGCTTGGACATGTTCATGACGGCCTCTACCTCCAAAGCCCGAAGTAGAGCTTCATTACTCTTCTTGACGCCACTTAGTCTTAGATTTCTTTGAACTTCCACATCTCTGATGCCGTTTATGAAACTCTGTGTGGCCAACTGGTCTTTCGTTCCCTCTGGCAGGTCTGGAGAGGACAAGTGAACTAACCGTCTAATCTCTACTTTGAATTCTTGAAGACTTTCACCGGATTTTTGCGTTTTTCCACTCAGTTGGACTTGGTATACCTGGCTCAAGGATTGATTGTCGTATCGTTTGTCTAGGATGGCGATGATCTTGTCGAAATTGCCTTGTTCATCGACTGGAATGCTTTGGAGGAGTTCTAGGGCCGGACCTCTTAACGAAATTACCAGAGAAGTAGATTTTTCTTGATTATCCCATCCATTAGCTGTAGCCACGGCCTCAAATTGCCCTTTATACATGGGCCAAGATGAACTGCCGTCGAATGTGGGTGGTTTACTAAAGGAACCTTTGGTATTCAAGGTGTGCTGGTATTTTCCTCGCTGTAAGTCCTGTTGCATTTTTTTGATTTCTGTTTCTACCTTGTTTTGGATGGCACTGATTTTATCTTGTACTTCACTTACTTCACTTTGTACGGTGTTTTTAATGGAACTGATTTCAAATTTCACCTGGCTCTGTATGGAATCGATGTCATCTACTGTGGTTTCAAGGGCCTCCACATTATTTTTTAGGATCTTTATGTCGTCGTTTATCTCTTTTATATCTGATTCTACTATTTGCATTCTTTCGGTAACTGTTTCATTAACTTGTGATACTATTTGCATTAGTTGTTCAAATTGCATTTGTCTTTTTTCTTCAGTAATTTTAAAATCATTTTGTCGTTTTTCTTCTAGTATTTTAAATTCATTTTGTCGTTTTAATTCAAGTTGATCTTGTTTTTGTTCAAATTTCGAGAACAATCCTTCTATTAAATTATGTTGTTCATTTTTCATCGTAGTGACAAGATTTTCTAATTCTATTTTACGTTTTTCATCAAAAGATTTTACTAACCTTTGTTGAATTTCTTCTTGATGTTGTTTTTCCTTCTTGTCACGTTTTTCTAGAATCTGTGCAATTTTTTCGTCCAGTCCCTCTGTAACCTGCTTGACTATTTTTTTGGTAGTTTCGTCCATAGTACGGGTTTCCATAAATCAAATTATGCTTTTAACTGCACTTATAATCCTCTACTTCTGATCACCAAATTGCAATATAGTCCGTGGGTTCAATTTTAGAATTATAAAACTAATATCCACTTTCACTTTTCTAGAACTTTATTTACATTCAAACAGCTGATTCGAATACAATAACAATCTCCTCGGCGATCGTGGCGGGCTTCTTTTATATCACCAGCGTAGAATTCTCCAGTAGAAATCATCATCGCTCCTTCCGCTGTCGAGTCTTTTCGAGAATCCTATTTTTTATATTGAAGCGTTTGTTGTCGTGCTGAAATGACACAGGGTCGGCTTTGGGTAAATTTCGTAACAATATTTACCACAGAAGTGCTCTATAAAACTGTAACTGCTTCTTAATTTTCTTTCCATTGACGTATAAGTGCAGACCAAATAAACAGTACAGATATCTAGATTGCTGTGGAATTGCTTCCAATAAAGTCATATAATTAATTGTCATTGGTGGTACTTTCTGCATTAAGTTTCTGTGAAAATGTAAAAATGGTTCTTAAGACTAATAAAAGCTTAGATCATGTATCGCCTAGATATAGCCTGTCATGCACAAATTCGTGGCAACGCTAGAAAGGGAGGGCAATGCAGACAGTAACAGGCTATTTCACTTCGTGGGTGGCAGCAGTCAATGAACAACATGCTGAACGTATTTCATTGGAAGCAGCTCCCAACCGAGTGAAATAGCCTCTTGCCCTCTCTATTGCCCCCTGACCCTTTAGTCTTACCACGATATTTGTGAACAACAGGCTATATCTAGAAGGTACATGATCTAAGGATAAAAGGTATAGCTATAGTAAAGTCACGTCACCACAGAAGGCGGCAAGAATCAATAGCTTGCTAAGGTATGAATTATCATTTCATGTGCAATTCCACAATCAAACTTACACTAAAATCACAAGATTTTAGTGTAAGTGTAATGCACACTGAAACTTCACTTTTGGGAATGTTATCAATGATTTTTTGGACAATAAAATCCGAATAATTGCATTTAAAAAAATATATTTTGAGTTGTTTTAATAGTGAGGAAAAAAACAATAAAAAAATTGTTTATAAGTAACAATAAAAAAATATTTTTCAGTGTTTGACAAGACAATCAAAACGAATAGATTGTTTTATTCTAGAATGACGATACTCATATAAATGGGGTATGACAAAGGGCCCGGAATTCTTACTCTATATTGTCTTGAGTTTGTATTTTTACAATTGTAGTTGTATCCTTCGAACCTAGAATATATAAGCATATTTTTGAAAAATGCCAATAGAAGTAGAATACTCAGACTTTTTAAAACGTTGTTGCAGATTCCGAGTATACCTTTTGCCTTTGAATAACTCAGCAACGAGAAAAATCGTTGAAGGGGCCGAACATTGTGACATTTACACCGGCCTAACGGCAGCGGAACACCAGCAGATGATCGAAGGTTTAATAAAATTTCTGGAGACCGCAGTGAACAAAATAAAACATTCCAATATATCTAAGAAGCCCAGGGTTCGTTTTTTCCCCTTTCAGATATGCTCACTTAACGTTTTCTAATTTACACATTAACATTATTTTCTTTTTATTATTTTTTAGTCAGCATGTTGATAGTGGCTTTTTTACTTGAATTTGTGCATGTTGTAGATGTCACTGAACATATTAGGCAATCAACCGATGGTACAACCAAGACGTAACAGTATGAGCAATTTCCATCAGGTATAATTACGACAATGTTTTTGGGTTTATAGAACCTAAGGGGGAAAAGAATTGTACGATGTTTTCGAACGGGCTATTTGCAAATTTGAGGTGAAGGATTAACTGACTATTAACTGGGTGTGGTATTGATTCACAAAGTAATGCTTTTGCACATAATGCGGATAATTTAAATTCATACTAAACTTTCAGTTTCCTTTTTATATATGAAAAAAAGTTTGTAGCACTTTCAAATGTTTTACAACATCTGTCCGTTTGAGTTTGCTACCACCTGTTCATTTGGGTTGCATTTATTGAAGCGAAGGCTTCTTAATGGAGGTCCACCCTTACACATTACCAAATACATCGATTTGGTAGTGAAATGCAAAAATTTTACTTTTCCTAGAGATCGTTCTGACACTTATTTGACTTTGAAATACCCATACAACTTAATTTTCTGTGTAACAAACAAGGACCAGGTTATATATTAAGAGTCTCTTTGTTTACAGAAAATCAACAAATTGTAGTAATAAAAAAAACAATATACAATACTACCAACAATTTTGCTTTTCGTTCTAATAAACATTTTAATTCTCTGTCTGAAGTCAGAACGCCACAAAAAAGAGCAACGTTACCAAGTTGCCATTACATTTATGTGCCGACCAAGTTCATATTATGAACATTTTACATTAACACTTCTGAATAATTTTGAGTTTAGAGTAAATACTCTATTTTTAAATTAATTAATATCCTACTTTAGACCATACACTGTGTACAATCTACATTAATAACCTTAGAGAATTTCATGACAAGACTAGAAAAAGAGGACAATATAGAGAGAAGCATGTTCTCTCACTTGGTGGGTGGAAGCAGCCAATGATCTGTGGAAGCAACTCCCATTCTAGTGAAATAGCCTCTTGCTCTCGCAATTGCCCACTCGTTCTAGTCTTTTCACGATGTTTATAAATTGCAGGCTACCTCCAGAAGTATAAGCTCTAAGTTAATAACAGACTTTAGAGCGTATATCATATGACTTTAAGAACATAAAAAAAAATATCTTTGTGGTATTAGGTATTGTCAAAAATTCATCGAATTTAAAACCAAATAAAACGAAAAGTTAGTTTCTTTGCACGTTTGTCTTTGTATGTCAAATTTGTAATTTATAAAATCATTTTTGAGTCACACAATTATTAGCTCAATTATAATAAATATTTCATAGGAATTAAATTATTTTCTGTTAGGTAAGTGAGAGGGGGGTTTTTAAAAGCAGTCATCTCTAGAAAAATACCATTACATATAGCTAACTTGGTGAAATTTAGAATTCCAGTGCGACGCTTGGTTAGTTCCTCTTTATTATCCAAGTTTCTCCTAAAACACATATTTGTTTTAATATGTATACTCGCTGACAAACAAATCACAACACCCTGAAGGAGATGTTTAAGTTTAATATTGCTTTGGTTAAACATGGATTAAAATTTGGTAAAGTTTGGAGTATTTTTTTATGTAAACTTTTATTATCAATTAATATTGTCGTTTTTTTATTTTTATTTTAATTTACCAAAAAACAAACCGTTTTATGGGATCCAAAATCGATGTATGTATAGTAATTTTAAAATGCCAAGAGTACATTTACGCCGACTGTATCGCCAGTTAAGTGAATTTGAAAAATGTCGAATTATTGGTTTACGGGAGGCGGGTTTTTCATTTGGAGAAATCGCTAACCGCACAAACAGAAATCCAACTACTGTTATGAGATGTTGTCGATACCCAAAATCTGAGAAGAGAAGAATAGGCACCGGACGTTGAAGGGGCACAAATGAAGTTCAAGATCGACATCTAAGACATGGCCTTTAGATTTGGCTAATGAGTTTGGACTACAGCATTATCGACCCCATCTAGTGGTACCTCTGACCGCTGAGTATCGACGGCAACGGCTGCAATGGTGCAGAGGACGACAACATCGGAATGTGGAATGGCATCAAGTCGTCTTCTCTGATGAATCTCGATTCTGTTTTGGTGGATGTGTTGGCCGAAGAAGGGTTAGACGACGTCGAGGAGAAAGACGTCAACCTTAATTTGATGTTGAGCGACATGTACACCGAACAGTAGTCGTTATGGTATGGGATGCTAGTGCAGTAGGTCATTCACATTCTTTATTCAGTCAAAAGTTTACAATTGACAAAGTAAATAAAAGGCATTTCAACCATGTTATTGCCTGGCTGTTTGGCATTACAATGTTTCACCAGCAAGCTGGGAAAAGGGGTACCTTAACTAGCCTATACTAAATATTTTAAGTGTCAACTGTAAATCAATTATAAAAATACGGACATATAATTTCTAAACATTAAATACCAACAAAACAAACTAGTTCATTGTGGTCAAAATCATTGAATAACCAGTTCATAAACAGTACAGTAAACAATTAAAACTATCACTAACAAAATGTAAAGTAAAAGACAATTGAATTGTAGTAAATAGCAAACTTTTTTAACACTGAACATATAATTAAAATAAAGTATCATTAAATTATACTAATTGGTCACAGATAATTAAGTTTGACCTAATTTGTACAGAAATAATAAAATTAATAGGTCAAAAATGTCAAGAGTATTACAAGTCCATCGCCCCATTAGAGATCGGCCGCAGATCGACGCCGTGAACGAGAGCAATTCAGTCGATTATCTTATGAGAATATCAGACATGCAAAGAAGGGACAGTTAAACGGTTCAATAAGCGAATTGGATGTTAGTGAGACATTATTTATTAATGTTGTTATATAAAAGAAGAATATACTGAATGATAGGTTATAATAATTAAAATAGCAATAATAAGAGCTAAAACGAGGATAAATTAGAATCGTAATAAATAAGCAACGGGGATACTTAAATTAAATCTAACACAAAGGGCAAGAATTAATTACCTCCATACCGCCCTACTAAAGAAATTGTGATAAGCGATGGATCCTATTATGGTGCTGTTAATTAATTGTCTTTTTAGAGTGACGGAGTTAATATTAAGAGAGTCTAAAAGGGCGTCATTATTATAACACCAAACACTCGAACACCGATAATTAAAGTGAGGACCGTAACTTCTGTGGTCTTCCTGATAGTTAAAACTTTATTAAGAAATTGGGGGTCCTCATAATATTCTTTTTTCCTCTTGAAGCCGTCATATAAGGGACGGGGACCCTCCCAATGAACGCCTACGTCTGCAGTGATGGATTTTAGTCCCTTAGTAAGGACAGGATCGGGAACTTTAAGAGAATCCTGTTCGGGCTTCTGATGTGCGGTTCAACCTCAACTTGCCACCCTTTTTCGTTGCTTCCCTCTGAATTATTTTGTATAAGTTATTGTGGCGGTCAATTCGCTTTTCATGCGTTATGTAGCAATTTTGAAGTATGTGGCAGTTTGATTCATTCTGTTGCATCCACCGCGGTATTTCCTTGTAGCTGGGTCGTTGAAAGAAAGGTCACACGAGGGTAAGGTTTGCACGTAACTGCAGTGCTTTGATATAGGTTTTGGCTCTCCAGGACGGAGGAGAGTCGGATAGCAAATTTAGTCTTTGTTCGAGGCAACATGACAGCGCAACTTTATCTTCAGGAAGTGGTGGAATAAAACATATTTGGGAAATGATGGGTAGAAAGCTCGGAAATTCACCCCAGCTCCTACGGACTTGGGGGGTTCTGAGACATGAAATACAGTTAACTTGGAATAGTATTCCTCAAGAAGAAATAGACCACCTTATTCAATCAATGCCAAGATGTGTGTTGGGGAGTGTATAGATAACCGTGGTGGACGAACGCATTAACAAACTAATAAAAAGTTTTAAACTCCTTGGTATTTTTTATTCAAATTTTAATCTATTTTACTATAACATCTACATTTTACCAAAACAATATTAAATTTAAACATCTCCTTCTGGGTTCTATTTACATAATATTCCCATAATTTTATCCAAGTAACCTCATTATATTTTGTTAGAATATTAAATAAGTGAAGTACTTTTGAATTATTGTAATTCAACAAATTGTATAATTTAATTAAAAATTAATTTACACGTTATATGTTCATTTGCAGTTATATTTGAATTAAAAACTAACTTACACATTAGGATTAATACTTAAGTCGTAATAAAATAATGGCAATTATTTTAATTCTCCTGAAATATGTATTCATTAAGATTGACTCAAATAGATAATCAGAGAAGTATATTTCGTTTTATCATTTTCCAGAAAGTCGGACATATTATTAAGGAAATGTAATTCAATGAATCTGCACTGCGTTTCCCAAAACACCTGAATCAATTTAAATATTTAAAATCGTATTCTGTTGAGATATATTTTTCCGTAACTTAAAACATACTGTTTTTCAGAAAATTGCAAAAATTGTAAAGGTCAAATAAATTTCTACACAAATCTCTAAAATTAAATAACAAGATATGTCATTTAATTTCATTCATTTGAAGTCAGTTCTTTAAAAAATATATATATATAAATTGTTATACATACCTACTTTATTTTAAGCAATCGAAAAAATAATGGCGAAACTTCGTTAAGGTTAAAGTAAAGTCACATAAATTTACTACACAGAGGTTCGTAAACGTTAAAGTAAATTCACATAAATTTGCTACACAAAACTCCAAATTTAAATGCCAAAATATGTCAGAAAAGAATTATTGATTGCACATTGCGTTTAAACCATGTTCATTTAAATCCATTTGTTAGTCGGTACTTCGTTAAATATAAAATTTGTTGTTGTTGTTTTTTTTTTAATATTAACGTTTCCTTTTATCCGAAACATATTTGTGGGCACAAATGGGTTAAACTAAAAACAGTGACATTGCTTCAGTACCACACCCAGTAACACCTGCATTTCCCCCAAATATGCCAGTAGTTTTTTTAATAAAATCAAAATTGCATTTATATTATAATGAAGTGATATACGGATTCTTGTGTCAGTTAATTATAGATAAGTACCAAGCTGTACATATTTTTTTTGTTTTCTGCTTGCTTGTTTTTTTTAAACAACCAATTCATGTATCATTTGTGTTAGTGCTCTAAATCTGCTTTCCGTTTCTTTACATATTGTACTTTGCATTTTTTAGTATAATCTATGATTTTTTTATTAGTTTTGTACCGTAATATTAGCATCAGTTTGAAAATTTGTATTTACAAAAACATAACATGTGTTTGAACCATTAATGCTCAATGTGATTTCTTTTATTTTTTTATTGAAACCATTTTCAGAACATCGGGTCTAGTTCTCCATTTCGTGAAAGATTAGGAAGCAACCGATTGTCCGATAGACCCCGACCAAGGTTTGATAAAGTTTTCTCTCTTTTTTTACAGCTTGGATTGTGGAATATGGGCACGTCTAGTTATTTTAACGTCTTCGTTTTCGTACCTAACAATTTCGTATTTCTATTTACTGTGCTTGAAGTAAATCAAGGGAAATGAAACACTGGCTGATTTCTTTTGTCGTGGGTTACAAACCTAATGAGATTTCGTGGCATTTCATTGATTTATTTCTACTTATGCTTATTATTTTTTTGCATTTTTCGATTTAATATTAGATTTGCTTGCTTTCAGAGTATCGCTGTTCGCTCCATTGAACGAAGTATTACGCCTTCTATTAGGTAATTTTTAACTTTTTATATCAATTTGTGTCCTGCACCAATGGGATGCCATCATAATGCACGTACATACTGTGACATTCACTAAAAATTAATTCGGAATTTTTTTTAATGATATCAAACTGTGTCACAAACAAACAATATGTTACATCGAAGAAATTACATAAATTAAAATATATTACCGCGCCATCTATTAATATAATCAATATTCTGAAAGCTGTGTATTTCCTTTATGAACCGTCATTAAAATGGAGCGCAAAAACATGATGAAGCAATATTTTAAATATATTTTACAGTTGAAAAGTTGACAAGAACGTATTATCGTTTTTTTTGTTCGTGGAGGTTTTCGCTATAACAATAATGCTTTTCTATACTTTCTTGTATTTCTGTCTTCAATACTGTTCTGTGATTCAAAATATATAGTTCTGATTATTTTTAGGCCCGGGACCAATGTCTTTGAAATATTTCATAAAATATGGGATAAATATTTCATAACATATTTCGAAAAATGTTTTATTATCAGAAATATTTAAATTACGAAATATTTTGGAGCTATTCTAAAATAATTAAAAGAAATATATCTGAAATCTTTTTTCTGGTTTCTTCACACTTGAGAGCCTTAATCATTGTTGTTAGTGGCATTAAAATCTGAATGATTCAAAACTATATATTTTTCTGAGTGGTTGTATTGTTTACCTAAGAAACGATAAAAAGAAACTAGATGTCACAGGTATGATTCAGAAAACATATATATATATATATATATATATATATATATATATATATATATGTTTTAGGTGGTTTCCGGGAATTCATCCGCGTAGTTGATAACTGCCCGCGAAAACTTAAAAACAAATATATATATATATATATATATATATATGTGTGTGTGTGTGTGTGTGTGTGTTTTAGGATGGTAAAATGACGACGTTTCGGCAGAGTCTGCCCTCTTCAGGTCGGTTCGCATAATTCTCGTAGCCTTCTGCTTTCGCTTCTAGTTACTCGAATACTAAGATTTTCTGAAGCGAGCGCGCTGTTACATAGTCGCGGCTCGGCGCCTATCGGTTGACACCGTGAACGGCTGCGTGTGTTGAGTTGTTATTGGACGGGTCCGGGCCGGTACAGTGTGTAATAGGATTTTCCAACAATTCGATAAGTTCTGAATTTTATTGCGTGCGTTTAGACTGTGAGGTCTCTTCGCTATTTCAATTGCCTCTCTTACGAGTCTGGATTTCGGGTGTTCTATATTTGCCAGTACTCTGGTTTTATCAAAGTCTATTCGGTGTGACATCGTGGTGGCGTGTTCCGCAATAGATGTTGTTTTTTCCTGCTTTCTTACAGCGTTCTGGTGTGCATCACGTCTAGCTTGAATTCTTCTATTAGTTTGCCCCACATAGGTTTTATGACAGTCTGCACATGGAATCTCGTACACTCCCTGTTGTTCTAAAGGGATCCTCGTCTTCGGAGTCCTCAACACCGTGCTTATTTTTCTGTCTGTATTGAAAATAGTATCGATATTGTGGCTCCGTAGAATTCTTGCAATACTGTCCGTGGTCCCCTTGACATACGGTAAATAAGCCTTGGTTATTGGGGTCTCATGCTCCTCGTCTGTTTGTCTCGGTTTTGACTTTAGGGCTCTTTGTATATTTCGGTCTGTGAATCCGTTTTGTCTCAGAGCTGTTTTTAAACTGTCCATTTCCTGTTTGATGTTATCCTGGTCAGCTAGCCTTTGTGATCTGGTTACTAAAGTCTTGACGACGGCTTGTAGTTGGGCTGAGTGGTGATGAGAATTGGCATGAAGGTATCTGTTGGTGTGAGTTGCTTTCCTATATACTGTATGGCCAAGGGTTCCATCTTGCTTCCTATTTATAAGAACATCAAGGAATGGCAGTTGATTGTTGGCTTCAACCTCCATGGTAAATTTTATTTTGTGATGGATGTCATTAAAGTGATCTAAAAAAGTATTGAGGTGTTCCCTCCCATGAGGCCAAATCACAAATGTATCGTCCACATATCGCAACCACAAACTGGGTTTAAGAGTTGTTGTTCTTAGTGCCAACTCCTCAAAGTTCTCCATAAAAAGGTTCGCTATAACTGGTGAGAGTGGCGATCCCATTGGAGCTCCTTCCACTTGTTTGTATCGTTGGTTCTCGTAAACAAAATAGGTGTTCATCAGGCAGTGCCTTGTTAAGTCTACAAGGTGTTGAGGTGGTTTGTATTTTTCTATTATGATATCCAAGGCTTCGTCGATAGGGATGTTGGTGAAAAGGGACACTACGTCAAAACTTACAAGAAGACACTCTGGTTGTAAGGCCGTTTTTCTAAGAATTTCAATGAAATGTGTCGAATTTTTTACATATGAGTCTGTCCCCTCTGCAAACGGTTGAAGTTGTTGGGCTAGGTATTTGGCTAGGTGTTGTGTTGGGGATCCAATTGAGCTTACTATTGGCCTCAAAGGTGCACCTTCTTTATGTACTTTTGGCAACCCATAGAATTTCGGACATCTCGATGACTTTTCACGCGGAATGAGTTGCAGTTGGAGATTTTTGTCGATCCTACTGGCTTGGATTTTGGTCTTGGTTGTTTTCTCTAGATAAGTTGTTGGGTCAGTAGTAATTTGTTTATATGCTGGATCTTGTAGCAATATTTGAATTTTGTTTGAATAATCCGCTGTATCTAAAATTACAGTCGCATTTCCTTTATCAGCAGGTAAAATGACAATGTCCTTGTTGAGGCGCAGTTGTTTCAAGGCCTCATTTTCTTCTATAGATAGGTTCCTTTTGGGTGGTTTAGACTTTCTTAGAACATGTGACACATCTTGTCTGATTATTTCAGCGGTGTTCGCATCTAATTTTGAAACTGCTGTTTCCACGCCACATATTATGCTCTCTTTTGGTATGTGAGAGGGAGCAATAGCGTAATTGAATCCCTTAGCCAACACCCCAATCGAGGAAGTGTTCAATTGGACCGAAGATAAGTTATAAACGGTTTTATTCGTTTCCAATTGCCGTGAGGTTAGACTCTGACCGTTTTTTCCGAGACAAATTCGTTTTTGGGCTTCTGTTGGAGCTTCAATTTGTTAAATTTTGCCTGTTGTTGCATTGTTGTTAACTCTGCATTCGTTTCGGCCCTAAATTCGATAATCTCATCGAATTTATCCCATATTATAGGGTGGAGTGTATTGCTTACCTGTAGGTGGATATCTAGGAGTTTAGTATTAAGAACATCCAAATCTCTTCTGACATCACGTATGGCTTCCCTAAGTAGGGCACAACTAGCTTTCCATAAGATATTCTGTGTTTTTCTGTTGTTTTTCCAGAACTTTACCGTCATGTTTTTCGGAATAACTCCTTCATCGCGGCATCGTTGTAAAAAATGTAGATCGCACAAAAGTTTGCTTCTTTTCGCGCGTAATTTCTCAAATGTTTTACACAAATGAAAAGTATTCTCCCCGTAGAGATTCACTATATTTGTTTTTAAGTTTTCGCGGGCACTAAATGTTTTAGATGGTTTCCGGGAATTCATCCGCGTAGTTGATAACTGATCCCTGCCGGGATTGATGGTAAAATGACGACGTTTCGGCAGAGTCACATCTGCCCTCTTCAGGTCGGTTCGCATAATTCTCGTAGCCTTCTGCTTTCGCTTCTAGTTACTCGAATACTAAGATTTTCTGAAGCGAGCTCGCTGTTATATAGTCGCGGCTCGGCGCCTATCGGTTGACACCGTGAACGGCTGCGTGTGATTACCCCTGGGCGCTCAGTGGACACGGCTCCATCCTGCTGATTTGTAATTTCCGGTTGAGTTGTTATTGGACGGGTCCGGGCCGGGTAAACTGTCCATTTCCTGTTTGATGTTATCCTGGTCAGCTAGCCTTTGTGATCTGGTTACTAAAGTCTTGACGACGGCTTGTAGTTGGGCTGGGTGGTGATGAGAATTGGCATGAAGGTATCTGTTGGTGTGAGTTGCTTTCCTATATACTGTATGGCCAAGGGTTCCATCTTGCTTCCTATTTATAAGAACATCAAGGAATGGCAGTTGATTGTTGGCTTCAACCTCCATGGTAAATTTTATTTTGTGATGGATGCCATTAAGGTGATCTAAAAAAGTATTGAGGTGTTCCCTCCCATGAGGCCAAATCACAAATGTATCATCCACATATCGCAACCACAAACTGGGTTTAAGAGTTGTTGTTCTTAGTGCCAACTCCTCAAAGTTCTCCATAAAAAGGTTCGCTATAACTGGTGAGAGTGGCGATAAAAACAGCTTTGAGACAAAACGGATTCACAGACCGAAATATACAAAGAGCCCTAAAGTCAAAACCGAGACAAACAGACGAGGAGCATGAGACACCAATAACCAAGGCTTATTTACCGTATGTCAAGGGGACCACGGACAGTATTGCAAGAATTCTACGGAGACACAATATCGATACTATTTTCAATACAGACAGAAAAATAAGCACGGTGTTGAGGACTCCGAAGACGAGGATCCCCTTAGAACAACAGGGAGTGTACGAGATTCCATGTGCAGACTGTCATAAAACCTATGTGGGGCAAACTAATAGAAGAATTCAAGCTAGACGTGATGAACACCAGAACGCTGTAAGAAAGCAGGAAAAAACAATATCCATTGCGGAACACGCCACCACGATGTCACACCGAATAGACTTTGATAAAACCAGACTACTGGCAAATATAGAACACCCGAAATCCAGACTCGTAAGAGAGGCAATTGAAATAGCGAAGAGACCTCACAGTCTAAACGCACGCAATAAAATTCAGAACTTATCGAAAATCCTATTAAACACCGTACCGGCCCGGACCCGTCCAATAACAACTCAACCGGAAATAACAAATCAGGAGGATGGAGCCCTGCCCACTGAGCGCCCAGGGCCAATCACACGCAGCCGTTCACGGTGTCAACCGATAGGCGCCGAGCCGCGACTATATAACAGCGCGCTCGCTTCAGAAAATCTTAGTATTCGAGTAACTAGAAGCGAAAGCAGAAGGCTAATTATGCGAACCGACCTGAAGAGGGCAGATTTCAAATTAAAAAGAAATGTTTATGAAATATTTTTAATATTTCTGAAACAGTTCATGAACATTTCAAATGAAAATTAAATGTTTTCGATATATTTTTAAATATATCTGAATTATTCGTATGTTTGTCACTGAAAACTTTTTGAAATACGTGATGAAATATTTCGAACGAGTTTGTCACGGAAGTATAAATATTTAAAAATTGGTTGGGTTGTAATATTTTGAAATATTTCAGAGCAAACATGAATTATTTCGTGCTGTCTGGGAAGATATGCAATATTAATTGTAAAGACATTTTTTGCTTATTTGGGTTATCGATTTTTTACACTTTCATTTAATTATCATTACGGGTGGAGGCTTTTTTGAGAATCTTGTTTTGTTTGAGGGTAATCTTAGAAATTTATTTTAGGTAGAGGCATGCTAATTTGATTATAAAGTATTTATGTTAAGAATGTTATTTATTATTAGTTACCTTCTCTTAAAACTTTTTATTCATTCAAAAGAGTAACAATTTTTTAGAAACATCTGTATTTTAATCAAATAAATAAAATTCTGGTTGAACAAAACAAACAAAAGTATTGTTAACAATGCTTGCTAGAATGTATTTTTTGCTTCGATATTTTTGTATGCGGCTTGTTATATTTACAATAATTGTTTGAATTGAACTCTGGGTTAGCTAACAATATCCAAGACGTCATAAGAGTTAAATTGCAGTTCCCATTCAGTCAGTTTGTATATAATGTGCCCTTAAATAATTCTAGACAAAAAACCCGTGTGCTTTAAATCTGGAGACCTAGTTGGCAACTCAATGTGACCCTGTTATCCAATCGAGCTATAGGGAACTATTTTATTTACAAAAAAATATTTGGTGTTAGGGTACTACGAAACATTGTATTTTCATTCCATGAATCCTTTTGAGTTAGATATTTCTTCAACTATTACTTAATGTCCCATATGCGGAGAACTTCTTTTATTGATGCCTCTTGCTTTTGACTATTGAGGGTTTCTTGTTCTTTATTATATACTGCCCAACAAAGTCTTCTGCTTGTCTTATATTTCCGATTTTCATTATTTACCTTTTAGCCTTTATCCTAACTATGTACTGCTAAAATTTTTAGCTGATATAGTTGTAATTACCAGTATTATCTTTTGTATTGATGTAATTTTAGTATTATTCATCTACAGGTGTAAATGAATAAGTGCGAAAGATTTGAAATGTGCTTCCTCGAGTCATTTTATGACGAAAAGTTCCTATGAACATATGTCCACAAATGCTTCGTTACTGATGTACAAAATGTTGAATTCTTCAGATTTCTTCAGTTTTTTTTCTTCTGACTACTAGAGTTTTCGGGATATTCAGTTCAATTTTGGAGCATTAATGCCCCTATGAAGTCTTCATAATAAGAACCAGAAACGGTCATGAAAATCTACAGGGTGGTACTTTGTTGAGGGCACGTGTTCTTTCTGCCCTTACAACTTGTTTTCAGTACGCCCCTGGCAATTGACAATGAATTGAAAATGAATCTCTTATAAATTTTCAATCTTCACTATTTCTTGCGTTTTTTCGTATCTGCCACTGTTTTTGTGTAAAAAAATATCAATTTCATGTGTACCGTTAGAGACAAATAATCCTGTTATTATTTTTTCTAGTAGGCGGCTGTCATATTAATTCGTTTTATTGATAACTCTATTCAAACTCTTTATTAAGTTAATATGATTACAATTAACAAATGTTAAAAAGACATTTCAGCCATGTTAACAGCCAGGCTGTGAGGCTTTACAATTGGCTCACCAGTATAACCGGGAGATGGGGTGACTTAACCTAGCTTAACTAAGGAAAAACCTACTTAATTTAATTTGGCATTCAATAATCTATTAATATCATCTAAAAGAGCAGGCGCTAAAACTTTGAAATCAAATAGAGACAGTTATACATTATACAAATAATAGTTATAATAAAAAAAATAGTCATTAAATAGGTATTTACAGTCAACAATCATTGTATAAGGACAATCAATTTATTTAATTGATGTTAATTTACTCTTGTTGAGTTCTACTGACACACATAGTCTGGAAAATTGGTATGTGTGGGTCCATATACATTATGGTACTAAGGAAATAAAGGTCCAAACCCACAATCTTTGAATAATTTATTATCGACGACTAGTTTCGGGGTCTATTAGTTACACCCCATTATCAAGTCCAAAGCTACAAATATAATTCAGATAAAACAAACATACAGCAAACATAGTATGA
Organism: Octodonta nipae; assembly: GCA_034190945.1. NCBI lineage: Eukaryota > Metazoa > Arthropoda > Insecta > Coleoptera > Chrysomelidae > Octodonta > Octodonta nipae. The sequence continues at coordinate 71,939,762 of CM067222.1, forward strand.
ATACTTACATACAAGACAAACAAAGTAAATTATTGTCACCAATACATTAAAACAACATTTTAATAAATTATTCAAAGATTGTGGGTTTGGACCTTTATTTCCCCAGTACCATAACTTAATGTATGTTGATCTTAATAGTATGTCCTCTTGCATAGAGATTAACAATTTAAGGTAACTATTTTCATTTAACAAATTTATGCATCTTATTGCTTCGGATATCCTTGCCAATGTATCCTCAACGAGTAGCCCATTATCACACTTTGTTTGGACGGCTTCATCAACAACTACGAGAAATAGGTAGCTTCAAACCTAGAAAACATTATTGTGGTCGTCACCTGGATGTTAGAACACTACAATTAGAAGAAGCTTTACCTAATTTAATTGGTGAGCAACCCAATACCAGGACTAGAAAAATTGCTGTACAGCTATATGTTGATCATATGACGGTATTTGCAATCTTAAAGGAACAGTGGTTATATCCATATCATGTACAACGGGTCCAGTCACTGTTACCTCCTTTTTCCTAACCCTCTCACATTTTCGTTTTGGATGCTAGATATGATTAGACAACACACAGAATTTCTCAAGCATATTTTATTCACGGACGGACCAAGTTTTTCAAGGGAAGCCATTATTAATAACCACCTCAACCACATGCGGGCTGAAGAAAATCCTCATGCTATCGTTGAAGGTCACCACCAGGAACGATTTTCTTTAAACGTGTGGATTGGAACTATTGGAGATCATTTAATTGGCCCACATTTCGTTGCACCTACAGTTTCTAAGCGAAGAGCTGCCAGTTCCACTTGATCCGATTCCTTTAGGTATCAGAGCGGGAATATGGTTTATGTACGATGGCGCTCCTTCCCATTTTATTATATATAATAATATCAATTTTTGATCGGAACTTATCCAGATCGCTGTCGAGGTGGACCTCAATTTTAGCCAGCTCGTTCACCTGATTTAAATCCGCTAGACTTTTCAACTTGGGAACATTTAAAGGCGTTGGTTTATAGTGGAATTCCTGTTCAAGACATATATTACTTAAGAAACCGCCTTCTTGTTTTTTGTAGAGTTATTCAAGATTCTCCTGGAATTTTCAATCGAATACAAGATCTATGTGTTGACGTCTAGACTCTCGTGTCATGGCTGAAGGTGGCCATTTTGAGCACTTAATTTGATCTCTTCGTTTTCAAAGTCAGGTAAACTTGTTATTTTAATGATTTTGAAATAATAATAACGTATTGCATCACATAAGGATTATTTGTTTCTACGGTACACATGAAAATGATAATTTTCTACAGAAAAACAGTGGTAGATACGAAAAAACGCAAGAAATAGTAAAAATTGCAAATTTTTAAGTGATTGATTTTCAATTCATTGTGAATTGCCAGAGGCGTACTGAAAACGAGTTGTAGGGGCAGAAAGAACACGGGACTCCAGAAAAAGTACCACCCTGTAGATTTTCATGACCGTTTCTATAATCTTATTATGAAGATTTCATAGAGGCATTAATGCTCCAAAATTGACTTTAGTAGTCAGAAAAAAAAAACTGACAAAAATCTGAGAATTTCAACACCTTGTACATCGGTAACGAAGAGTTTGGGGACATACGTGCATAGGAACTTTTCGTCATAAAATGACTCGAGGAAGCACATCTTGAAATCTTTCGCACTTTATTCACATTCATTTACACCCCGTATCTTTAATGACTAACTATATGATTCGGACGTTAAATTTTTAGTTTTTCTTCCTTGTCTGTTAATAGTACAATATCATTTGATCTTAGAAGATTAGATATTCACCAATGTTGTTAATACCCAGTTTTTTTCTGTTTTTTTTTTTAAGATCCTTTGTAGTATTCTTTACTCATTGTCTATCACAGATAAATATTTGAAATTTGTGAATTGTAATTCTTTTTCTATGCAGTAAATAATCGTTAAAATATAAACACATTTTGTTTAAGTTTTTATCAACTATTTTGTCTGTAGATGCTTTACATCCGTAGAATCTGTTAAAAGTTTTTATTAGATATGTTTTGTAAATTGTTTCGTATAGATCAGTTAGTAAATGTAAAATACATTCCGTTATCTCTCATTGTACAGATCTGGATCTAAAGTAATGGAAAGGAGTAGAATAGCTCAAGGTAACTTGGATATGTCGCCCGATTTAAGGGAAGCACAAGAGTCATCTACAGATGAAAAGTAAGTACCCAATCTGCGATACAAATAACTTTTTTTAACTATAAGGTTTTTTAGCAACTCCCCTCCAATAATGTTGTTGAAACCGAATGCTACAGATTCTGAAATCATCGAAGCCATGAGGAACCCAATAAACGGTTTGTCTTTTATTAATTCTCAAAGTAACCTCCCGAATTTGTCGTTCGTAACGACGGAGGCGGTTTCGTGGTTGGTGGCGCACATGGAAGGCGTAACAACGACAGAAAAAGCAGTACAAGTAATCAAAAAGAATAAAATGAAACATATTTTCTTCAGTAACCGTTTCTGTTTTTAGATAATGAAGAATCTTCACAAGAGCAAACTGATTCGCCATGCTTCTGGTGATTGGAGTGTACAGTTCGTGTACGGTTTTTATTTATTTTATATCATCTCCAACGACAAAGGTAGTTTTTGTTTTAGTTTTTTGTATTTTGACTATAACGTTACTTTATATTATTTCTAGATGACAAAGATTTTCAACCCAACGGAGACATTCAAAGTTTTGAAAACGAATGGATGGAGGTGGAAGTGAGATCACCATTGAATTGGGGTTTACCAGCACCTGCTGGTACTTTACAAGTACCGAACAGTTTTTCCGACATTGAGCATGGCGTTCCTCATTTTCTTTGCGATGAAATCTGTGCTAATTATTCAGACTTCGATATAGATGGTAACGTATGTTTTTAATTTATTGAAAGCGGATTTAAAAGCGGGCGTAAGGACGGTTTGTAGATAACTCCTTAGCCTTCTGCCTTAAACCATTTCTGGAATTTGTTTCTCTTGGTTTCACTTTTGTAGGGATAATTCTTATCTTTTTCGTTTACTACTTGGTCTACATTTTGAGTTTGGACTTCCATCGTCTTGAAATGGTTGATCTCACAACGTTTCAATAGCATTGAATCTGCTATCGCCATTAGGTGAATGATGGGAAAATCAGATTATCCCTCGTATTTATACCCTTAACCGGTCTTGCTTCTCTGATCATGCTCATTGGGTCCCTTAATCCCTTATCTGGTCCAGTCAGCGCCGCCATACCAGGCGGTTGGTTGTCGGTGATGCGTAGCAGCAGTGGCTGAAGAAGGGATCTCCAAACGTTTTTAATTTGAACGCTGGGCCTGCTAATTATATTCTCCTTCGAAATTATGTATACCGTGTCTATAAATTTTCTTTTATACCAGTGCTCTTCCTTGTGAATTACCCTCGTCTGGTCCCAGTTGATACTGTGGTGTTCGGTCCATGCCTGTAGTTATGCGCTGCTCCTTAACCTTGGTGACTAAAGTGGTCACTTTGTCACCCCACTTTAGAAATTTCCACATTGACAGGGTATGCTGAGCATACAGTTATTTTCTATTGCTGGAGTATCCTGAATTGTTTTTGTAATCATGCTTTTGAAAACCGTTTTGATTCCATAACTGTGCCCATACGTCTAACTTTTTCCGACAAGCTTTTAGTGTAGATTCCTCTTCCTTCCTAGGTGGTTTATCCAGTTCTGCAAACACTTTACATCAAGGAATGGTAGGCAGCCACTCTCTTCCCACTCCATATTGAATCTAATGGATGGTTGGAATCGATTTAGGTGCTCCAGAAATGCCGACAGGTAAGACCGCGCTGAATGGACCAGATAAAGGATTAAGGGACCCCAATGAGCATGACCAGCGACGCATGACCGGTTAACACTTTGACTGCCATGTGTATGTCTAAGTATACACAGTAGCCTGGAGTGGGGCGCCACTTGTATATTCTGGTAATCGTTCATATTTCTCTGCGTTAATCCTTAAACAATCCGTTTTACATGTATTTCTTATGGCATATGGTTTAGTGTAGCGTGGGACAAAGTAGTTTTAGCGCGGACTTTCGAAGTTAAGTTTAAATATTTTATGATCTAATTTCTTAGGTAGCGTTTTGTTTTATTGTTGCGATATAAAAAAGAGTTGCTAGTTTAGACAGGGACAGTTTTATAAACTTAAATTTAAATATAGCATTTAGAATAAAATAACATATAATGAAACACCTTAGTCGCTAATGGTTTATTTTAGGCAAAATATTGTGTAAATCAAAAAAGCGATCTACACAAAAAATGTTTTCAATGCATGCTTGGCTTTTAGTGGAAACCAGCCTAGTTTTAAATATAACATATTTCTGGTCATGAGTATCTTTTTTCTTTGATAGCATATGATGCAACGGCCCTTTTTTCCTGTCGGAATAAATTTGTGAGCCCATGCAGTTGTGAAATCAGTGGGTCAATATTCTTTTGTCCTATGAACAGTAACTTTAGGCAAAATTTCTCATTGAAATCCATAATACTAAGGTTTTTTGATTCGTTGTTTTTGTATACATAGTGTGCGTTTACTACACTTGCACCCAAAAGTAATTCGACAGCCACCTTTTTCTACCACTTAATGCTGGGCCGACCATAAAAGGTCGTCTAAACCATGTATATTGATGCATACACGTGGCGTAGAATATTATAACAAATATTCCCCCCCCCCTCCTATTTTGCGAGACGTGTGTGTTTTTAATACACTAGCCTTAAGAACAAAATAACAAAGAAAATAAAGTAATTTATAAATAAGATAGGATCAGATAGGTATTTCAACTAATTTCTATAAACAAAAAATATGAAGCATATGACACGTTTACTGGCGTTGCAGCTAAAGTGTTAAGGGTATAAATACGACGGGTAATCTGAATTTCGCATCATTCCCTAATGACGATAGCAGATTCAAAGCTACGGAAACATTCAAGACGATGGAAGTAAGGAAACTTGGAGGAGGGACCTATGTAGTTCCATTTCGAGAAAAATGGAACTGGGCTGATTTGCTTATCTTGGTGTTATGTTTCAAAAATCTATTATACATAACAATGTTCATTGTTAATGCAAATGTGTATACCTATCTAAATAAATATGTTGCGAAATAAAACGCTTATTAGCAAAAAAAAACTTTTATACAAAAAATTACTGACTTATCAAACTGTCCTCGTGTATACGCCGTGGGCTTAACGCAGTGAGGTTTTTGAATCTCCATTTCAGTTTCATACTTTTTAGGTACAGTGTCATGTTACCTACAACTTGTTAACTTTCTTTTAAACAGTAAACAACATAAAATTGTAATATTAATATTATCAGAGTTACATGCTTGTAGTATAATTTAATGAAAGCCTCACTTGTTTTCAGGACCAATGTACAAAAGCATGAAGTTAGAGACTGATATTGCAAACAAAAGCGATCGAATTGAATGGGGCCATGCTAAATATCAAACTGTTTTTCGACCAGATCAAGCATACGAACTTGTAGTTGAATGGTTGATATCTTCTGGTTCTATAGTTTTTGAATTGGTAAGATTTCAGGCTATTTGTTTTCTGAATGATAATTGTGGCATCTCTGGTTTCTATTTTTTCTGAGTTCTTTGGGAATAACACCTCATAAACTTGAAAGTCTGTATATTTCAAAAGTCCAAACGTTTCAAGGTCTAATCAGACACCGTTTTCAATGGTAATAACCCAAAATGAACAAGAAATTAAAAGGATTCGCAATGACAAATATCGTAATCACAATTTGACATTAATGTTTGACAATAAAACTGATGTAACTAAGTGAATTTACTGCAAATTTGATATATACAGGGTAGCACAAAAAAAATAAGATAATGTGAAATAACAAAGCTTCTTTCAAATTGGAAGAATTTGAAAGAGTTATCTTTAGAATTTCATGTGGCGTTCCTAGGTACGACTTTGTTATAAGGTGCATTCGCCAAAAATGAGATCAAAGAAATTCTGATGTTTCAGATTTCTTTAAAGTCATAAGGGAAAACCTAGGAAAAACCTTATGAATTACCCCGATATAGGGTTGTTTAAAAGGATATTACCTTTATTAATTTCATTCTTGATTATTGGCAACCAGAAACGGCTGAATTCTATAGAAGTACTAGCTATACAATCGCTTTCATTTAATAAAATTAAAGCAGACTCTTTCAGCTTTCGTTTTCTGTTGTATTCTTCTTTCTGTAATATGGTTGAATTTTGAAATTGTATGTTATGACCAAGGATCGATCCAGGCATGTTCACAAATTTTTTACTTTTCGAATTGTCGTTTTTTATATAATTTTTGTGTTCATTTATTCGAACATTTATGGACCTAGGGGAATCTCCAATATAAAATTTGTTACGTTCGAAAGGAATCATGCAGTTTTTTGAGTTTTGTGTTACGTTATTTGGTTTAGTTTTTGATAAAATTGATTTCAGTGTATTTCTTGTTTTGAAAGTTGTTTTAATATTAAATCTGTTTCCCGCTCTTTTCAGTCTTTCTGAAAGACCTTGTATGTATGGTATGGTTGTTGTAGTAATGTGGTTATCACAGTATTGTTTGAAGAAGCTTGGTGTTGAATGTTATTGTTTTGTGTAGAATTTTATCTAACTCTTTATTGATGAACTTTTGAGGATAATTGTTAGCCGATTTTTGATAAATATTTTTTTTTTATTAAATTTATCCATATCAGAACAGTTGATTTTTGCTCTATTTAATGATGCCATTTTTACAGTATTTGGGTGATTAGATTTAAAATTGAGATATCTGTTAGTGTGAGTCGGCTTTCTGTAGACTTGTGCATCAAATGACGATTGTGTTTTTGTTATTAAGATGTCTAAGAAAAGTTGTGTGCTATTTTACTCAAGTCCTAATGTGAATTAATTGTATAGTTGGTTCTTTGTTATTGAAAAATTCATGAATTTTCAAGAGAGTGTTCCCAAATAGTGAATATTGTAAAGTTTATTTGTTCTTCAAATTTTAGATATATCCAATTATCGGAGAAGTAATCATCTAGACGAAGTGTTGTGCGAGTTTAAGTGGTTTGGAATACAATAATAATTATAAATGTTATATGCATGTATGTATGGAAATTGGAGCTCGCATTTGATACCATTTCAATATTGTGCAATTAACTAAAAGTGAACTTATTTTTTGTTCTCATAAATTCATACACTTTAAACACAAAAATCTCAACTAAATATAAACATCACGGAGGTGGATAAAAATTCGACAGTCCGGTGTGGAAATTTATAGTTTATAATCGACTAAATTACTGGAAGGAGTACTTGAGTGCTCCCGATGCTGCGCCTGGGTACATAAAAGATGCTCTGGCATATCAGTAGCAGAGTTTAACAAGGTTTATTCATGGGCACAGCGTTCAGGGTAAAATACATGGGAATGTAAATATTGCTCTGTAAATAAAGAAGTTAGAAGAGTATCGATGGGGAAATCAAACCTTTCAGACTCCGAGACCTCAAAAACCAGAAACAAGCAAAGCAAGCAAATCAACATCGAAATCGAACAAATTGGTAAAATCTGATATGGCCAGATGATAAGAAGCATCCAGAGAGGGAAAATCATGCATAGTCAATCTCAGTTTGTACTATCAGAATACAAGGGGAATAAATACTAAAGTTGATGACATATATACTGGAACATCTGAAGCAGAATTTGATTATATGCTTTCTCCGAAACTTGGTTAACAGCAAGTGTTGATAGTAAAGAATTATTCTCAACCAAGTATGCAGTATACCGATCAGACAGAGAGTATTTCAAGGCTGGGGGAGTACTACTAGCGGTAGATGCTTCTTCGGAGTCTTACTCTAAGGACCTATCTCTGTGTCATAAGGTAATATCATGTATTAATATTGTAGGTGTAAAGATTGTTTGTAAGGCAGATGTGGTATATGTACTGGTTGTATATATTCCTCCTAATCTAAGTTGTGATATTTATCATAAGTTTTTTGAATACCTTGAACTCTATGGCAGGCATATATTAATAATAGGCGACTTTAATATACCGTAGTATTCTGAATCCACAACGGATGCAAAATCGATACTACTTAGGAACTTACTTGAATTCTACGAAATGAAACAGTATATCACCATAAGAAATATTAACAATAGGCTATTAGACCTAGTAATATCAAATACCAACTTGTCAATCAATAGAGATGAATGCCCTCTTGTCAAAGAGAATCCTCATCATCCAGCTCTTGCTATTACTCTGCACAATTGTAGGAGGAGAAATAACAGAATTACTTCAAGCAAAGATAATCTGAGCTTTAACTTTAAGAAAGCTGATTTTTCGAGTTTATATGAGGAAATTTTTAGGACTGATTGGTCTTTCTTGAATTATAATAGAACTATAAATGAAATGTCAGGACTTTCACGAAAGGTTAAACACTATCTTCGCTATGTATATTCCGAGATATCGCCATAGAAAGGTTAAATATCCCTCTTGTATAGTAAAAATACTAGGAAAGTACTTAAAGAGAAGAATAATTTCTTGAGAAAATACAAAAAATGTAAGACGGATTTTTATTTTAATGAGTATAAAAGACTAAGAATTTCCTCCAAAATATTTATTAAGGAATTATATAAATCATACTTAACTGAGGCTCAAAATAAGTTGACCCCAAATCCCCAAGATTTTTGGAAATTCATACTTATGAGGAACAACACATCAAATATTCCCCCTATTATGATTGATAATGAGGATACCGAATTCAGTCATCCTCAAGATATTGTTAACGCTTTTGCTGCTCCTTTTAAAAACTCTTTCAACCCAAATCGAGATACAAGTAATACTTCTAATATACCTTTGTCCTTTTATAATATCTTGATACCCCAGTTCTCAGTGAATGATGTAATAAAAGTAGGTAAGAAAATCAAACCTAAATCATCATTTGGTCCAGACGGTATTCCATATTTTTTTATCAAAGATTGTATCAATGTCTTAGCTATACCTCTGTGTAACATATTTAATCTATCCTTAAGACGAGCGGAGTATCCTGAATGTTGGAAAATGTCTAAAGTTTCCCCTATCCACAAAAATGGTAACATTTCTTGAATTAACAATTATAGGCCTATATCAATGATTAGTGGTTTTTCAAAAGTGTTTGAAATGTTGCTGTATGAGCATATATTGTTCCATGTTAAAAGCCAAATAACATTTGACCAACATGGCTTTATTAGTGGACGCTCAACAATAACAAATCTAGCATGTTTCGCCGAATATCTGTCTCAGTCATTAGATGAAAGATCACAGGTTGATGTTATTTTTACAGATTTCTCGAAGGCTTTCGATAGGCTCGATCATTCAACCTTACTCAGCAAACTTTCTGCGTTTGGCATGAGTGATCATTATGTCGAGTTCCTTCGCACCTACCTGGTGAACCGTACACAGTTTGTTTGGTACAATAATCATAAGTCTCTTAGTTATATTTCTAAATCGGGGGTACCTCAAGGTTCAAATTTGGAGCCACTAATGTTCCTAATTTTCATGTTCAAAAATTATTATTTGCAGACGATCTTAAGCTCTTCTCTTATGTGAAAAAACAAATGGATTGTGAAAACTTACAGAATAATATTGGACGACGTCATAATATTGTTGATTTCAGCTATAAGATTGGTTCGTGTGTGCTGGACAGAGTAAGTGAAGCCAGGGACCTAAGAATTATATTCAATGGCCATCTCAACTTCAGCAACCATATACAAAATATAGTTACTAACGCATTAAAAATGTGTGGCTACTTAATGAGAAATACAAGACAATTTACAAATGTCAATTGTCTCAAAACTCTGTATAGTGCACTTATAAAAACTAAACTGGAGTACTCGTCGATTATTTGGTCGCCGCATTATAAGTTGTATATAGATAAATTGGAACGTGTGGAAAGAACGTTTGCGAAGTTCATGTACTTCAAAAAATATGGGATATACCCCGAGAGGAGATTTGAGCACGAGGTGTTATTATCCGATCTGAGTCTGGAGAGTCTAGAGCAGCGCAGATTTATCGCCCATTGCCGATTTGTTTATAAACTAATCAACTCTGAAATTGATGGCCCATTTATACTGGAGCATTTTAAGTTCTTAGTCGCGAGAGTCTAGAAATTCATGTTTGTTTTTCCTATTTTTTGGCTATGCTTTTGCTATAATATGATTCACAAAAATATTGATTATACGGTAAGGAGGAATATCTTACATAACCTACTGAAGCTGTTTGCCCAAAGTAACACAGTAACATGTTCTTAACGCTGTGTCTAAGTATATTAAAATGTATTGTTATGGTTACTCGGTCACTTTTTGTAATAATAGTTATGTAATTCATTCAGGTTTATTAGTCAAGGTTGTATACAGTTGGCGTTTTTTTTTTCTTTTATTCTCTCATGTTTATGGACTTTTAATGTTTTCATTTTTTTTTTTGTTAGATCTTATAGGCTATATTTAGTAATTTAGTATAGTTAATATTAACCCTGTAATTGGTGTAATACTGTGGAGCTTAATAAACAAATAAATAAATTTCCATGAAAATGTTACTCAAGGCAAGGGACAGGCAAGAACCCCTTGGCCATTCCAAAATCTTGTTGGTAGAAGTCATCGTCGAGTTGAAAATATGTGGTTTTCGTACAAAATGTTAGTAATTCCATTATTGTGTCAATTGTACGTTCGTTTAGTAACAAGTTCTAATCGTTCTCTTACAATAGGAAGTGTTTTGGTGACAGGGACATTGTTGTATAAGTTTACAATGTCAAAACTTGCTAGTGTGAAAGTATTTTTGTATTGTATATGGGGTAATTTGTCTAGGAAATGTGCACTGTTTTTAAGATGTGAATTGGAATTACCTGTAAGTGGAGAAATAATCTTTAGAAGAAATATTGAGAGTTCACTGCAAGGAGAATTGGTCTTAAAGGGATGTTGGGTTTATGAATTTTAGGTAAACAATAGAAAAATGGAAGCTTGGAATAGTGTGGAGTAAGAGATCTACGTTCTTGTTCAGTAAATTCATGTCTTTAATTGTATAGTAATCGGTATATTGTGTTTTCAATAAAAATTGTTGGATCTTTCTTTAATTTAGTGTACTGTCCTTGTGTGATTTTGTTCTGAATTTTTACATCATATCCATTTTTATTTAATATTACTGTGGCATTGCACTATCTTATAACAAATTTGAAAGAGTTATCTTTTTTTTTTGAAAGAACCTTTGTTATTTCACATGATCTTTAAAATTTTTTTGTGCTATCCTGTATATATCAAATTTGCAGTAAATTCCCTTAGTTACATCAGTTCTATTGTCAAACATTAATGTCCAATTGTGATTACGATATTTGTCATTGCGAATCCTTTTAATTTTTTAATTTCTTGTTCATTTTGTGTTATTACAATTGAAAACGGAGTCTGATTTAGACCTTGAAACGTTTGGACTTTTGAAATATATAGACTTTCAAGTTTATGTGGTGTTATTCTCACAGAAATAAAAATTTCAGGCTATGTTATTGTTGTGTTTTTATCATCTAAATAATCATGTCACTGTTTTACGCGAAGCCTATTTATTTGTATATATTTTACTGTCTTTCCTTAAGATAGCTTTTATTTATATAGCAATTAAAGACTTTATATCAGTTTGAAACAAACAAAGAATTTAAATTACAATTGATAAAAAACTCTCACATAATATTTCTCAATATAAATAGAAAATACCTTTCGGCACTGCTTCTAATTTAACAATTTGTACTACACTTAGTGAGTGACAACATCAATCCCAAAGAAGATGAGTGAGATCCCATTGAAACGTCGAAAAAGTGTCTTTTCTAAGACAAACAAGAGAAACACACGAGAATCCTGAGAACATCCAATTACATATATTTATATATACAGGGTATTTCATTTTAAACGAGCCACCTTGAATATCTTGATCATTTTCAAAACTATTGCAATAATAAAAAACAGGTTTTTGTTTCGAGGGGAAAATTTTTTGAGGTGAACTAGCGCTTGCGCGCATTCAACATAAACAGGCCAATTCAATGACCTTGAGATTTGAGATAGGGAAAATAGATGTTGTCGTATATCATTTGAAAGCCCTTTTTACGGACTATACCGTCGTAATAAAAAATTTTATTGCAATTTGTGTACATGTAATAATAAAAGAGTATAAAAAAACGAATTTACATTACATTACAATACAATGCCTCTAAAGCAAATGTTCAAAGTGTCTTTCATTGACTTCCATACAATAGTACAACCTTGACTGAAAGCCGTCTCTGACATGGTTCAACATTGTCGGTGTTATCTGACGACGAAGAATCGGATTCGATTTCTAAATGTCTAAACCGTCGCGATGACAGCTCTCGCCTTCCCACAGCATGGACATTCGTAATTCCCAGATTAAACAAAGCAGACACGCCCACCAACACCCAACCAATAATAACACAGCCCCTTCATCACGTGACATCCCCTTCTAACCCACCGCTAACTATAAATAAAAGAAGCAGAGCAGACTCAAATTCAGTTCAGTTACCTAGTGACTCTTGGGGAGTACGCATACATTTGAGGCCCCGAGTTTGATCTATGCTCTGAAACTCTGTTTCACTTTTGACTTATGATAATGGCTCCAAAGCAGGAGTTGAAACGTCGAGTATATTGCAATATAGTCCGTGGGTTCAATTTAAAATTATAAAACTAATATTTACTTTCACTTTTCTAGAACTTTATTTACATCAAATTATACAGAACAGCTGATTCACAATAACAATACGATATACGCTCGTCGTCCGTTCTAACTCCCCGCGATCCTGGGCGGCTGCTTCCTTTATATAACCAGCATAGAAAACTCTCGCAAAATCATCACTCCTGCAGTGCCGAGTCTTTTCGAGAACCATTTTTTATATCAAAGCGATCGTTGTCGTACTGAAATGAAACAGGGTCGGCTTTGGTAAATTTCGTAACACTGCCCCTCCTTTAATTCTCATCGTCCCGATCAGAAACATTCTCTCCATGGTAGGGAGCGAGTCGATCTAAATGAACCACCTTCAATTTAGCCTTGGGGTTTCGACGGATCCGGTAGACGACGTCATTAAGCCTCTTGACCACCTCGTATGGACCATCCCAGGAGGGTGTAAGCTTTGGGGATTTACCCTTGCTCCGTTGGGGGTTGTACAGCCAGACTTTGTCTCTCTCCTGAAACCCGACTGAATTGGCCTTGAGGTCGTATCGCGCCTTCATCCGGTCACTGGTGGCGTTCGGGCTAATTCGTGTATTGCCAGCATGTTATATCGGAGCTGGTCGGCATAATCCTCGATGTCTGGGGAAGGTTCTTCTGGGGAGCCAAATGCCAAATCGCAGGGAAATCGCAGCTCCTTTCCGAATAGGACCCTGGCTGGGGTCAGGCCTGTACTATTATGTACGGCAGAACGATATGCCAACAGGAATAGGGGAATATGCTCATCCCAATCACGCTGGTTATTGCTGACGACCTTGGATAGGTGTCGTTCCAAGGTCCTGTTGAATCTTTCCAACATTCCGTCTGACTGTGGGTGTAATGGTGTTGTTCTCGTTTTCCTGATCCCCAACATCGTGCAGACCTTCTGGAATACATTCGATTCGAAGTTACGCCCCTGGTCTGAATGTAATTCCATCGGGACGCCAAACCTGCTGAATAGTTGTTCTACTAGCACCGTCGCTACCGTAGTTGCCTCTTGGTTGGGTATCGCATATGCCTCAGGCCATTTGCTGAAGTAATCCATTGCGACCAAAATGTATTTGTTCCCCCTCTCAGACTCGGGAAACGGACTGGCGACATCGATGGCAATTCTCTCAAATGGGACGCCCACATTGTACTGCTGTATTCTGCCCTTGGTCCGGGCCTTCGAGCCCTTACTGGCTGCACAAGTGGCACATTTGCGGCACCAAGCTCTGACGTCTTCGAAGTAATTCACCCAGTAGTACCGCTGGCGAACTTTGTCTAGGGTTTTATTCATGCCCAGGTGGCCTCCGGTAATTCCATCATGTACTTCGGTCAGGATGGCTAGTACCTTTTTCTTCGGAACTACCAGTTGGGACTTGGTTTCTCGTTCATCAGCACTTTCCCAAACTCGCTTGAGCATTCCATTGTCTACTCTTAGAGAGTCCCATTGAGCCCATAATGATTTCAGCACGCCTGAGTATCTAGCTACGTCGTCCCATCGTGGCCCGGGTGCCCCTCTCGTTTTGAGTGACAAGATTGGTTCGATGTCTGGATCAGCCATTTGGTCCTGGATGCACTGTTCCTTTGTCCAGGCTTCATTGGCCTGCGGTCATTTGAGGGCGGCATGATCCGTCCGGATTAAGAAATGACGACCATAAAGATATTTGTGGAAATGGTCTAGAGCCCTTATTATTGCCAGAAGTTCTTTTCTGGTGACGCAATAATTTCTTTCCGGTTTCGAGAATCCACGGCTGTAGTACTCTTCGCCATCTTGCACCTGGGATAGGACGACCCCCAAACCTGTGTTGCTGGTGTCGGTGTCTAAGATGAACTTGCAGGACTATGTAGGAAAGGCTCGGATTGGGCTGGAACAGAGTGCTGCCTTCAGTCGCCTGAATGATGTTTCGCAATCCTGATTCCAATGGAAGGTCTCTTTCTTAGTGGTCTGCCGATGTAGAGTGGCGGCGATGGTGGCAAATCCCTCAACAAAACGCCGGTAGTATGAACAGAGGCCCAAGAAGCTTCGGAGTTCATGCTTGTCTCTTGGGACTGGCCAATCACGGATGGCTTCTATCTTGTCTTCGTTGGTGCGGATTCCTGACTCGGACACGACGTGGCCCAAAAACTCTACTTCTTTTTGGAACAAGGAGCACTTCTTCGGGTTGAGTCTCAGGTTGGCATTATTAATTCTGGAGAATACTTCGCCCAGGTTCTTCAGGTCGTCGAAAGTCTGACCCATGAATGTCGTCGAGGTATACTAAGCACGTCCTCCATGTTAACCCGCTCAGCCTCTCAAATGTAGCTGGTGCATTATACAACACAAAGGGCATGACCGTGAACTGAAACAGCCCTTTAGTGGTGGAGAACGCTGTCTTCTTCTCTCTGTCGTTTGCGTGTAGACCAACCTGCCAATATCCACTTTTTAAGTCTAGTGTGGAGAACCAACGGGAGCCTGCTAGTGTGGTCAGAGTGTCATCGATTCGGGGTAGTGGATAGCTGCCTTTCTTCGTGACGTCATTCAACTTTCTGTAATCCACGCAAAATCGGGTGGTTCCTTCCTTCTTTTTATCTAGCACTACGGGAGCAGACCATGGGCTGATGGATGGCTCTATAACTCCATTTTGTAACATGGACTCGATGTTTTCCTCGACTGCCTGTTGTTGCCCCAATGGTAGACATCTAGGTGGTATTCTGATGGGTTGAGCCTTTCCGGTATCTATTCGGTGCTGGATGATGTTGGTGCGGCCGGTGGTTCCATCTTGACTGTTAAAAATTTGCCAGTGCTTTGTGATAAATTGCTTTGCTTTCTTCTGGTTCTCTTGTGTCAGGTATGTCAAATGGTCAGCAAACTGTTGTAGGAATTCTTTACTGGGCCCTGTCTCCTTCACCGACGTCTGGTAGTCTTCTTCGCAATTGATTTTGGTCTCTACTGACTCGAAACAAGCTATCTCTTGACCATTGGCAATTCTGATGTCGTTGTTGGACAAATTCAGGATTCTGATTGGTATATCTCGTCCGGCTTTAACTATAACCCGTCCAACTAAGTAGTCATGAGCTGAGTGTACGGGCTCCACCATTCCAACGCAGCTCCCAGGATTGCTGTCTAGCTGCCCATGAATAATCTGTTCCGTTCGACCGGGAATTCTAGCTGAAGACTTTGCCACAATTTTTATGGAGATGACTGAACTGTTCACGGGCCGTGTCAATACAAATTCCTCATTTAGGAACCGAAGAACATCATATCTCGGGTCGAACATAAATCCATGCTTACTGATTAGGTCCATTACCAATATAAAATCGTCCTCAATATTCGCTACCAGGACCCTATGCCGGATCATGTCCCGTCCCCTATCTGTAGCACGACATCTGCCTCACCCTGTATTGACATGGACTCGCCGGTGACTCTTCTGAGCTGGATGTTATTGGTAACTGGTCGAATTTCTGATGCTCTCAAAACCCTGGACTTGGCAATGGACACAGCTGCACCGGTATCGATGGTGATGGTAACTGCTCGCCCATTGATGGTGCCTCTGATGACTAGGCTGATGCTATCTCTGCAAAATCCCCGGATGGATAACAATTTGGGGGATGGTGGAGGGTCAGTCAGCATTCGCCCCCTTATGCTGACTGGCTGACGGTCCCTGGACATGTGGCTGTTCTGTTGGTTACCCCTGGTCGGTGATCGTTCAGGTAGCCTCACTCGACAATCACATTGAAAGTGCCCTGTCCGTCCACAGCGGTAACATGCCCCTCTGGTGCAGTTCTTTCTTTTTTTCTAATATTTTGTTCAGACCAGCCAGCAACGCTTGCAATGGTGACTCTGACTCTTCCTGGTTAAAAGAAACTGCTCGGACCCTCGGATTGGACATGTTCATGACGGTCTCTACTTCCAAAGCCCAAAGTAGAACTTCATTACTCTTCTTGATGCCACTCAGTCTTAAATTTCTTTCTACTTCCACATCTCTGATGTCGTTTATGAAACTCTGTGTGGCCAACTGGTCTTTCGTTTCCTCTGGCATGTCTGGGTAGGACAAGTGAACTAACCGTCTAATCTCTGCTTCGAATTCTTGCAGGCTTTCACCGGTTGGACTTTACCAAGTCCAAGGTGGCTCAAGGATTGATTGTCGTATCGTTTGTCTAGGATGGCGATGATCTTGTCGAAATTACCTTGTTCATCGACTGGAATACTTTGGAGGAGTTCTAGGGCCGGACTTCTTAACGAAATTACCAGAGACGTGGATTTTTCTTGGTTATCCCATCCATTGGCTGTAGCCACGGCTTCAAATTGTCGTTTATACATGGGTCAAGATGAGCTGCCATCAAATGTGGGTGGTGTGCTAACGGAACCTTTGGTACTCACGGTGTTCTGGTATTTTCCTCGCTGTAAGTCCTGTTGCATTTTTTTAATTTCTGTTTCTACTTTACTGTGAATAGCACTGATTTCAAATTTCACCTGGCTCTGTATGGAATCGATGTCATCTACTTTGGTTTCAAGGGCCTCCACATTATTTTTTAGGATCTTTATGTCGTCGTTTATTTCTTTTATGTCGGATTCAACTATTTGCATTCTTTCATTAACTGTTTCATTAACTTGCGATACAATTTGCATTAATTGTTCAAATTGCAGTTGTCTTTTTTCTTCAGTTACTTTAAAATCATTTTGTCTCTGTTCATCTAATAATTTAAAATCATTTTGTCGTTTTGATTCAATGTGATCTTGTTTTTGTTCAAATATTTTAAAATCATTTTCTCGTTTTTCTTCAAATTTCGAGAATATTCCTTCAATTAAATTATGTTGTTCACTTTTCATCCTGGTGACAAGATTTTCTAATTCTATTTTACGTTTTTCATCAAAAGATTTTACTAACCTTTGTTGAATTTCTTCTTGAGTTTCTCCTTCTTGTCACGTTTTTCTAGAATCTGTGTTTTTTCGTCTAGTCCCTCCGTAACCTGCTTGACTATTTTTTTAGTAGTTTCGTCCATGCTACGGGTTTCCATTAATCAAATTACGATTTTAACTGCACTGCAATATAGTCCATGGCTTCAATTTAAAATTGTAAAACTAATATTCACTTTCACTTTTCTAGAACTTCATTTACATCAAATTATACAGAACAGCTGATTCACAATAACAATACGATATACGCTCGTCGTCCGTTCTAACTCCCCGCGATCCTGGGCTGCTTCCTTTATATAACCAGCATAGAAAATTCTCGCAAAATCAATCATCACTCCTGCAGCTCCCGAGTCTTTTCGAGAACCATTTTTTATATCAAAGCAATCGTTGTCGTACTGAAATGAAACAGGGTCGGCTTTGGTAAATTTCGTAACAATATAATAAATTCAGGCGCGATTCTCACGCGGAACCTAGCTATACATATCGTGAGAACCGCGCCTGAATTTATTATATTGTTACGAAATTTACCAAAGCCGACCCTGTTTCATTTCAGTACGACAACGATTGCTTTGATATAAAAAATGGTTCTCGAAAAGATATATATATATATATATATATATATATATATATATATATATGGTGTATTAGATGGTTTCCGGGAATTCATCCGCGTAGTTGATAACTGATCCCTGCCGGGATCGATGGTAAAAAGGTCGGTTCGCATAATTCTCGTAGCCTTCTGCTTTCGCTTCTAGTTACTCGAATAGTATTCCTGTTATCAAGATTCCCTAATGTATAGTCAGCTATGTACACCATTGCATCTTGGTCCCAGAAAGTAAGTTGATCCACAGTTTGTTCATTTTGAACTAGGGCCATCATCAGGGTATAAGCCCTAAATTTAGACAAACATTCGTAAAAAAGTATATAACATTGATATATTTGTTTCAGCTGTTTGGTTGGCATCGAAAAGCTCAAATAAGCGGCCTGCAAATGATCCCCGTACCTCACGATCCTCTAGCTTTACCGTATTCGAACAAATCTGATCCCTTACGAGGACCAATTTTCATCCCCTTAAATATATCGTGCTTAAACACCAACAACACAAAATTATTTTCCGGTACGTATAAGATGGTCACATCTTATAACTATTATCATTTCTTTCACCCTACAATGTGTTTTAGAGTTTTCCGAAGAATCGTACACAGAGAGGTTGTTCCTCTTCCAAGAAAGCATTATTCAACGATTCGGTTTTATTTCCTGTCAGATGGAACCGCCCGCGGTCGAAACCACTTCGAAGGAGCAGCAGTACATTCACGCAACCGGGACAGTATTCATTTTGATATCATGTTCGATGCCGAAAACACGGAACCGGTCAAATACCAATGTCGGGTTGAATACTGGACGTTTTTCCGTTCATGCTGACATAGTACCCAGTCCGCACGAGGCTTATATCACCAGGCATGTTTCTGGCAAGAACAAGGACAACTATGATAATACTAAAAAGGTAGTGAACGATGTTTTCTGAGACATAACAATTGAAATGAAACAAATCACATAAAAATCTAAATAAATAACCATTCTATCAGTCTTCGCCAGATATGTTTATGCAATTCATGTTATCATGTTTTTATGAACATAGGTCTTTCTCATTCTTATATCTATCATCAAGCTATCTCTTTGGAGAGGAATCCTCCGGGTATCCGCAAAGGATTGTGCTGATCCACTTTTCATCGTCTTGCCCCCCAAAACTATTTCAATTCCATTATTGTTTCAGTGACGCTTTTATTTCCCTTATGTTTCTTATCCAAGTATTTGTGCTTTTTAAATGTTATGTCCAACATTGGGAGTTTCATTGCTCTTTGTGTCACTGTTACACAATTCTATTCCATGTTTGATTTACAAGTCAGAACTGGAAGGAGGCATTGATCGATTGATGTGCTGGTAAACTTTTCAAAAGCAGCCTAGTTCTCTCTTCCAAGTTATTTTCTTCTTGTCCATTTCATTGATCTACCAATACTTCTGACTTTACATTTATAGTTCAATACTTTCTTAGAGATTCAATCATCTTGTATTATATATACATGCTCTTTCCATTCTCTCCCATTTTCTCTCATTTTTTTGTTTATTCTGAAAATGTTCAGTTCATTTCTTACTCTGTCCATATGTATGCAACCTTTAAGTGATCTTAAGAATTTCATTTCTTGACTTTATAACCTGTTTTCATCTTTTTTTGATTCAGTGTCCAGGACATAGTTCTACAAAATTGTATTTGTGTTTCTTTCCTGGAATTATGTTTTAAATGTTCTAGTTACTGCTCCAAACATAAACGCATATATATTAACTTGCTCCTCAATGTCGTTATCTCAATCATGTGATATATCGCAACCTAAATATTTAAAATGTTATACCTGTTCTAATATTTCATTATTAACCATTGTCTTAGATCTGACACTGTATTTACCTGAAAAGCCTATGATTTTGGTCGCAGTAGGTAGATATTTTGATATTATACTCTGTACAAGTTTGTCGCAGTCTGTATATTCCCATTTGCAGTTCCTCTTCTGATTCTGTCATTAATACTAGATAGGTCATCTGCATAAAGAATCGAGTTTGAACCGATATTTAGGTCTAACTTAATTCCTTTCTTTAATTGATTTGTCCATTTTTTTATGATGTCTATATAAATATTAAAAATAAAGTTGGGGAAATACTGCATTCTTGTCTGACACGTTTGTTTGCTATTATTTATCTTCCGTTTATATCGACTAGTTCTTTAATATTGTGGTACACGTACGTGCCTTATTGTTTTTACTAGTTGTTTTGGATATCCTCGTTGTTCCATGATACGTCATTATTTAAACTTATTTAGGTTGTTGGAGGCTTTTCTAAATCCATGAAAGCGATATGTATCTCTTCATTAAAATCCCTGTTTTTCAATAACTTGTTGCAGTGTGAATATTCCATCCATTGATGAGCGTTCATTTACCATTTTATTTTATTAAGTAAATAGACTAATTTAGGCCTCCACTGTTATTTCATTGCTTTTTAAAAATCTTATGCAGATAACAGGATGCAATGTGCTTTTTATAATGGATTATAATGTAACTGATACATGGTTCTATCAGGGGTTCCATCTAGAACCAGGCTAAATCAGGGGTTCCACAGGAATCGAATCTAGGACCATTCTTATTTATGGCTCATTTTTCTCAACACTATTTGGCTGTTCGTTTATTGGATTGATTTTTTTAATGACAGATTTCTCACAATTTTCTATCACTATTCTATCAGATTTAAGCAAAATATTAAAAATTATAGTGATTCACAAACTAACTTTCATCACTATTGTCAACATGCAAAGAAAACCTTAAATTTTGTGGTTATATTTATTTGTATGCATTTTTCCAGATGGGTTTTTTGTGGTCATGGAATCACATGGTCAGCAAGAGATGGCGTACAAATCAAGGAGTTGATAATAATTTCCAGTTGAAATTGTTGAACGACTTTCGAGAATTCTGTCGAAATTGTGATAACAGATTGAAGAATTTTTGGAACGAATCTTGGGACGCCAAAGATGCCAGCGTCGCTCTCAAGCGCGGCAGTATTAATAGGAATTTTTCAATTAATACTTTCCAATAAAGTATGTCATTGTGATATTTAGTAGATATATTTTTGTAATTAAAACATTAATAAAATATTATATATGTGGATGAAATATTAATTATTGGTTTACGTGATATCAGTAGTTAGCATAATATAAATATAATTAAAAAATCAGTTAAGAAGGTCTAAGTGGCAAAGAATCGTTAAATAACTTCCAAAAAGAAATGGAATGCTAGTGTCTGCTTTTTCAGCCTCTTTGCTGTTTTTTTTTTGTAGTGGAATTCTTAAATACGAATTTAATAGGTCTGTACAATTAACTGATGGATTCTTGCACATATTTTTTGAAAGTACATATATAACGAAGCGATTTTTACCTCTTTACATTATAAAAAAAATAATAATTTACCCAAATAACTCAACACTTAAACTTTATGCGGTAATTTCAAATAAAATAATATATATTTAAAAAAGAACTGACTTCAACTGGTTTAAAATAATAAAAAAAAATCGATATTCTTCACATACTTTCTAAATTTTTTGTTTGTAAGTAATTTCGAAAAGATTGTTGGGGAGGTCTTGAATTATTTTTTCCTGCAACATAAGTATTTGAAAATTGTATATGGAGAAGACAATTTTGTAAAATCAATATTCAAACAAAATTTAAAAAAACTCGAAATAAAATACTAAACGATTGACAACGACTTCAGAGTCGGAGTTGAATCGTCTCCAAATACAGATAAGTATAACACAATATACAATACATTACTTATATACAGGAATACTGGTTGATCATTTTGTAGACATCTTTTCTCAGAGAATAACTGAGGACGAATCTCTATACAGACAGCCAGTAATCCGGGCAATTTTACGAAATTGCCTTACTACACTTTATTCTCCATATACAATTTTCAAATAGTTATCAGTTTCAGGGAAAAATTTTGAGGAGAGAAACCCAATGAAAAGGCAAAATAATTCAAGACCTCCCCAACAATCTTTTCGACATTACTTACAAACAAAAAAATTAGAAAATATGTGGAATATATATTTTATATTACGATTTTCAAAATTCACTTTTTAAAAACAATTTATTTAATTAAATACAAAAATAATAATAACAACTTTCAACTATAAGAATATAAGTCCATTTATCCTGAAAAAGTTGATGCTGTGCTTCAACTTTTCAAACCATTTTTGTGAGTTCTGTATCTTCGATGGGTTCCTGGAGTCGAATACTTAGACGTCGTCTGGGAAGGAATCTGAAGTTTCTGACTTTACTACATGGCATTGGTGAAGGTGACGGTGGATCGTCGCCGTTTGTTGTTATGGCCAACAATCTGGATTGTCTTCTTGGTTTGCATTTATAGAAAATGTAGATAAGGATTAGTAAAACGATTAATGTAATTGATAAAATTGTGAACCATGGCATGTGTTTTTTAATAAACGGTTGGTTTATTAATTTGTCTAGCTCTTCTGAATATTGGTTCAACTTATGTTGAGGTCGTCTGCATCGATCTTGTTTAGTCTGAGTGGCTTTAGATCTGGGACATAGTTTTTCGGTGGTATAGATTTGCAGCAGTTGTACGGTATTTGAATTGGATGGCTCTTGTAGGTAATATTTTGGAAATTGTCGATCAGCTTGCTTGAATGAATTCGAGTGTTGCCAATGAATGCGTTACAATCGGCCTGCAAATTTAGGACTGAGTTTGTTGTAATTGTTAGTGTTACAACGCTGTTTCCACTGCACTTTATGGTGATAGGTAAAAGGTCATAAACAGTAATTAGCCAAAAGTTTGAGCTAATCTTGTATACATTGTAGTCCTTGGCGTAGAATATGGAAGTCTGACAAACCTTTGGAAGGAAGGTGAACTGCTTCAACAGCTGGGCCTCACAAGTTGAATCGCTATCTATAGGATACGGGAGAACGTCTGAACATATCCATTGAACTTGGCTTAAGGACTTGCAGTTGCCCAAGTTCCGAAATGTAGTATACAATAGTGAATCATCGTTTTTCGCAATATATTTGGTTGTGGTTGGTAAAATGTGATGAAACCCTGTTCGGTCGTCAAGTATCGGAATTGGATATAAACGAAAAAGGGTAAAAGTTTCGGGGTTTACTAAGGGGATTCTTAATACAAAAATTATTTTCGTGTCTAATTGAAATGCTTCCAATTCGATGATGTCGATATATTGTGCAATATTATGGGCATTAATAGATAAGGGCAAATTGTTTTTGTGCAAAGAGTGAGAGATAATTTGAAGTGAGTCGACCAAATCTGCCGGTGTAATGATTGAACTATGTAACATTTTAATGCGAGCGAAAGATATTGCCGATAATACATCATTAAGGGCATCTTGAATAAAGACATAGCTTTCCATTAATGATTCACATAAATCTAGAGTTTTGACAAGTGTCTCAAAGAACTGAAGGTCGTCTGAAATAAAAGCAATGGCTTGCCTGATTTCATTAATATTCTTATTAAAGGTTTCTTCGTCTATTTGTAGTTTACGAACCGTTGAATTAAAATTTTTGATTACGGAAGTCGTAACAGAGATTTGGTTCTTCAGTAGATTTTCGATTTGTTGTTCGTCATGAGTAATCTTGTTGATACAATCATTAAAATATTGACCATCGTTTGCATCCAGAGTGCCAGTTATTGATTTCCAAATTGTTCCTAATCCATTAATAAGTCCGCATTTCTGTCGGTTTAAGTGAATTTTCGTGTCCGCGAATATTTCTTGATATTTCAAGTTTACCGTGTCTGATATTTGTTTGAGAAGGCTGACGTGTGTTTGTACTTGTGGTTTGAATGAACTAAGTAGAGTAGTTAAGTATGAATTGATAGTGTCAACTAAAGTGTTTAGTATTTTGTCATTATTGGAAATTGCGTCACCGAATGGGTGGAGATCTTTGTAGACAAGCAATGTCCACTTGTCATTCGAAATTTTGATGCTTCCTTCTCCATGAAAGAAGAGTCCTACTGTGTTGTTTATAGGTGTTATCGTATATTGAGATGTTGCGATTGTGAAGAGTCCGAGGAGTCTGAAAAGAAGTAATTTTCACTCAAAATACGGTTTCAATCTGTCAAAATTTGCTTTTGTAGATTGATTTGTCTCGGGATTTAGTAAGACTGCAGAATTTTGAAAGAGTTCAGTTATTTGGAAAGGACCATTAAATTTATTTTGTGATTTACTAGAAATTTGCGATTCTTTCAAATATACTTTATCGCCTATGTTATAATTTGGTCGGTTTTCAGGTACGTGTTGGTCGAATCGAGTTTTTGCCTTTTCTTTTTGTTGTTCAGTTTTTGAACGCGCTAGTTTGTAAAGGTACTCCATACGATTGTTGAGATCTCTTACGTATTTGGAAATGAGGTTCTGTTGGTTATAAAGCGTTTCCGGGGGTCTACTAGACGTGTGGCCAAAAATAAGCTCGTAGGGTGTAAAGCCATGAGTTTTATTTTTGGTGTTGTTATAAGTAATTATTGCGTATGGCAAAACGTTAAACGGATGTTCGTCTGGGTTTTCGGCTATATTTGCTCTGATCATTTCCGATAATGTTGAGTGGAATCGTTCAATGGAACCGTTGGATTGTGGGTGACCCACACTTGAGAATGTAAGTTTTATGTTGTAAAGCTCACAGAGGTCTTTCATTAGAACATTATCAAATTCACGGCCGCAGTCGCAATGAATTCGCAACGGGGTGCCGTAATGTTGGAAATAAAGGATAAGCGTGTTAACGACGATTTTTGCTGTTTTATCCTTTATTGGATATGCCTGTGTGAATTTTGTTAGCTCGTCTCTAACTGTCAGAGCGTAATTTCTCGATGGGTATTCAAAAACGTCGACATTAATTCGCTCGAAAGGTGTTTTCGGCGTTTCTGTTATAACTAAAGGGGAACTTAGGTTTTTTCGACATGTTTTCACCTTTTGACAAATTTCGCAAGATTTGATGAAATTTTCTACATTTTTTGTTAAACCGGTCCAATTATATTTTTCCTTTATTCGTCTGACCGTTTCGTTGATTCCGCGATGAAGATTATTTTTTCCTTGATGATAGTTTTCTAAAATTTGCGGTATTTCGTGTTCTGAAGGTGTTTTTATAATGTTTTGACATATTTTCAGTTTAATATCTTTGTCTGCAAAGATATAAGAAAAGGTTTCGAGAATTGGAAGTTCCAAATTGTTTTCGACATAGTACGTTGTTTCGGGATCAAATTTATTCTGTGATTTGTAAATGATGAAAAACAGAAATTGAACGACTGTTTCTGGGTCAAATGGCAAGGGGATTATAAAGTATTTACGATTTTTAACTGATTTACTGGCAAAGGTGTTGAGAGAATAGTTTTCAAAGTTAATATCTTCTTCGAAGATATCATCCATGATCCAATCGTGGAGATCAGTTAACTTGTTTTGCCAAAAGAATGTAATAATTTGTTTATGAGTTTTGTCGAGAAGTTGAGAATTTGTCGTTTCGATTTTCGAGTAGTCAATTAGAGATCTTGTTTTATATAAGTCGACAAATTTGTTAAATTCGTTAGTTAGTAGTTCGTCATTAAGTTCGGGTTCTTCGGATTCTTGTTCACCTTCGTCTTCTGAGTCGGTGTCATTGAAGGCGTGGATTTTTGACTGAAAATTGGCTATTTGGTGGAAATGATTGATTTTAATTCGCGATAGAGCGTCTGCGTTTTTGTTTATCTTTCCAGGTTTGTGTTCAATCTTATAATTGTACTCTTCGAGTTTTAGTCGCCATCTGGCAAGTCTACTGCCTGGATCTTTGATCGAGAAAAGCCACGTAAGCGGGCGGTGATCGGTGATTAAAGTAAACTTACGGCCAAATAAATACGGACGGAAGTGTTTTACTGCCCACACTATGGCAAGCAATTCCCTTTCGATGGTAGAATATCGAGTTTCGGCGGCACATAAAGTGCGAGAGGCATAAGCGATAGGAAGATCTTTTCCTACAGGACCTTGCGAAAGAACTGCACCAATCGCGAAAGCGCTGGCATCCGTGGTGAGAAGAAACGGTTCTTCAAAATTTGGGTAGTTGAGAATGGGGTCTGAAATGAGAGCTTTCTTTAAGTCGTTAAATGATGACTTACAATCAGAATCAAAGAAGAATCTTGCATCTTTTTGGAGAAGTTTTGTAAGTGGTTTTGACATTTTGGCAAAGTTGGGGATGAATCTTCTATAGTATCCGGCCAATCCTAAGAAAGATTTAATGTCTTTTGGATTTTTTGGTTCTGGGAAATTTTGGATACAACTGACTTTTTCGGGGTTCGGTTTTACACCTTGTTGCGTAATTAGATGACCAAGATACGCTACCTCTTTTCTTAAGAATTCACATTTGTCGGGTTGAATCTTAAGATTTGATTTGCGAAGACGTTTGAAGACTTCGGTCAACCGTGAAATGTGTTCGTGAATTGTTGGGGAGTATACAATGATGTCGTCCATGTATACTAGACAACGTTCATTTTGAATTCCAAGGAGGATGTTGTCCATGACACGTTGAAATGTGGACGGGGCGTTTTTTAAACCGAACGGCATACGAACAAACTCGTAATGGCCGTTTTCGACTGAAAATGCTGTCTAATGCTGTCTTGGGGATATCTTTGGAATCGATCTCTATCTGATGAAAACCGGAGGCGAGATCTAATGTAGAAAAATATTGGCATTTGCCTAGTTGATCTAAAAGATCGGAGATGTTAGGCAATGGATATTTGTCGTCTACTGTGACTTCGTTAAGTTTCCTGTAGTCAATGACGACACGCCATTTTTGTTTGCCTGAGGCGTCTAGCTTTTTGGGAACAACCCAAACTGGGGAAGACCACGGGGAAGTTGAGTGACGAATGATACCTTGGTTGAGCATTTTGCTTACTTGGTCTTTAACCTCTTCTTTATGTACCTGAGGGTACCTATAAGATTTAGTAAAGATGGGTCTGGAATTACTAGTCTCGATTGAATGCTTAATTTCGTTGGTAAAGGATAGTGAGTCTCCTTCTAAGTAAAATATGTCCTGGAAATCTAAGCAAAGGTTGGTAATCATGTCTTTTTCTTCGTCGTTTAAATGTTCAGTCCGGAGTTGTTGTCTTATGAGTAAGTTTCTGTCGATATCTGGAGTTTCGTACGAGTCGTTAAAGTTAAAACAGGGTTGTGTTTGTACAAGGGGTTCTATTGTTATGTGTTCAAAGTTAATTGTTTTTGGGATGGCGTTGGCATTGATAACTGAAGTTAGAAATTCCCCGTTATGGTTTACATATACCAAGGAATTGGGTAGTCTGACTTTCTCTTTCTCGATGGTATGTAAAACAGCGTCGGTGTTGGAAAGGTGACAGCGTAGTTTACATATTTTTTCTGTACGAGGTTCTATAGAAATATAGTTTGAGAAATTTTTTGGAGACTATGTGTTGGGGACTGCCGAGGGAGTGATATCTGAAAGGGGCAAGGAGGAGACCTTGTGAAGAGTGATATCTTTGAAATTTGTCTTGAGTTGTTTAGATTTTAGATCGATTACACATTCATAATGTTCTAAAAAATCTAACCCTAAAATGCCATCAAACTCGATGTCAAGGTTACATATGAATACTTTATGGGGGTTACCATGAGTGAATGGTATAAGGGTTGACTGAGAAATGGGGATCTTTTTATCTGTAATTCCCTGAATAATGACATTTTCAGGGAATCGTTCAGAATAGTTTCTGACGGTATGCTCTTTAAAGATAGAAATTCCTGCGCCTGTATCTATGAGTAATTTATAGTTTCCAGTCGCATCGTTAATATAGTACAGATTTTTGGAGTTTACAGTATGGAGAGTAGTTACAGAAATGTCTGTTCCGGAAAGTTTATATTCGGATTCAGGTCGTCGAGATTGATAGTTTGAATCTGTGTTGCGAGGCTGGTCGTTATGTCTGGAGGGTGGTCTAAATTTGGAAGAGATAGAAAATCCTGATAGTTTTGATTCTCTAAGGGATCTAAATCGACAGTTTGATAGTTATCAGCAGTATGATAATTAATATTAATTGCTTCTGGATTGCATGACTGACTATAATAATCATATTCCCTTTGATCATCAGTGCTATTGTAATCATCGTAGGGTTGATTATTAACTGTATAATAATCATCGTCCTGGTTAGGGTAATTCGTATAATTTAAGTGATGTGTTTTATTTGGATTTGTTCGAAAACCGGGATTCCGTTGGATGACCGATTGGCGTGGTTGTTGCGTACTTTGCTGAAACGTTCTTGGCTGGTTAGAGAACTGGTTTTGTCTGAAGGGTGACTGATTTTGCTTAGGTTGTTGATTCTGATTTTGTGAGAAATTATTAGTAAAAGGGTTTGGTCTAAAATTATTATTATTGCCGCTACTATTGTTATAGACTGGTGTCTGGTAGTTTCGAGAGCGACATTCGGACGTGTGATGTCCGAATCTTCCACATGATAGGCACTTATTAATTTGCGGATTAGGCTTTCGAAAGGGTTGATTAGGCTTAGGGGGAATTTGTTTAGGTGTTTTTTGGTTTTCGAAGTAGGACAGTTGTAATTCACGCCTAATTCGTACGTGGGCTTCTAACAGGTCTTTCGGGTTTCCGGCGCGGATGATTTGCCCTAAACGCGGTTCTAAACTAAAGAAGAGTGTTCAGCGCCATAGTGTCTATTAGACTCCTTTGGGCTGTCTTCTGATCTGCATTCAAATTCGAGGTTTTCTGAATATTGGCATACATTTTTGCAGTAAGTACTTGCAATCTGTTATAAAATGTGAGAGGCGATTCATTGGGAAGTTGTCTTAGACGTTGTAAATCTTGTATGAGAGATGTCAAATCTCTAGAATCACCGAAATGAGAGTTTAAAAGTTGTTTAAGTTCCAAATAGGACGCGGGGTTGCGTGAATTAATTAATTGGGCCGCTCTGCCTTTCAGCTTATTTTTAATGTGTATAAGTAAAAGATAGCGTTGGTCGCCCGTTGACATATTATACGCGCAGTCGCACGCATCAGTGAATGTCCCTAGCGAGATTTGATCGCCCTCAAACTCGGGGACAATGGAAAAGATTTCCGAAAGCCGGTATGGTTCAGTCTCCGGGTCTGCTGAAGTTTGGGGAGATGCCATTATTTCGGTTGATTAAAATATAGGGAAATAATAAAAATGTTCAAAATTAAGGAAAAAACGTTTACGTTTTTGTTTTAAGAATGTAGAAGATTAGAAAATTGTGCACAAAGTAAAATAAACCCAAATGGGAAAATAGTACAATTCGGTTTAAAATATTCCGGGATATTGAACGTCCGAACAGTAAAAATAAAATAAATTGAAAAATATAAATCGATAAAATAAATTCAAATTGGTAAAACAAATATTTGCAAGATGATTACTTAATTGTTCGTACTTACATTAATCGAAACATCGAAGTTGCCGTGTTCTACGTGTTGTAGTTGGGACGTCTCGAGGTTCTTTTCTTCCTTCAAAGGATTGGAATCCACCGCTACCAGTTAAGCTTTTCTTCTAACGCCGGTTCTAGCAGCGTAATGGAATCCTACTGACTGCACCACTTTTTATATTACGATTTTCAAAATTCACTTTTTAAAAACAATTTATTTAATTAAATACAAAAATAATAATAACAACTTTCAACTATAAGAATATAAGTCAACTAATCATCTAACGACTGAAGGTCCTACACTAGTATTTATAACATTACAAAATGATGAGTCGACACGCGTGTTAAACAAAGACAATTTAAGCGTGTCGTTTCAAAATGGATGGTCATCAGTTTTTATGTGAACTGAAAAATAAGAAGTGTACAGTTTTGGTTACCAAGTATAAATGAAAAAAGTCGAACGTGATAAAAATGACTAACAAGTATCATATTACAATGGAATAATGATAGTATTTGACCTTATAATTAGAAGTAAATTTAATATAAAGTCTGTTTAAATACTTATATAACATATATATATATATATATATATATATATATATATATATATATATATATATATATATATATGTTTGTGTATACTGTTTCACGGATGGAAATATGTGGTTGATGATTTATTCCGGTGTACATCCGTTCGTCTGTATTCGTTTGAAAAATCACTTGACGTTTCGCCAAAATCATATTTGGCTTTCTCAAAAGATACTAAGTAACTGAAGAATTTCTGGTTCTTGATCTCAATTTATACCTGCTCTGTGAGCCCTCATTAGTACTTAATCTCTCAGGTACTTTATCTTGTTTATTAGGCTGGGTTAACTGATGGTAAATTAAAGTGCAATTACTGTGTTTATGGCTTTTGTCGGTAATTTGAGTAATCGGATTATTTGGGTTTATTGCTGGTTTTGTTGTATTGTTATTTTGATATGGGATTACTGCTTTCCAAAATGGTGATAATTTTAAAGCTTCGTCTCTCTTGTTTATGGTATCTCGGGTTTCAATTTCAATCGCTTCTCGTATTGTTCTGATTTTGTTGTTTTCGACATTGGCGATTTCTTTACAAGTATTAAACTCTATTTTATGCCCTGTTTCTTGTTCGTGTCTGAATAAAGTAGAGGTGGTCTGTTTGTTCTTTATGTATAGTTTGTGTTCGTCTCGACGGGCGGATATTCGCCTGTTTGTTTGGCCGACGTATAACTTGGAACAGTCTCCACATGAAATGCTGTAAACTCCGTGGTTCTCTAAAGGCATTTTATTCTTTGGGTTCCCTAGCAATTTTCCGATTGTTGTTTGGGGTTTGTATGTAGTTCGAATTTTGTGTTTACTCAGAAACCTCCCTATTCTGTCCGTTGTACCTCTAATGTATGGTAAACTTACATGGGCTACGTAGTCTTGGTCATCATTTTGTTTCTTTTTCTCATCCAGTTGTTTGTTTATTGCTTTTCTGATGGTGTGGTTATTGTAGCCATTTTTTCTGAGGATAGTTTTCATGAAAGCTAGTTCTTCTTTTCTAGTTTGTTGGTCTGTGAGACGTACCGATCGTGCTATAGGGGTGTTTGCTACTCCTTGGAACTGTGCTGGATGATGGTGTGAATTGCCGTGTAAATATCTATTGGTATGTGTTGCTTTTCTGAAGACGGTGTGCTGGAAACTTAGGTTGTTTCTTGTTAGGAGGACATCTAGGAAAGGAAGTTGTTGGTTGTGTTCTGTTTCTAGGGTAAATTGTATCTTGTTATGAATGGAATTCATATAGGCTAGAAAATTATTGAGTTCTAATTTCCCGTGAGGCCATATAATGAAGATGTCATCAACGTAGCGAACCCACAGTTTTGGTTTTAATGCTGCGTTAGCTATGGCCTTTTCTTCCAGATATACCATAAACAAGTTGGCAACAACTGGTGTTAGAGCCGATCCCATAGGAGCACCCTGTATTTGTCTATAAAAATGGCCGTCGAAGGAGAAATACGTATTTTTGAGGCAGTGGTCGGCTAATTCTATTATGTGGTGAGGTAGGTTTTCGTTCATAGCTATACTGTCCAGTGCTTCGTCGAGTGGTATGCTGGGGTAGAGAGATATGACGTCGAGGCTTGCTATTAAGTCGTTTTCTTCTAAGTTTATGTCTTTAATTATTTCTATGAAGTGATGTGAGTTTTTGATGTAAGATTTTGCTGTTTCCACTATTGGTTGCATGAATCGGGCCAGGTATTTCTCTAGTTTTTGCGTTGGTGAGTTTATCGCGCTTACTATGGGTCTGATGGGCACTCCTTCTTTGTGGATTTTTGGTAATCCGTAAAGTTTAGGACATCTACTTGATTTTTCCCGTGGGATGATACTTTGTTGAATTCCTGGTTCTATCGCTGATGCCTTGATTTTATTTTTCGTTGTTTTCTCGAGGTAGGTAGTGGGGTCCCGTGAGACCTGTTTGTAGTCTGCCCCTTTCAATATTTCTTCCATCTTTTTCTTGTATTCTTTTGTGTCCATCACAATGGTAGCGTTTCCTTTGTCGGCTGGTAATATTGTTAGTTCTTTGTTCTTTTTAAGGTTTGTTATTGCTATGTGTTCCGATTTCGTCAAATTGGCCTTCGGTGGTTTGGCGTTTTTTAAGATTTTTGTAACTTCAAAACGAATTTCATCCGCCTTTTGTTCGTCTACCTGGTCTAATGCAGCTTCAGGAACCAGGAACCAGGAATTCAACAAAGTATCATCCCACGGGAAAAATCAAGTAGATGTCCTAAACTTTACGGATTACCAAAAATCCACAAAGAAGGAGTGCCCATCAGACCCATAGTAAGCGCGATAAACTCACCAACGCAAAAACTAGAGAAATACCTGGCCCGATTCATGCAACCAATAGTGGAAACAGCAAAATCTTACATCAAAAACTCACATCACTTCATAGAAATAATTAAAGACATAAACTTAGAAGAAAACGACTTAATAGCAAGCCTCGACGTCATATCTCTCTACCCCAGCATACCACTCGACGAAGCACTGGACAGTATAGCTATGAACGAAAACCTACCTCACCACATAATAGAATTAGCCGACCACTGCCTCAAAAATACGTATTTCTCCTTCGACGGCCATTTTTATAGACAAATACAGGGTGCTCCTATGGGATCGGCTCTATCACCAGTTGTTGCCAACTTGTTTATGGTATATCTGGAAGAAAAGGCCATAGCTAACGCAGCATTAAAACCAAAACTGTGGGTTCGCTACGTTGATGACATCTTCATTATATGGCCTCACGGGAAATTAGAACTCAATAATTTTCTTGCCTATATGAATTCCATTCATAACAAGATACAATTTACCCTAGAAACAGAACACAACCAACAACTTCCTTTCCTAGATGTCCTCCTAACAAGAAACAACCTAAGTTTCCAGCACACCGTCTTCAGAAAAGCAACACATACCAATAGATATTTACACGGCAATTCACACCATCATCCAGCACAGATCCAAGGAGTAGCAAACACCCTTATAGCACGATCGGTACGTCTCACAGACCAACAAACTAGAAAAGAAGAACTAGCTTTCATGAAAACTATCCTCAGAAAAAATGGCTACAATAACCACACCATCAGAAAAGCAATAAACAAACAACTGGATGAGAAAAAGAAACAAAATGATGACCAAGACTACGTAGCCCATGTAAGTTTATCATACATTAGAGGTACAACGGACAGAATAGGGAGGTTTCTGAGTAAACACAAAATTCGAAGTACATACAAACCCCAAACAACAATCGGAAAATTGCTAGGGAACCCAAAGGATAAAATGCCTTTAGAGAACCACGGAATTTACAGCATTTCATGTGGAGACTGTTCCAAGTTATACGTCGGCCAAACAAACAGGCGAATATCCGCCCGTCGAGACGAACACAAACTATACATAAAGAACAAACAGACCACCTCTACTTTATTCAGACACGAACAAGAAACAGGGCATAAAATAGAGTTTAATACTTGTAAAGAAATCGCCAATGTCGAAAACTACAAAATCAGAACAATACGAGAAGCGATTGAAATTGAAACCCGAGATACCATAAACAAGAGAGACGAAGCTTTAAAATTATCACCATTTTGGAAAGCAGTAATCCCATATCAAAATAACAATACAACAAAACCAGCAATAAACCCAAATAATCCGATTACTCAAATTACCGACAAAAGCCATAAACACAGTAATTGCACTTTAATTTACCATCAGTTAACCCAGCCTAATAAACAAGATAAAGTACCTGAGAGATTAAGTACTAATGAGGGCTCACAGAGCAGGTATAAATTGAGATCAAGAACCAGAAATTCTTCAGTTACTTAGTATCTTTTGAGAAAGCCAAATATGATTTTGGCGAAACGTCAAGTGATTTTTCAAACGAATACAGACGAACGGATGTACACCGGAATAAATCATCAACCATATATATATATATATATATATATATATATATATATATATATATATATATATATATATATATATATATATATATATTGCAATATACTTCGTGGGTTCAATTGAAAATTATAACAACTAATATGCACTGTCACTTTTCTAGAACTTTATTTACATTCAAAACATCTGATTCAAATACAATAACAAGCCCATATAAGCTAGTCGACGCGGTATCACTGCTTGGCGATCGTGGTGTGCTTCTTTTATAATCCCCGTGGAATTCTCCAGTAGAAAATAATCATCGCTCCTTCCGCTGTCGAGTCTTTTCGAGAATCCTATTTTTTTATTGAAGCGTTTGTTGTCGT
Source organism: Octodonta nipae (assembly GCA_034190945.1). Lineage (NCBI taxonomy): Eukaryota > Metazoa > Arthropoda > Insecta > Coleoptera > Chrysomelidae > Octodonta > Octodonta nipae. The sequence continues at coordinate 71,974,151 of CM067222.1, forward strand.
GCTGAAATGACACAGGGTCGGCTTTGGGTAAATTTCGTAACACTGCCCCCCCTTTAATTCTGATCGTCCCGATCAGAAACATCCCCTCCATGGTAGGGAGCGAGTCGATCTAAATGAACCACCTTCAATTTAGCCTTGGGGTTTCGACGGATCCGGTAGACGACGTCATTAAGCCTCTTCACCACTTCGTATGGACCATCCCAGGCGGGTGTAAGCTTTGGGGATTTACCCTTGCTCCGTTGGGGGTTGTACAACCAGACTTTGTCCCTCTCCTGGAACCCGACTGAATTGGCCTTGAGGTCGTATCGCGTCTTCATCCGGTCACTGGTGGCCAACATCTGCGTTCGGGCTAATTCGTGTATTGCCAGCAGGTTATGTCGGAGCTGGTCGGCATAGTCGTCGATGTCTTGGGGAGGTTCTTCGGGGGAGCCAAATGCCAAGTCGCATGGTAATCGCAGCTCCTTTCCGAATAAGACCTTGGCTGGTGTCAGGCCTGTACTATTACGTACAGCAGAGCGATATGACAACAGGAATAGGGGAATATGCTCATCCCAATCACGCTGGTTATTGCTGACGACCTTGGATAGGTGTTGTTCCAAGGTCCTGTTGAATCTTTCCACCATTCCGTCTGACTGTGGGTGTAATGGTGTTGTTCTCGTTTTCCTGATCCCCAACATCGTGCAGACCTTCTGGAATACATTCGATTCGAAGTTACGCCCCTGGTCTGAATGTAATTCCATCGGGACGCCAAACCTGCTGAATAGTTGTTCTACTAACATCGTCGCTACCGTGGTTGCCTCTTGGTTGGGTATCGCATATGCCTCAGGCCATTTGCTGAAGTAATCCATTGCGACCAGAATGTATTTGTTCCCCCTCTCAGACTCGGGAAACGGACCGGCGACATCGATGGCAATTCTCTCAAATGGGACGCCCACATTGTACTGCTGCATTCTGCCCTTGGTCCGGTAATTCACCGGTAATTCACCCAGTAGTATCGCTGGCGAACTTTGTCTAGGGTTTTATTCATGCCCAGGTGGCCTCCGGTAATTCCATCATGTACTTCGGTCAGGATGGCTGGTACCTTTTTCTTCGGAACTACCAGTTGGAACTTGGTTTCTCGTCCATCAGCGCTTTCCCAAACTCGCTTGAGCATTCCATTGTCTACTCTTAGAGAGTCCCACTGAGCCCATAACGATTTCAGCACGCCGGAGTATCTAGCTACCTCGTCCCATCGTGGCCTGGGTGCCCCTCTCATTTTTAGTGACAAGATTGGTTCGATGTCTGGATCAGCCATTTGGTCCTGGATGCACTGTTCCCTTGTCCAGTCTTCATTGGCCTGCACTCGGATCTGCCTGATGGAGATACCCTCTCGCTGTTCCGTCTTTAGACAATGCTTGCATTCCGCTCTACAGGGTCTTCTGGATAGGGCATCGGCATTATTGTGCAACCGGCCGGCACGGTGTTCCACCTTGAAGTCGTATTGCTGTAATTTCTCCATCTATCTGGCCAGTTGTCCTTCCGGTGTCTTCATGTCCAGCAGCCATTTGAGTGCGGCATGATCTGTTCGGATTAAGAAATGGCGACCATACAGGTATTTGTGGAAATGGTCTACAGCCCTTATTATTGCAAGAAGTTCTTTTCTGGTGACGCAATAATTTCTTTCTGGCTTCGAGAATCCACGGCTGTAGTACTCGATCACCCTCTCTTCACCATCTTGCACCTGGGATAGGACGGCCCCCAAACCAGTGTTGCTGGCGTCGGTGTCTAAGATGAACTTGCCGGACTGTGTAGGAAAGGCTAGGATTGGGCTGGAACATAGTGCTGCCTTCAGTCGTCTGAATGATGTTTCGCAATCCTGATTCCAACGGAACGTCTCCTTCTCTGTGGTCTGCCGATGTAGAGGAGCGGCAATGGTGGCAAATCCCTCAACAAAACGCCGGTAGTATGAACATAGGCCCAAGAAGCTTCGGAGTTCATGTTTGTCTCTTGGAACTGGCCAATCGCGGATGGCTTCTATCTTGTCTTCGTTGGTGCGGATTCCTGACTCGGACACTACGTGGCCCAAAAACTCTACTTCTTTTTGAAACAAGGAACACTTCTTCGGATTGAGTCTCAGGTTGGCGTTATTAATTCTGGAGAATACTTCGCCCAGGTTCTTCAGATGGTCGTCGAATGTCTGGCCCATGACTAGAATGTCGTCGAGGTATACTAAGCACGTCCTCCATGTTAACCCGCTCAGTACATACTCCATTAGTCTCTCAAATGTAGCGGGTGCATTACATAACCCAAATGGCATGACCGTGAACTGAAACAGCCCTTTACTGGTGGAGAATGCTGTCTTTTCTCTGTCGTTTGCGTGTAGACCAACCTGCCAATATCCACTTTTTAGGTCTAGTGTGGAAAACCAACGGGAGCCTGCTAGTGTGGTCAAAGTGTCATCGATTCGGGGTAGTGGATAGCTGTCTTTCTTCGTGACATCATTCAGCTTTCTGTAATCCACGCAAAATCGGGTGGTTCCATCTTTCTTTTTAACTAGCACGACGGGAGCAGACCATGGACTGATGGATGGCTCAATAACTCCATTTTGTAACATGGACTCGATGTTTTCCTCGACTGCCTGTTGTTGCCCCAATGGTAGTCGTCTAGGTGGTATTCTGATGGGCTGAGCCTTTCCGGTATCTATTCGATGCTGGATGATGTTGGTGCGACCGGTGGTTCCATTTTTACTGTTAAAAATTTGCCAGTGTTTTGTGATAAATTGCTTGGCTTTTTTCTGGTTCTCTGGTGTCAAGTGTGTTAAGTGGTCAGCAAACTGTTGTAGGAACTCTTTATCGGGCCCTGTCTCCTTCACCGACGTCTGGTACTCTTCTTCGCAATTGATGATGGTCTCTACTGGCTCGAAACAAGCTATCTCTTGACCATTGGTAATTCTGATGTCGTTGTTGGACAAATTCAGGACTCTGATTGGTATATCTCGTCCGGTTTTAACTATAGCCCGTCCAACCAAGTAGTCATGAGCTGAGTGTACGGGCTCCACCATTCCAACGCAGCTCCCAGGATTGCTGTCTAGCTGCCCATGAATAATCTGTTCCGTTCGACCGGGAATTCTAGCTGAAGACTTTGCCACAATTTTTATGGAGGTGACTGAACTGTTGACGGGCCGTGTCAATACAAATTCCTCATTTAGGAACCGAAGAACATCATATCTCGGGTCGAACATAAATCCATGCTGGCTAATTAGGTCCATTCCCAGTATAAAATCGTCCTCAATATTCGCTCCCAGGACCCTATGCCGGATCATGTTGTCCCCTATCTGTAGCACGACATCTGCCTCACCCTGTATTGACATGGACTCGCCGGTGACTGTTCTGAGCTGGATGTTATTGGTAACCGGCCGAATTTCTGATGTTCTCAAGACCCTGGACTTGGCAATGGACACAGCGGCGCCGGTATCGATTGTGATGGTAACTGCTCGCCCATTGATGGTGCCTCTGATGACTAGGCTGCCGCTATCTCGGCAAAATCCCCGGATGGATAACGTTTTGGGGGCTGGTGGAGGAACAGTCAGCATTCGCCCCTCTATGCTGACTGACTGACGGTCCCTGGACATGTGGCTGTTTTGTTGGTTACCCCTGGTCGGTGATCGTTCAGGTGGCCTCACTCGACAATCACGTTGGAAGTGTCCTGTCCGTCCGCAGCGGTAACATGCCCCTCTGGTGCCAGTTCTTTGTGACCGGTCTAATATTTTGAAGGAAACTGCTCGGACCCTCGGCTTGGACATGTTCATGACGGCCTCTACTTCCAAAGCCCGAAGTAGAGCTTCACTACTTTTCTTGACGCCACTCAGTCTTAAATTTCTTTGTACTTCCACATCTCTGATGCCGTTTATGAAACTCTGTGTGGCCAACTGGTCTTTCGTTTCCTCTGGCAGGTCTGGGTAGGACAAGTGAACTAACCGTCTAATTTCTGCTTCGAATTCTTGGAGGCTTTCACCGGATTTTTGGGTTTTTCCACTCAGTTGCACTTGGTATACCTGGCTCAAGGATTGATTGTCGTAACGTTTGTCTAGGATGGCGATGATCTTGTCGAAATTACCTTGTTCATCGACTGGAATGCTCTGGAGGAGTTCTAGGGCCGGACCTCTTAAGGAAATTACCAGAGATGTGGATTTTTCATGATTATCCCATCCATTAGCTGTAGCCACGGCCTCAAATTGCCGTTTATACATGGGCCAAGATGAACTGCCGTCGAATGTGGGTGGTTTACTAAAGGAACCTTTGGTACTCACGGTGTTCTGGTATTTTCCTCGCTGTAAGTCCTGTTGCATTTTTTTAATTTCTGTTTCTAGTTTATTTTGGATGGCACAGATTTTATCTTGTACTTCAGTGTGTACTGTTTGCTTGATGGAACTGATTTGATCTTGAACTGTATCTTGAATTGTACTGATTTCAAATTTTATCTGGCTTTGGATGGAATCAAGATCATCTACTTTTGTTTCAAGAGTATCCACGGTATTTTTTATGGTCTTAATGTCATCATTTATCTCTTTTATATCTGATTCAACTATTTGCATTCTTTCATTAACTGTTTCATTAACTTGCGATACTATTTGCATTAATTGTTCAAATTGCAATTGTCTTTTTTCTTCCGTTTTGCCTTGTTTTTCTTCAAATATCTTAAATTCATGTTGTCGTTTCTCTTCTAACAATTTAAATTCATTTTCTCGTTTTTCTTCAGATATTTTAAAATCAATTTGTCTCTGTTCATTCAATTTCGAGAATAATCCCTCAATTAAATTATGTTGCTCACTTTTCATCGTGGAAACAAGATTTTGTTGTTCACTTTTCATCGTGGAAACAAGATTTTGTTGTTCACTTTTCATCGTGGAAACAAGATTTTCTAATTCTATTTTACGTTTTTCATCGATATTAGTGACAAGATTTCCTAATTCAACTTTAAGCTTATCATCAAAAGATTTCACTAACCTTTTTTGAATTTCTTCTTGATGTTGTTTTTCCTTCTTGTCACGTCTTTCTAAAATCTGTGCAATTTTTTCGTCCAGTCCCTCTGTAACCTGCTTGACTATTTTTTTGGTAGTTTCGTCCATACTACGAGTTTCCATAAATCAAATTAGGATGTTAACTGCACTTAATCCTTCACTTCTAACACCAAATTGCAATATACTTCGTGGGTTCAATTGAAAATTATAACAACTAATATGCACTGTCACTTTTCTAGAACTTTATTTACATTCAAAACATCTGATTCAAATACAATAACAAGCCGATATAAGCTAGTCGACGCGGTATCACTGCTTGGCGATCGTGGTGTGCTTCTTTTATAATCCCCGTGGAATTCTCCAGTAGAAAATAATCATCGCTCCTTCCGCTGTCGAGTCTTTTCGAGAATCCTATTTTTTTATTGAAGCGTTTGTTGTCGTGCTGAAATGACACAGGGTCGGCTTTGGGTAAATTTCGTAACAATATATATTCCCAAGCTGAGTCAGCATCCACGTGTCGTCTCAGGTTACCTTTCGACGAAGTACATCCGTGAGAACTGCAAGCGCGGCGACAGCTTCGTCAGCGTTCTTAGCTTATAAATTATACATTTGCCTTGTTTCATTATTCATTATTACTTACAGTTCTGTCTAGTTTAGTTTAACACTCATTTTGTCTTTTTATTGTTATAAAGTATTATATTGTTATTTTCAAGTTTTATATTAAAAGTTAATAATTGTGCAACTATAAATAAAATCTTTTTTAAAAAGAGAAATTTTGAAAGTGTGATATAACAAATTGGCGCAGTCAGTAGGATCCGTCTAACGTTACTAGAACACGAGTACTCTAACTGGTAGCGGCGGATTTCTATCCCTCAACGGAACAACGAACCTGGAAGAAGTCCTCACTGCAATCAAACGTAGAACACGGCGCTTTCAATGTTCCTGTTGATGTAAGTAATGGTGATTCGTCATTCGTTTTAAGTAAATATTATTTGATTTATTTTATTGAGCATTGATTTTTAATAATTTGATTTAATACATTTGATTTGATTGATTTTATTATTTGATTTTTATATATTTGATTTGAATGAAATATTGATATATTTCATTACTTGATTTATTTGATATATTGACATTTGATATATTTGATTTACATATTTATTTATTTATTTATCCATTTGATTAACTGATTTATTTGAGCTATTGATTTTATTGCTTTACATTTTATACCATACTGTTCTATCGTTCAAACAATCGTCTAAAACCCCTTTAACATTTTATTCTATAAACTTTATACTCCAATTCATTTATATCGATAAACATGGCACAAGCTTCACCAAATTCAGGTACCCCTGAAACAGAAAATCGGTTAACGGAGATATTTTCCGTTATACCCGAATTTGAAGGCGACCAAATTTCCTTGGGAACCTTTATAGATGCGTGTAATTGCACATATAATATGTCCACGGCGGATCAAAAATATTTGTTAGTGATCCATATCAAAAATAAACTCAAAGGGAAAGCGGCGCAGTTGATAAATTCAACGAACCCCGGATCGTACCTTGAAATCAAACAACTCTTGACCCTACACTTTGGAGATTCTCGTGATCTCTCTTCCCTTATTAACGACTTACAACGTCTAAAACAACTGTTGAACGAGTCCCCATTAACGTTCTACAATCGTCCCCAAGTTTTGAGTGCGAAAATGCACTCCTGTATTCACACAACTGATGGGCTTAGTCCAGAACAAAAAGACGCCCAGACCACTCTAGTGGATACAATGGTTATGAACACCCTTCTTACGGGATTAGAACCCCGTTTAGGTCAGGTTATACGTGCCAGTAATCCTAAAGACCTTCTAGAGGCACACTCCCGGATTAGAAGAAAGCTTCAACTTTCTCATTTTGAGGATCAGAAAACGAACAAATCTGTTCCTCTCAAACCAAATTTCCAACCTCGAAAGCAGACACAACCACCTAAGTGTCTTCATTGTGGTCGATTAGGCCACATAGCCGCAAATTGCCGTTTGAAAACACAAAATAGTTCTCAAACATTTAATCCAAACTATAGACCAAATCCTGTTGGGCCTAATCAACAAACAAGGCCAAATTTCCCTACAAACAATCCCCTGGTTCAACAAGGACAACAATTTCGTCCATCAAACTTCTAGAGACCCCTTTTATATCTCAAATGAACCCGAATTATTCTCGACCTTCTGTCATACAGAATAATCCAAACAGCCGTTCTGAAAGGACCTTCAACCAACATCAAAATGATGGTTATTCCCACTATGCAGACTACAATTACTATACTGAGCATAGCAACACTTACGACTACGAGGATGATGAAAATTATCCTATCGTTGAACAAACTTTCGAAGATACCCCTATCGAACCTTTTAATAGTCATCAATACCAGGATTTTCTAGCGCTTCCGAGCCTAGACCAAACTCCGGATTCGACAACGACGTTGTGCGAAATCGAAACCCAGATTTGAACTTCCCGAAGCAACTATTTCTTTAAGCCCACTTCTTACTGTGAACTCTAAAAATCTCTACTATATTCTTGACGCTTCTTCTACATTTAAACTACTTATTGATACCGGAGCTGGTATCTCAATCTTCAAGGGAAATACAGTCAAAAATTTCACTCAAAGATTTCCTGAAAGGGTAACTATTCAAAGAATTACCCACGAAAAATTTCCCATTTCACAATCTACTTTAATCCCATTCGCTCCACGTAACCCACATAAAGTTTTCATATACGATTTGGACATTGAGTTTGACGGCAGATATTCTTGAACACTATGAATGCATAGTTGACTTAAAATCTAAACAGCTAATAACAAATTTTAAAACCATCCCTTTACACAAAGTTCCCGATAACGATCAACCCTTGACTGATGTACCCAACACACCCAATGTTATGCCAAATATTACTTCACAAACACCCACACAAAACAAAATAACCATTGAGGCACGCAGAGAAAAGATCTTTAAACTTAAATGCGATCTTTCTAACATCGACGCCATCTTACCAACTCAAGAAATTGACAGAGTATGACTTCCAAACGCACTCGTACACATTAACGCAAATGGTGAATTTCGAACTTCTCTCATCAATGTTAACGCGATGCCCAAAACAGTTGACTTTTCTGATTTAAAACTCGAACCACTTGACAAAACTCACTCTCTTCTGGATTTAAACACTGATGCCTATCATGATTCCCAATACACAGACAGAAACTCGACTATTAGACAACAAATTAGAACTGAACATCTCAATGACGAAGAACGCCAACAAATCACTAATCTTTTCATTTTCTATCTTGAAGGTGACGTCTTGACTTTCACTAACGAAGTCAAACATTCGATTGATACGAATAACGTGAAGCCCGTTTTCACTAAATCATATAGATATCCTCAAGTTCATAAAGAGGAAGTGAAAACCCGAATTGGAAAAATGCTTGAACAAGGTATCATTAGGCACTCCTCATCTCCTTGGTCCTCCCCTGTATGGGTCGTCCCCAAGAATCTCGATGCTTCTGGTAAACAAAAGTGGCGAGTTGTTATCGATTACAGGAAATTAAATGAATTGATTGTATACGATAAATATCCTCTGCCAAATATCTCTGATCTTCTCGACCAACTTGGAAAGTGTCAATACTTTTCGACACTGAATCTCGCTTCCGGGTTCCACCAGTTAGAAATCCAAGAGGAAGATATTACGAATCCGCTCGTATGCCATTTGGTTTAAAAAATGCACCTTCTACTTTTCAGAGGGTCATGGACAATATTCTTCTGGGTATACAGAATGAACGTTGTCTCGTCTACATGGATGATCATCGTCCACTCTCCGACCATCCATGAACATATTTCCCGGTTAACAGAAGTTTTTAAACGACTTCGGAAGTCTAACCTCAAAATTGAACCTGATAAGTGCGAATTTCTTCGTAAAGAAGTGGCTTATCTTGGCCATCTTATCACACAAGAAGGTGTAAAACCAAACCCTTCAAAGGTTGAATGTATTCAGAACTTCCCGCATCCCCAAACTCCGAAAGACATCAAATCTTTTCTTGGTCTCGCTGGGTATTACAGACGCTTCATACCAAATTTTGCGAAGATCTCTAAACCTCTTCCCTTCCTGCTCATTACTGATGCTAGTGCTTTTGCTATTGGAGCAGTTCTTTCTCAAGGCCCTGTGGGAAAAGATCTCCCTGTTGCATACGCTTCTCGTACCCTCTGTGCTGCAGAGACACGATATTCCACCATCGAATGAGAATTGTTGGCCATAGTTTGGGCTGTTAAGCACTACAGACCTTATCTTTTTGGGAGAAGGTTTACACTTCTGTATGATCACCGTCCGCTTACTTGGCTCTTTTCGATCAAAGATCCTGGCAGTCGTCTAGCCAGATGGCGTCTTAATCTAGAGGAATATAATTATCAGATCGAGTATAAGCCCGGCAAGGTAAACCAAAACGCAGATGCTCTTTCTCGCATCAAAATCAAACATTTCAAGCAATGTGCTGATTTCCTTTCCAAAATCAAAATTTTCGCTAACAACGAAACTGACTCCGAACAGCCTGAAAACTCTGACAATGCCGACGAACATGACGAAAGAATAATCGCTGAGTTTAATCGATTTGTTCAACTCTACAAAACTGAGTCAATAATCGATTACTCTAAAATTGAAATATCCAATTCTCAATTTCTAGCCTAGTCCCACAAACGCATAGTTACATTCTTTTGTCAAAACAAAACTAACGACTTACACGACAAAATTATTGATGACTTTTTCGAAGAAGAACCTAATTTCAGTAATGACACTCTTAACATCATGGATAGTAAAACTGTCAGGCATTGAAAGTACTTAGTTGTACCTTTGCCCTATGACCCTGAAACTGTCGTCTCACATCTTTTCAAAATTATTTATAACAACCAAGATCAATTTAACGACTCCGAAACATACTGCATAGAAAAGAACGCAGAACTTCCCATTCTTGAAATTTTATCCTTCATTCTCTCCGACAAAGAAATCAAACTCAAAATCTGCCAAAACATTGTTACAACTCCTACCGAAGACGAAATTCCTATAATAATACAACAATACCACTGTGGTAAAAACAACCTCCATCGTGGCATTAACGAAACCATCAGACGTATCATGGAAAAATACATTTGGACCGGCTTAATTAAAACTGTAGAACAATTTATCAAATCCTGCGAAACTTGCAAAAAGGTAAAGTTCTGTAGGAAAAACCTAAATGCACCTTTTGTTATTACGGAACCACCCAAGACTCCTTTTGAATGTATTAACATTGACATCTTCGAGTATCCATTAAGAAATCATGCACTGACTATTAGGGACGAACTCACGAAATTTACGCAAACCTACCCCATAAACGACAAAACAGCTTCAACTGTCGTAAACACCCTTCTGATTTTCTTTCAACATTACGGAACTCCACTTCGCATCCATTGTGACAATGGACGTGAATTTGATAACACCTTAATGCGGAATTTATGCCAACATTGCCAACTATACGACATAAAACTGACATTCTCCAGCGTTCAACATCCCGAGTCAAACGGTTCTATTGAAAGATTTCACGCGACCTTAGCAGAAATGATAAGGGCAAATACATCGGAACATCCAGACGAACATCCATTTAACGTCCTCCCTTATGCCATCATCTGTTATAATAACACGAAAAATAAAACCACCGGTTTCACGCCATATGAACTCATATTTGGGCACACTTCAAGTAGGCCCTCAGAAACCCACTACAACCAGGAAAAACTTATTTCGAAATACGTAAAAGACCTAAATATCAGAATGGACTATTAATTACACACTCGTCGGTGCTAAAACCGAAAGACAGAAAGAAAAATCTATAGTGCGATTTGACCAACACGTTTCTACTAAACAACCCGATTACAAAGTAGGCGACAAAGTCTATGTAAAAGAGTCCCAAATCAAAAACAAAGCTGAAAACAAATTCAACGGCCCCTTCGAAATTACCGCAATACGAAAGAACTCTGCCAGCGTCATAAATTTGCAAACAAACCAAATAACTAAAGTTAAGTTTGACAGACTAAAACCTTATTTTGAATAAAACCCTTCTTTTCAGATTCTGTGGACTGTTTTCAGCCGTGAACCTTCAACAGTACTCCATTACGCCTGTTAACAATACTATAGGAGTTTTCTTCCATGAAGAAGGCACCCTTAAAATTTCTCATGAGAAATGGACACTCATTGTTTACAAAGATCTAAGCCCCTATTTTAACCAACTACAATATACTGAACAGACTTTTAGATACTATTAACGACATCAAACTAACATTAAAATCTTCAAATCAAAAGTACAGACTCACGTAAGCCTCCTTAAACAAATATCAAAATCTGTTAACCTCAAATATACAGAAATTTTCCCTGACACTGAGACTCAAGGTACCAGCAGAAAGAAACGCGGACTCATTAACGGACTGGGATCAATTTGGAAATCTATTTCCAGTAACTTAGATGCAACATACGGAGAATACTTTAGTGACTCTGTAAACAAAATTACTAAAGACCAACATCAAATTGAAAACTTAATGAAACGACAATTATCAGTAACAACTTCGGTCATTAAGAACCTTAACACCACAATACAAAAATTTCAGACCGAAGAGAAAATATTTTCAGAAAATATCGAAGCAATTAGGAAGTCAATTGTGTTCATTACAGATGATCTTGCGTTTTATGAACTTCAAGCCAATGTCTTGGATTTGTGTGAAAGCTTAATGGAAAGTTACGTATACATTGAAGATATTCTCAACGATGTATTAACTGCAGTCTCTTTCTCCCGTCTAAAAATTTTACATAGTTCAATTATAAACCCAGTAGATTTGGTCGATTCTCACAGTCACTTCATGAAAATAACTTACCTCTTCCAACCTATAGTTCAATTGTTGCTAGATACATCGATCTAATAGAATTGGAAGCTTTCCAAATCAATACTAAAATTGTTTTTGTACTAAAAATCCCCTTAGTAAATCCTGAAACTTATACACTGTACCGCTTGTATCCTATCCCAGTTTTAGATTATCGAACAGGATTTCACCATATTCTTCCAACAAAATTAAAATATATCGCGAGAGATGACGATTCGCAATTGTACGCATCTTTCGAAGACCTGAGTGACTCTAAGCCATTATCTAAAGAACATAAGATCTGTTCCAAAGTTATTCCCCACACCATAGACAAAGAAGCCCTCTGCAAGCCTTTAATATTGTTACGAGAATTCATCCGACCGCTGGTGCAATCGGCCATCAACCAATTCATGGAAGGGACATTATTCCGATAAATTCGTGGAACCCGAAATGTTTGTCTCTCAACCGGCGGACCGCTGCTGTTACTGGGAATTCCCTTAAAGCTTCCAGAACATGATGGAATTTCCCGATGGTTCGTGGACGTACCAGACAATTCCGAGATTAATATATAAAAGGAATAGCTGGCGATAGGAGGCATTCAGTTTTCGTCGGTCGTATTGAATACTTAAGTAGATATAAATTGTAAATAGTAGTTTCTGTGAATATAAATTTGTGTTAAAGTAGTGGAAATAAATTAGAGTGAGTTGGACTGTGTTTTCAAATAAATCCAAGAACTGAACAGAACCCGAGTGTGAAAATAAAAACATTACAATATTATATGCCGAAGAGTATAATATTCAAGAGATCGATCTGAACCTTTCAACATCAAGTGCAAGGGAGAAGATGTCGTTACCCAATCCATATCGACAAGTTCTCTATTGACCATCCAACCCAGTTGCAATGCCTTCATCGGAAATACCAGGGTCCATGTCAGAAGGACCACCAACAACGTTGACAACATCACATTTAAGAATCATCCAGTCAACATCCCCTACAACTGTTGCGACAACCTGCCAACCATCAGTCAACTTCCAAAGTTGAAACCCATGAGACTACAGGAATTGGATGCCAGAGACCTGAATATCGCTAACCATAAGCTTAGCCAATACTCCAGGGAATTGGAAAAGCTACTAGACCAACCATTCTTGGGGAAACACACCTCCTGGTTTACGATCATCACAATAGCAACAACCGCAATTGTTGTTGCCCTTCTTTCCATCAGCATCATCAGAAAGAAATTCCAGAAGCCTCCAACGATCAGCCCTTCTGCCGATCCAGCACCACCACCAGGTCCATCAACCATCAAGCCCAGGGTAAAACTCCATAGCCTCCTTAGTCCTGTCAAAGATATTGAATTGCAGAACCTCCCTTAAAAGTCGATGCTGTAGCATCAACTTTTTTATATGGATGGGAGTTGTTATATAAGTTATTCCATCGACTTATATGAAACCATCTAGCAACAGTTCCCAAGCTGAGTCAGCATCCACGTGTCGTCTCAGGTTACCTTTCGACCACGTACATCCGTGAGAACTTCAAGCGCGGCGACAGCTTCGTCAGCGTTCTTAGCTTATAAATTATACATTTGTCTTGTTTCATTATTCATTATTACTTACAGTTCTGTCTAGTTTAGTTTAACACTCATTTTGTCTTTTTATTGTTGTAAATTATTATATTGTTATTTTCAAGTTTTATATTAAAAGTTAATAATTGTGCAACTATAAATTAAATCTTTTTTAAAAAGAGAAATTTTGAAAGTGTGATATAACATATATATATATATATACAGGATGTCTAAGTGCTTCTTGGGAAATTATATCACAGTTTAAAGAAAATTGTTGTTGTCAATGGTTAAGAAACTACGGATTAAAAAAGGCACAATTCTAAGATGTAAATTAAAATATTTGACAATGTGTATTATTTGATTTTTGACGTAACTAAGAGAATTTTATTTGTAATATACAGGGTAGCACAGAGATTTCTAAAGATCATATAATCATAAAGTTCCTTTCAAATTGGAAGAATTTGAAATGGAGATCTTCTGAATTTTATGTGGCGCTCCTATTTGCGACTTTGTTATAAGATGCATTCGCCAAAAATGCGACCAAAGAACTTTGTTGATTCAATGATCCCATTAAAATCATAAGGATGTCCCACGGTCGATGGTACCTTAGACGTTTACGGAAAGCGAAACATGGGATGTTTCTGAAAATTTGGTTACCGAAGTAATTGCTCCAGATCTATCGATGTAAAATATTGTCAACGATACGATGTTGCCACAAATACCAAAAAGTCGTAACATTTTTGATATTTTAAATGGGACACCCTGTATAACATTGCATTTTGGATTCGTAATTACTTTCTGATTGTTTTGTCTTAATACTTCCCTATACCTATCCCCTAACGGTTTTCTAATTATTAATTGTTTTCTAGATTTTTTGTTCAAAACATCGCTCCAATTAAAATGTTTGTTACGGCGGTATTTGAATTTATAGAAACTTAAAATTTTCGAAGTAGTTTACCACTAGCCCATGTATTAGTCTGGAACAGAGAAGTTTGTTCTGTGTTACACAAGGTGTCTTGAAATTCGTGAACTTTTTGCTAGATACAAAAATGTTAAAAAGTGTTTTTTTTTAATGGGACACCCTGTATATTAATAACTAACCTGAAAGGCAATCAAAATTCCTTTCAAATGGTATATGATATATACCTAAATACTAAGGTTTCGGAAATAAAATCAAGTTTGTATAAGAAATGGTTTATTTTGCGATATTTATCCACATAGATAGATATAACATGTCTTTACGAGAAATGTCATTACTAAAATTTTGACAATTAGTTCGATACATTTGCGCATATCGTAAGGAAAGTGACTCGAAAACGATTAAATAGGAGGGAAATAAATATACTAGCTGAGTTTTTTTTGATGATCAGTACGGGGATCTCGGAAACTAGCGGAGATAGAGCAATGGTTAAATTGGGAAAGATTTGCAGTTTTACCGGCCAAATTTAATGACACTTTTGGATTTTTGTAAAAAGTCATGGCTTACTAAATATTTTGAAAAAACGAAATTCTGTCGATTTAGTCAAATCCCTCTAGCTCCTTTGTTTTTGATGTTATAAAAAAGTGTAAATATCAAAATTGTAGGGAATTGTATCCCGAATATGACTGTCATGTCCTTGTTTGCGTGACAGCTCTCGTTTTCGAGATATGACACAAACTTATATTTTATTTTGAATGGAAACCATAGTTGGCTATGACCACAAAAAATCGGACATTTTTAGAGCTTTTCATCGATATAATACTCGATATAGTTATTCATAAAAATAACGGAGTTATGGGTTATAGATGCTTTTCTCTCTTATTTTCACTTTTAACATAGTTAGCCATGAAATAGATTGATTTATTAATAACTATTCCAAAAAACATTTAACGATTTTTTGAACTAAATATGTAGGTACTTACTAAAAACTTAAGAAAATAAAGTACATAATAATGGTTACAATTTATGTTCAAAAAGTCCACCATTGTTATTTAGATAAAAATTGCATCTCTTTAAGATTGACATTACCGCTTTCCTCACAGACCGCCTATGAATTTCTTCAATTGCTTGTAATACCGTCTCCCTTAGGTCACCAACTGTCTCATACTTTCTTTTGTATACTTTGTTTTTTAGCGCACCCCATAAATATAAGTCTATAACTGCCAAATCGGGAGACCGGGGTGGCCATTCACGTGGGCCATTTCTTCCCATCCAAGAGTTTGGATAAATATTATCTAAGTGTTGTCTTAGTAATAACGAGTTATGAGCAGGTGCTCCATCATGTTGGAACCACTCAATTTCTAAACGAGTTCTCAAATTCAAATTATGCAACATGTCTTGAAAAGTGTATTGCAGAAATGCAAGTAGCGCTCCCCAGTAAGTGATTCGTCATAGATAAAAGGCCCCAGAATAGTAGACCCTATGACACCACACCAAACATTAAAACCAAATTTTATCTGGGGTCGTCTTTGTTCTACATGGAAAGGGTTTCCTTTAGCCCAGATATGCTCATTGTGTCTATTGCACATACCGTAGTTCGTAAATCTAGTATCATCTGACCATAACACCTTTAATGGAAACTGTGGATTGTCAAGGCACATGTCTCTAAACCATGTACAAAACAAAATATGTCGATGTTCGTCACCAGCTTGCAAAGTTTGAGAAACTGAAAGTTTGTACGGGTGGAACTTGTGCACTTTCAGTACCTTAACTATAGTTCGTTGAGATGTGCCAGCTTCTGCCGCAATCTCACGAGTTGATGTAGATGGATTTTGATTTACCATTGCCAAAACATTTATTTGTGCTGCTTCGTTGATTTGATTACGTTCCTTTGGTGGTTTAGTAAAAGATCCATATCTGCGTAAACTATCGTAAAGCCTCTTAAATGTACATAGAGCAGGTTGACGACGATTAAAATATCTATGAAAGTATTCCTCAGCTGCACAAACTGAATTTTTATGGCATATGATATAACATTCCACCATATTCAGTTTTTCTTCGTTGGAATATTCCATTTTATCACGAAAACTTGTCATTATCCACTGTCAGTTCAGCACTACTAATGGAATTACTCTCAAATGAGGAAACGTCAAAGTGAAAACATTCTTTTTCATGGCTACCTACTTTAAAAGTGAAATTAAGAGACAAAAGCATCCATAAAAATGTCCGATTTTTCGAGGTCATAGCCAACTATGGTTTCCATTCAAAAATAGATAAGTTTGTGTCATATCTCGATCAAAATCAAAAACAAAGGAGCTAGAGGGATTTGACTAAATCGACAGAATTTCGTTTTTTTCAAAATATGTAGTAAGCCATGACTTTTTACAAAAATCCGAAAGTGTCATTAAATTTGGCCAGTAAAACTGCAAATCTTTCCCAATTTAACCATTGCTCTATCTCCGCTAGTTTCCGAGATCCCCATACTGATCATCAAAAAAAACTCACCCTGTATAATGGAAGTTTTTCTTAATCTTTGTCTGATTCATGGACAATGTAGCCAAATTGCAGAAAATTCAATGAAATGTACCTCGATCTTTAAACAATGAAAAGAGAAAGTTTCTAGGATTGTAAAATGATTTCATTAATTATGAGTAATAAATGAATTCAAACCAATTTCAGTACATCAAATAATATAAATATAATAAAATCAACAAATTACAATACAAAACAAAAGCATATTATCCAAAATTAGAAGATTATCTATATATAAATAGGCAAAGACAAAACAGTTAGGTACCATTTTCTTCTCTGTCCCTCAACGGATTTATTTGATTTTTGTTTTGTTCAGTGGCTATTGCCGACCTTCAGTGCAGAGTGCTAAAATATATTTACAATATTTATTCATTCATTAAATAAAGTAAAATAAAAAATTCATAATTTACTTTCACAGTGCCACCAGATAGCGTGGAGAAAAAATCCTAACACGGATTGACTCGAATGAGAAAAACAAACTAAACTAACCGAAAAACTAACAAATTTTGTTTGGTCCTGAAAGTTATTCTACATTATCATGTTATTGAGAATTCACCCACAAAAATTGACATTATATGATAATGACAATTTATTGGCTACTCGCAAGTTTTTCTAAATATACTTTGTCAACTAAAATCAGAAATTTGTATTGCGTGGTAACTGAACAATGTTTTTCCGATATTATTTTATTATTTTAACGTTATACTATTAATTTATATTGTTTCTATTTTAAAGGCTAATAGTTTCATACAATTTAACTAAGATTACAAAGTCTATGGTATAAATACAAATAGTGAAATTGAAGATAAATAGTTAGATCTGACATCATGGCAATGGTTCTAAATTCGCGACCAGTTCACGGCCAACCATATTGTAGCAGATTGAATTTCAATTTGATATTTCTTAACAGTTAACCGCTAGGTTAAGATACCTTCTCAATGCAATCAGAAAATTATTAATGTATAATTTTCAAAATTTCAATGAACTTAATTGTCAACAAATAAAGGTATTATTTAACATAAATTAACAGGTGGTGCATTGTATTTCTTAAATGTTTGATATAATACCCCCATGAAAACTTTTATGTAAGTAAACTAACTATTGAGAGATTATAAAGCTAATTGATCCATTTGATTTCAGATCCTCTCAAGTTGAATATGTTTTTTTATTTTATGCCATGTGCAAATGAAAATTGAATAAGTATTAGTAATATATTGCTGTTTTAGTCGATATAAGGTAATCTTTTAAATTCATTTTAACATATTAGCAGTCAGTCAAAAATTGTTAAATGTTCTTTTAACGAGATGTGATATGCTGCAAATATATTTTTACTTATTTATCTAACAATATAATACGTATAATATTTTGTTTATTTACATATATCTTAATATATGTAATTCTCGCAAACTGCACTATGACTATCGAAATTTCGATTCGGGGTTTTGGCCTGTGGTTTTGGCGTCTACCATGATATAATTAATGTATGATACTAAGCGACAGTGCTGCCACAACCCAGAGTACAGAAATCGGTAGCATTCAAGGATAAATTTCGGTAGATTTTGGTAGCCATCGGAAAGTTGGTATGTTGGATTAACTGTGTGTTATATAATCATATGAGACATATTTGCTAGGAAAATAAATGGTATGAAATGTTCTCAAAAATATAATAAGAAGAATAAAAAAGCCTAATAAACTCTCATTTCACCAGTAGTAAACGACAGAGTTCAGTGAATGGAACGAAATCACTAAATGACAACCTAAATTGTCATTTTGTAGCCTCTCAATAGTCATAAAATATAAATGGCAACAGCTGTTCAGTTATTTAGAGATATCCAAGAACTGGTTTATGTTATGGTCCTTTTTTTAACATACCTTGAATTAATATTAATGTACTTGATTGGCAAATGGGTTTTCCCATTCATATAATCTTAACTTTAATTTACCTGACCCCTTATAGGCCTTTTCATATTCGAAAATTTTTTGTTGATTTGCGTCATTTTTTTCGAGCAGTTGTCAGACCATTGGCATGTAAATACAATGGTTTTTTGCTCGAATAAAATGACAGAAGTTGACGCTTGCCCACTAGAAATTTTCGAATATGAAAAGGCCTATTGATGTTTCATGTTCCATTTTATTGCCCAATGAATGTCTAGAAATAATATTTTATCAACCGAAATATAACCTTCTGCCCTTTACGTTTACATCTTCATTTCCTTGTTTAAGAGTCATGCTTAAGTAGTTTTTAAAATAGTATAATATTTATTAAATTTTTAACTATAGATATTTATAAATACTTGATAAAAAGCCTCTTCCCATCCTTATTTTTTTAAATACGGTTTTACTGCTTTTAACTATTTAATAAACTATAAACATTTACCGAATTCTACTACAGTCAAACAATAATCAATTTCAAAAATAAAATTATGTCCACTGCAATGCATTTCTTATGGGCAATCGCTGTACGAACTAGGGATGTCGGAAAAATATCGATATATCGATATTTTTTGTTTTATATATCGATACTTTTACACGATATAATTTTATTCGGTATATCGATAGGGGTTTTCGCGGAAGCCGTTCTGAACAAAGAGGTTTATACGGTTCTGAATCGATTCAGAATCGGTTCATTATTTTTAGTTCTATTTTTGTTCTGTCCCTAAATCGGATCACCGGAGTTCACATAGTGTTTTGTTTCATGTCATCTGTAAAAATCATTTTGTGGTTAATTTCTATGGGGTAAACGGTGCGCATGAACAACCTGTAAATTTTTAGGAATTGAAAATATCTCCTGAATTTAAATTTTCAAATATTGAATGAATATCACTATAGAGAAATTCCTTTCCAGTCAGCATTATTATTCGGAATATTTATTTTGTTTTATTTAATACCAATGACTCCACAAAAGGGCATATAGACCATAATAATAGCTAAAAAATGCTTAAAAATTACTGACCCTATAAATACGAGTATTACTACCCTGAAAGAAGCCGACAAACGACAAAAAATCTGAGAATATTATGGTATTAATATTTAGCAAGCTACATGGGCTTTGCTTTTTGTAAATGTAATGAAATGCACATCTTTATTTTGATAAAATCTAAATATTCATTTCTTTAAAATTTTGATTTTTGCATTTATTTCAAAAATATTAGGTGTTAAATTTATAGGTTCAATTTTTTTTCGGTATTTGTTATACAATATTCAGCAAGCTATTTGGGCTGTAAAATTAAACTTTTTGCAAATGTAATGAAATGTGCATCTTTATTTTGATAAAATGTAAATGAGCATTTCTTTAAAATTGTAATTATTTCATTTCTTTCAAAAAATATTCTATTTCAAATTTTCAGGTATCCGAAATTCAATATTTAGCAAACTGCATGGGCTTTCAAACTTTACATTTTGAAAATATAACGAAATGCGCCTGTTTAATTTCATAAAGTCGAAATGTGCATTTATACGTTTTTAGGGTTCCGTATATACAATGTACGGATACCCTTATAATATCACCTGAACTTTACTGGAAAGATAAGGAAAAACCCCTAATATTCATTTTGGGGGGCAAATTATAGAATTAAATGGAAAATATAAAATTAAAATTGTTTCTAACCCATCATGTTATATATCAAACGAAAGGGCTCATTATGATGAAAACAAATATATTTTTTTCATATTTTTTAAATGAATATTTATATATTAAAAAATATTTTAAAAAAATTACCCATTCCCCCCGTTATTCCCCAAACTATAAGACCTAAATATTTGAAAAATATGAAAAAATCCCTAATTCTATTATTTGGCCCCCAAATAATAGAATTAAACGGAAAATAAATTATTAGAAAACCCTCATAGTAATTTTAGGAACAAATTATCTATATATAAATAGGCAAAGAAGAAACGATTAGGTACCACTTTCTCCTCTGTCTCTCAACCGATTTTCTTCATTTTTGTTTTGTTTAGTAGCTACTGACGACCTTCAGTGCAGAATGCTAATATTAATTTATAATATTGGTTCATTCATTAAATAAAATATAATAAAAATTCATTATTTACGTCCATAATGTCAACGCCAAACAACTGAATATGCCGCCGCCGCCAGATTCAAAATATTGAGTAATTATATATAGAGGCACCAATGCTGTTATATACTTAGAGCATGTTTTTCTGGAAGTAGCATGCAAGCGTTGTTATTGTTTAGTGGTAAAGTAATCGTTGTATATTATACAGGGTGATTCCAGATATGTTAGAAATAATTTTTTTCGTGGGTGGCACATAAGCAGTTGCATATATAGGGTGTTTAAAATATAGAGTAGAGTGCAACTATAACTAATAAAAGCATTATATAAGGAAGCCCATTAGCGGTTGAATTTGCAGGGTTCTTGGAATAGAAGGTGCAGTAGAATTACAGTAATACAGGGCGGAGCAAAAATATTAAACAGAGATGCATATACAGGGTGGCGGAAATGGAAATGCAACATTTCGTAACTCATAAGCAGTTGTATATATAGGGAAGATGAAATATAGGGTGAGAGGAATTATAGATATACAGGATGAGGATAAAATTTTTTAGGAAAAGACATGATTTATAGAGTAGCCCGCGATGAGTTCCATATATATGATGATTGAAATATAGGTCGGAGTAGAATTATAGTTACAGTAAATAGTTAAATATTTCATAAACAAAAAGAGTAAATTCGGTGGCTCATACGCAGTGGCGTATACAGAATGCTTTACCGGGTGGTTCAAAAATGTAAAAAAATATGCGTAGTCCATGATCAGTTACATATACAGGATGGTGGAAATATATAATGAGATGGAATTATTATTATGAGGATTTTAATAAATGTTAGAGAATTCAGTGCAATTATAGCTATACAGGGAGGTTAGAAAAAATAAATGTGTAGGGTAGCCTATTAGCGGTTGAATTGTTGTCATATTAAATTTAGAATTACGAATTTGAACCCCGTGTAATTGCTGTTCCTCCTAAAGTCCTAGAATAGAATGTCACGATAAAATGTTCAGGGTACTTCACCTGCCAGAGATATTGACACAATTGGTCGAATTTCGACCACTGGGAGACAGCTAGTTTTAATAAATTTTCAATGTGCCGACCTTCGACTTTAAACATTTTAGAATCTCGATAACCGTAGTTGTAGCCCTCCTTATAACCTTCAATGGTCACTCATTGGCGGAGGTCTTGTTTGCTCAGTACCGGTGTCCTAAATACGTTTTTTTTTTTCAATTCACCCCACAAGCAAAAATCAAGTGGCGTGAGATCAGGTGATCTAGCAGGCCAATCCCACGGCCCCAAATGTCTATACCAACAATCGTTGAACATTTCAAACAACTCGAGTATTTCTCGGGGGTCAACGGTTCGTCGTAAATGAGAAAAAGTTTTTTTGTCATATTTTAGAAGATAAAAAACGTTAATACTAAACTTTTCGTGGAATCTCATTTCGTTGGTGACATGTGGATTTTGGTCATCCCAGAAATGCTCATTTCTTCTATTAAAAATACCTCCGCTGGAAAATTTAGATTTATCTCTCCAAATTATATTTTTTTAGAAAGTTAGGACCTTCTTGGGTGCGGATTAGAATAGTTTCACAAAATCGAACCTGGAATTGACATTCTTCTGGTTTCAGTGTTTGAACTTTTGTAAACTTTTATAGATGCATATCATCATTTTCAAGAATCCTTTGAACATAGTTACCGAAATCATTTTCTGTACTTCTTATAACCTCTTGGGAGTACGCTTGAAAATAGGGTAGAACGTTTATGATGTCGTCGTCAAAAGTTACAGGCTTCGGTAAACCTCGTTCTGATTTCAGTTTTGACCCATAATTAATGAAATTAATTTGCAATTTTGCAAACTTTCTCTTGTTCATTGGTTATAGATCGGGGTACATATCATTGAACATTTTGCATGTTCTTGCTGTAATTTTTCGACATTGTCCATGAATAACGAATAGATTCATCAAAACTTCATTTGAATAGTTATTTCCTTCAATTTTAATCGTTTTCCAGTCACTTTCCTTCCGAAATGCGCAAATGTATCGAACTAATTGTCAACATTTTAAGGCTAACTAGATAAATATCACAAAATAATCCAATTATTACATAAACTTGATTTTATTTCCGATTCCTTACTATTTAGCTATAGGCATATTATATACCATTTGAAAGGGCTTCTGATTGCCTTTCAGGTTAGTTGATAATATACAGGGTGTTCCATTAAAAAAACACTTTTTAACATTTTTGTATTAGCAAAAAGTTTACGAATTTTAAGACCACATAACAAACTTCTCTCTTCCAGACTAATACATGGGCCAGTGGTAAACTACTTCCAAAATTTTAAGTTTCTATAAATTCAAGTACTGCCGTAACAAACATTTAATTGGAGCGATGTTTTGAACAAAAAAATCTAGAAAACAATTAATAACTAGAAAACCGTTAGGGATAGGTATAGGGAAGTATTAAGACAAAACAATCAGAAAGTAATTACGAATCCAAAAATGCTATCTTATACAGGGTGTCCCATTTAATATATCAAAAATGTTACTACTTTTTGGTATATAGATAGATCTGGAGCAGTTACTTCGGTAACCAAATTTTCAGAAACATCCCATGTTCCGCTTTCCGTAAACGTCTAAGGTACCATCGACCGTGGGACACCCTGTATATATATATATATATATATATATATATATATATTTGTTTTTAAATTTTCGCGGGCACTAAATGTGTTAGGTGGTTTCCGGGAATTCATCCGCGTAGTTGATAACTGATCCCTGCCGGGATCGATGGTAAAATGACGACGTTTCGGCAGAGTCACATCTGCCCCCTTCAGGTCGGTTCGCATAATTCTCGTAGCCTTCTGCCTTCTGAATACTGTATTCGAGTAACTAGAAGCGGATGAATTCCCGGAAACCACCTAAAACATATATATATATATATATATATATATATATATATATTATTATTGAGAAATCTTAGGTTTTTGGGACCACTGAAATGGTTGGCTGGATCGAAGATGTTTTCCACCCTGGACTTGAAGAGCGGTTATTTTCAGGTGGAACTTGCTCAAGAAGACCGAGAAAAGCACCGCTTTTACCATCGGCTCAGGACTTTACCAATTCACGGTGATGCCGTTTGGGTTGTGCAATGCTCCAGCGACGTTTGAAAGATTGATGGAAACAGTGTTAAAAGGGCTTTCATGGAAAACGTGTCTGGTGTATCTTGACGACATTAACGTGGTTGAAAAATCGTTTGAAGACCACGTGAGGAACCTGGAGGAGGTATTTCAGCGACCCCGAAGTTCCGGACTAAAATTAAGCCCGAAGAAGTGTCAACTGTTCCAAGAAGAGGTGCAATATCTTGGACATGTGGTTTCCGCAGAGGGAGTAGCTGTTGATAAACAGAAAATTAAAGCTGTTCAGGAATGGCCGACACCTAAAGATATCCACCAGTTAAGAAGTTTCCTGGGGTTATGCACGTACTGTCGTCGGTACGTAGCCTGATTTGCCAATATCGCCAAGCCACTTACTAAACTCACAAAGGGTAAGGTACAGTACCAGTGGGACGAGGAGTGCCAGCGATCATTCGAGACACTAAAAAGAGCATTGACGAGTGCCCCTGTCTAAAGTTATCCTTTGCCAGATGGGAACTTCGTTTTCGATACCGACGCAAGCAATGTCGAAATTGGTGCGGTGCTTTCGCAGATCCAAGGTCAGGAGAAAGTCATCTGCTATTTCAGCAAGACCTTGAGCAAGCCTGAAAGGAATTACTACGTTACTCGCAGGGAACTCTTGGCTGTGGTAAAGGGGGTAGAACATTTCTACAAGTACCTCTATGGTAAAAGATTCCTCCTGAGGACTGATGTTAATGTTAATGCCTTATCGAGGAGACCATGTCCTGATGATTGCAAACATTGTCAGCGAGCTGAAGAAAAAGCAGCTGTTCTCTCTAGAACTACCGCCGTCGATGACCATTGGCAATCTGCAGAGATCCAGAAAGTGGATCTGGAGTTAAAAGAAGTTATCCTACGTGGCTGGAAATTTCCCGATACTCACCAACCATAAAGTCGTATTGGGCTCAGCGGAACTCCCTTATCCTGAAGAATAGACTTTTGAAGCGCCTCCTGGAAACATCAGAGGAGGGCAAGGAGAAAACAGATTGTAGTCCCCAGAATTAGGAGACCAGAGGTTGTGCAAGAACTACATGATGGTACCACTGGAGGGCATCTTGGAGTAACGAAAACCCTTAGGAAGTTGAGAGAACGCTTCTATTGGATAAACTGCCAAGCAGATGTTAAGGATTGGTGCCGGAAATGTACAGTTTGTACAGCAAGTAATGAGCAAAAGTCCCCATGAGGCAATATAATGTGGTCAGTCCATTTGAAACAGTAGCCATTGATGTTGCCGGACCATTTCCAGAATCTGACTCCGGAAATAAGTACATTGTTGTGGTCACGGACTATTTCAGTAAATGTGCAGAAGCTTATGCCTTGCCGAATTAAGAAGCCTTGACCGTTGTTGATGTCATTGTCAAGGAAGGGATCAGTCGTATTGATGTTCCCTTGGAGTGGCACTCACACCAAGGTAGAAATCTTGAATCTACCCTTTTCCAAGATGTCTGCAAACTTCTGCAGATCAATAAAACACGGACGACAGCATTACATCCGCAGTCCGATGCAATGGTAGAACGGATGAACAGAACCATTTATCGCCATTTGTCAAAGGTAGTCTCTGACCACCAAAGAGACTGGGACCAGTATCTTGTTTCTAATGGTTTATCGTTCGTCTGTGCACCAGTCAACGGGTCAAACCCCAGCAAGCGTTATTATGGGACGAGAATTACGACTACCATGCGATTTGAAGTTTGGATGTCCCCCAGGAGAACAGACGGCAGGTGAAGGCTATGTCAGCCAGTTACGGCAGAAGATGAACGACATCCACCAACCAAGTTGGATATGAATATCAGTCATTAAGACTTCACTACAGCTTTAATTATTATTTTCCTGCTTTACTTAATAGTCTTTTTAATAAAATATTACTATGTATCCAGCATGCTGTATGTATATGGTTTAAACTAATGATAACTTACTAAGATTAAAGATGAAGGTTTATTAAGTGTAAAGTAAAACCTTCACTTGTGCAAGAACTAAAGTGGATAATGAGAAAACCATAGTTATTATTTACAAAGATTCTTTTCTTCTTTTTTTAATGATAAATCAGAGAGATGTATGTTTTGATTGAGGTTTGAGCTAGAATGTTCAGAAAAATAACTTGATCAAGCAAAAACTTATTGTGGCATGAGAATACTGAGAAAAACTTTAATTCAATTATAAGTGGTCATTACACTGATTCTCATAGAAAAACTAAAAAAAAAAAACAGAAGAGTCAATAATCTTGTATTAGTAATATATTGTAATGTTTTTATTTTCACACTCGGGTTCAGTTCTTGGATTTATTTAAAAACACAGTCCAACTCACTCTAATTTATTTCCACTACTTTAACACAATTTATATTCACAGAAACTATTTACAGTTAACTATACAATACGACCGTCGAAAACAGAATGAATGCTATCGCCAGCTGTCCATATTTATATATTTCTCTTGGAATTGTCTGGTAAGTCAACGAACCATCGGGGAACTTCTTTCATGTGTTCTGGAAATTTCAAGGGAATTCCCAGTAACGGCAGCGGTCGGCCTGTTGAGAGACAAACATTTCGGATTCCAGAAGTATCGTAATAATGTCCCTTCCACGAATTGGTTGATGGCCGATTGCACCAGCTGTCGGATGAATTCTCGTAACATTGCCCCTCCTTAAGACCATTTCGTCCCGGAATGTCCTAGAATATTTCCTGGTTTCGACAGCGGGAAGTTTGGTGGAAGTAACAGTCAACGGTCTTCGAATCTTGGCTGCGAGTATTGAGACAGAATACTAGGATGTCGATGCCACTGAATCGAAAGACTGTTTCCATCATACTTCTTACCACCCTCCAATTCACTCCATCCAACCCGCAGGCATTCTTTGGGACCGGCAATTTCATCAGATTCTTCTCCATCATCACATTCCTCAATTTTACCAGAGTCTTCCAAAGTTCGCTGTATGTTGGCTTGTCCTGCGAGAATGTTTTCGTTACCAAATAAAAGATGTCTCTGGTACCCACTGGTTGTTTATCTTCGTGATGAAGGACCTTCCTTACCACTGGATCTTGCTCCCATAGCTTCTGGAACTGGCCGTACTTTTTGGCAAACACCGTGGCTATTCCTCTGGACATCCGGAGATCTCGAGCCACACAATGAGCCAGGGCATATTCTATGGGCACCTGAAACAGGTCTCGGGGTTCCTCTGTGGTCACGTGGTGCTGCATTTTCTGGCCATTAGAGTACAGTACCATAAACTGTTCGAAGGTCATCTCGTCATCGGGTGATTGGATGCTGCGGACTTGGGCTTGGTCAACTTCGCCGTCATGACTTCCGGTATAATTGGCTAACCTGTTGAAATGTACAACCTTTGACTTTCCTTGAGGCAGCTTCCTTATTCTGTAGACAACATATTGATTTTCTTCACAATTTGGTACGGTCCCTCCCAAGATCTCTGTAGCTTGGGTGAATATCCACGACGACGTTGCGGGTTATACAACCAAACAAGATCATCAACTTAGAATTCTCCGCCCTCGGCTTTAATGTCGTAGGCTTCCTTCATTCGAGCACTGGCATTCTCGATATTTAACCGGACTCGTTGATAGATGTCGTTCATCTTTTGACGTAGCTGGCTGACATAGTCTTCACCTGCGGTCTCTTCTCCTGGGGAACATCCAAACTTAAAATCGCATGGTAGTCTTAATTCTCGACCCATGATAATACTGGCCCGGGTCTTACCCGTGGACTCGTTCACAGACGAACGATATACCATTATAAACAAGTGCAGATACTGGTCTCAGACTCTTTGGTGGTCTGAGACTACCTTAGACAAATGGCGGTTAATGGTTATATTCATCCGTTGTACCATTCCATCGGATTGTGGGTGTAATGCTGTCGTCCGTGTTTTATTGATCTTCAAAAGCTTGCAAGCATCTTGGAAAAGAGTAGACTCGAAATTTCTACCTTGGTCTGAGTGCAACTCCAAGGGAAGACCAAAACGACTGATCCATTCCTTGACAAGGACATCAGCAACGGTCAAGGCTTCTTGATTCGGCAAGGCATACGCTTCGCCATATTTACTAAAATAGTCCATCACCACCACAATGTATTTATTTCCAAAGTCGGATTCAGGAAATGGACCGGCAACATCAATGACTACCCTTTCGAATGGACTGCCCACGTTATATTGCTTCATGGGAGCTTTTGGTCGCTTCTGAGGCCCATTACTTGTTGCACAAACTGTACATTTCCGGCACCACTCATTAACGTCTACTTGGCAGTTTACCCAGTAGAAGCGTTCTCTCAACTTCCCCAGGGTTTTCGTTACTCCCAGATGTCCTCCAGTTATACCATCATGTAGTTCTCGTAAAACCTCTGGTTTCGTATTTGTGGGAACTACAATCTGTTTTCTGTCGTTTCCCTCCTCTCACACCTGACACCACTGTAATGTTTTTATTTTCACACCCGGGTTCAGTTCTTGGATTTATTTAAAAACAGAGTCCAACTCACTCTAATTTATTTCCACTACTTTAACACAATTTATATTTTTATATTCACAGAGACTATTTACAGTTTATCTTAACTATACAGAATGAATGCTATCGCCATATTTATATATTTCTCTTGGAATTGTCTGGTAATTCAACGAACCATCGGGGAACTTCTTTCATGTGTTCTGGAAACTTCAAGGGAATTCCCAGTAACGGCAGCGGTCGACCTGTTGAGAGACAAACATTTCGGATTCCAGAAGTATCGGAATAATGTCCCTTCCACGAATTGGTTGATGGCCGATTGCACCAGCTGTCGGATGAATTCTCGCAACAATAGGTACTTTACCAAAAATGAGTTGGAAGTCTGATTCATCTACCTGACTGTATTAACTTGATCAGACATCTGCTAGTAACCTAAGTCAATTCAACAATGATAACTCCCTTTTTTATTGAATGTATGCTAAGAGATAGATGGCT
This sequence comes from Octodonta nipae, assembly GCA_034190945.1. Taxonomy (NCBI): domain Eukaryota; kingdom Metazoa; phylum Arthropoda; class Insecta; order Coleoptera; family Chrysomelidae; genus Octodonta; species Octodonta nipae. The sequence continues at coordinate 72,003,190 of CM067222.1, forward strand.
AGTGACGCCCTAAATGTTTCGTAAAATGTGGTTCTGTTGGTTTTTGAGAAAATAAAAACAAAAAACTGTATCCTTAGATAGTTGTAAATCAGAATGCATGGGTTTATCAGAAGCTTGTCGTGAGGCTGTTGATTTAAGAAATTTGGAAAGTAAACTATAAATGACTCTTGACAGTCAGAGTGCATTAAAGCTGGTAAATAATCATGTTTAGAACATATATATGTCATATAATTATTAGGAAATTATTAATGTTAACATACAGTGCCAAATAAGATGTTTACGTTATAAAAAATGTATGTAATCACCTATCAATCTTTAATAATTATATATTAAAATTAAATTGTGGAAATCTCTTTATAATAGTTTTTTCATACTTTCTGGAATACTATATGCATCTCATGTTATAGAAAATTATATGGTATCTTTCCTTGATATTCCTGATCATAATACAGTATAAATCACCAAAACTGATAAAGCCGTATTTGAGTAACAGATGAGCATACCTACGTAAAAAACTGAATTCGACGAAATGATAGATGTTGGTTAATAGGACATATTGGTACTTGGATATACATATTAGTACTGAATTAAATGTCACTACGATAAGGTGTAAAAAATATTTGAAAGTGAAACTCAGTTACAATAACTAATTAATAAAACTCCACCAATTACTTTACGTAACTTATCAAGTTATCAGTAGATGTATGAATGCAAAGTATGTATACTTTTAACAGAATCCTTTGTAGTTCTCGGTTTATACACATCATCAAAAAATATTGACATGGTATTATAAATTTGAAGACGCGAGATGTAAGACCGACATCTAGGATTTTCAAGAGAATCAGTACACAGAGGTTCCGAATCTGGAGCCGTTCCGTGCAATTGCTGTTCTCCCTTAACTCCTAGGACAGAATGTCACGATAAAATTTTCAGGTTACTTCACCTGTCAGAGATATTGAATACTCTCTTCGAGGTGTCATTCCTTTGTATGCAAAATTTTATCGTGACATTCTATCCTAGGAGTTAAGGGAGAACAGCAATTGCACGGAACGGCTCCAGATTCGGAACCTCTGTGTACTGATTCTCTTGAAAATCCTAAATGTCGGTCTTACATCTCGCGTCTTCAAATTTAACGAAATGCATCAAATGCATAAAGAAGTGTTCGAGAGGACATTCAATTGTGGGAAGCGCAACTGATGAAGGTTCCTGACCAGAAACAATATATATTATATTTATATATAATATATATTGTCTTGCGTACAAAGGAATGACACCTTGAAGAGAGTATTCAATATCTCTGACAGGTGAAGTAACCTGAAAATTTTATCGTGACATTCTGTCCTAGGAGTTAAGGGAGAACAGCAATTGCACGGAACGGCTCCAGATTCGGAACCTCTGTGTACTGATTCTCTTGAAAATCCTAGATGTCGGTCTTACATCTCGCGTCTTCAAATTTAACGAAATGCATCAAATGCATAAAGAAGTGTTCGAGAGGAGAAAAAAAAGCTTATTTTACTATAAAGAGACAATTTTATTACTTGCCGAATTCGCAATTATAAAATCGCCAGTGTTAGTGATAACCAAAACAAGACCGGCCGCACGCCGTTAGAACAAACATTGAAAACAGACAATAAACGCGAATTAGTGATTAGTGAAATAGTGACAAAAACCAGTGTCAATACTAAATCAAAAATGTCAGGTACAAACAGAAAGAATCCAGCCAGTCGTGAAGAAAAAGATGATGAATCCACCACGGACAAAGTAAAACAGGTAATGGACTTCATTACTAACTCCGAGAAACAATTATAGAAATTTTTAAACAATTGGCTAAAATGCTCAACTACAGATTAGAAAATGAAAATGATAATGATTCAGATGTCTCAATAACCCAATCGCAGAAAAAACGAATGAAGATTGACAATCCAACTATACCCTCGACATCGGCAAACAGTATTCCATCGCCAGAAGACAATGCAATGGATGTTACACCACCTCCATTAAAAATAAATATCCTGCAAAACCTAAACCAAACGACCAACCAGCCAATCAACAAATTGACAAAAAAGTACCCCCAATCACGGTAGCTAATAAAGGCATGTGGATACATTTGAAAAGCAAAATCAATCAGGCCAATATCAAAATTCATCCAGTAGAAAATACCAAAAACGGTATCAAAATATATCCAAAAGAAATCGACGATCATAGAAAATTAACTAAAATGCTAGACCAGGATAAGACTGAGTACTTCACATTCAAAAGACCAGATGAAAGAACACTGAAAGTGGTAATCCGCGGAGTTCCAGTAGAAGTGGATTGCGATCTAGTAAAAGACGAACTCAAAGCAATGAACTTCGAACTTTTAAATATCTCAAGATTATACCGAAAGACTGACACCGGTGATAAAATATATATGCCATTAATACTTGTAGAGCTACCAAAGACAGAAAAAAGTAAAAATATTTATAACATCACAGATCTCCAATATATAAAAATCAAAGTAGAACCACAGAAAAGTAGCAACCAAGTGAGCCAGTGTCACAGATGCCAGGGCTTCGGCCACCACCAATCTCGTTGTCAACTCCAAATGTGTCAAATGCGGACAAAGACACTATTACCAAAACTGCGAAAAACCCCGAAACATTAATGCCACTTGTGCCAACTGTAAGGAGGCCCACCCTGCAAACTACAGAGGATGCAAACTTTACCCGAAAAGACCATCATGTAACCAACCAACACAAATACAACGTCAGGCACGCGTACAGCCAGGAATCTCATACGCACAAACAACCAAGATAAACAACACCAGTCACAGTAACACAATAGCCAACCTCCAAAAAGCTTTTAATCAATTTATTAGCACAATAGTCAAGAACACGCAACTAAATGGATAATAAAAGAAGCACAGAACTATCACTCTATAAGACCTGCATCCTTCCGATAATTCTTTACTCGTCAACAGCATGGGGACGAGCGGCAACAATTCACATCAACAAATTAGAGACAATACAAAACAAAATACTTAGAAGAATCACTAAATCACCATGGTACTTTCGAAACACACATATAAGGAAAGAACTCAAAGTAGATACCATTCTAAAAACAATCAAAAAACGAAATGAAGCGCTCATCACCAAATACCTCGTACATTCAAACCAAGAACTAAGAGCAGTTTTACAATACAACCCAGACAACGACAGGGGAATAAAAAGACCCAAATTAGCCCTCACGGAGGGCTAAATAAAGGCACGACAGTAATTGCCTAAAAAGTATCAAAAGTCAAGACACAAACGCACAATAAGAGGGTAAAGGATAACTTATCCATATGCCCCGTATAAACAATACAAAGAGAGAGAGAGAGAGAGAGAGAGAGAGGACATTCAATTGTGGGAAGCGCAACTGTTGAAGGTTCCCGACCAGAAACAATATATATTATATTTATATATAATATATATTGTCTTGCGTACAAAGGAATGACATAAAATTCCCAATCGGGTTTATCAACATCATTTGTACTATTTCTTGTCATCATCATTTCTTTTACCCTGCTCCATTATTTTTTATATGTAGCCATAGGTATAATGAATCCGTTTTAATTCAATTGATGAGATGTTCCAACCAGTATGCTGCATTAAACATTCTCTATCATACACCCCATATATATTAGAGCTCATTACGGTTTTTACTGAAGCGCACTAGATCTTGACATAATGAACTTGAACAAATTAATGATAAACGTAGTCAGGGTCCCTGACTACGTTTATCATTTATAATTATATTTAATTTTTCCAAATGATTTTTTAAGTTACTGAGATCTATAAAATTATATTTCCGTGTGTTATATGTGACAGTGGCCAATACCAACTCCCTTATTTTAAATTCAAGCCCCTGTATATTATTTATTTTTTGGATTCTCTAGAAAACTCTAGACATAATTCAATACAATGTCCTACCCCTATCGTCAACTGTTTCGGAAATATTGTTTTCAGATTTATTACAAAAATTAACATTAAAAAAAGACAAATTCTTTTATTTCCCAAATTCGCTACATTACACTCAATACTTAATTCCCATTTAGCTCTTGACATTGAGATAGTAAGCAAAAAATATTCCTGCATTTCTTTTCACTGATATGAAAAAATAATTTGGTCAAGTGCGACTTGGACTCGCATACTTAGGGTTCCGTACCACCTTCAAGATTCGAATATTCCAGTTTCAGACAAGCAAGAAATGAGGGCATTTTCTTATATTTACCCTTATATCTTTTAAAGGAAGCGTTTTAAATTTATAAAAAATATACACTTTGATTTTCCACACATAGACTTTTTATTTTATCTGCTTCAGGATTCTCTTGATTTTTATCAGAATACATATGTATTTAATTTTCTAATTTGGCCCCCAAAAATTAACATTAAAGTTTTATTTTACTAATAAACTTTCAGAGAAGTCTTTTATAATCTACTGTCTGTGTTTTGAGGCTCTGTAGATTGGAAGATAAAGGGCAAAATAGGTCAAGTTTTAAATTATAAATTATTAAATCTGTTATTCAAATTATTAAAAAATACAAATAAAATATATTTTTCAAAATTTAAATAGTGTAGTTTCTAAAGTGGGAATTAAGTCGATGTTTAATATTTTTGTTAATATCTTTTAAACGAATTATTTAAAAATATGATATATTTGTAATTCACATAATGAGCCTTTTATCTGATATATTACATGACCCGTTAGAAACAATTATAATTTTTTATTTTCCATTTAATTCTATAATTTGCCCCCCAAAATGAATATTAGGGGTTTCTCCTTATTTTTCCAGTATAGTTCAGGTGAGGGGCTATACCTCCATTTTTTTTTCAAAATTTTCCAGCTTATGGTTTTGGAGATAAGGGGGGGGAATAGGTACTTTTTTATATTTTTGTTAATACCTTTAATTAATTTATTTTGTAAATATGAAAAAAATATATTTGTTTTCGTCGTAATGAGCACTTTCATTTAATATATAACATGATGGGTTAGAAACAATTTTAATTTTATATTTTCTATTTAATTCTGTAATTTGCCCCCCAAAATTAAAAGTAGAGGTTTTTCCTTACTTTTTCCAGTAAACCTTAGGTCAGAACCTATACCTCTAATTTTTTTCAAAACTTTTTAAATATATATTTTTTTTAATTTGAAAAAAAATATATATTTGTGTTCCTCGGAATGAGACCTTTCATTTGATATATTACATGATGCGTTTGAATTTTTTTTATTTTTAAATTTTATAATTTGCCCCCCAAAATTAATATTAATGGTTTCTCCTTATTTTTCCTGTAAAGTTCGGGCAACGTTCTATATTTCCTAATTTTTTCAAAATTGTAGGCTCAGTAGTTTCGGAGATCACTAGGGGGAAGAACGTTCGATTTTTTTAGTTTTTCCCCCAGAAGTACCCCTAAAATCAAAATTTTTTTTTTTACGATATGTACTCCTGATCGGGTCACCAAATTATACATTGATAGGTACCAAATTTCAACCTCTTCCGTCCAGTAGTTTAGGAGAAAATTGCTGTGACGTGACCGAGGCAGAAATCCGGAGTGATATTATGAGGGTATCCGTATATTGTATATACGGAACCCTAAAAAACAGTTTTGTTTATGTTCGTCATAACATCTTGTTGTCTGCCTGCATGACAGTGGTGATTAAATTGTTCATTTAACAGAAATGCACAAAATAACCATTCTACAAATGATTGGTTATGGAGAGAACACACGGACACAAATGGAAGTTTCTCGCTTATTTCACGAAAATTTTCCAAATTTGCCGCCTGTTTCCCAAGGAACAATTAGCAAAATAGAAAAGCAGATTCGCGAGCTTGGTTATGTAAGACAGATAAAAAAAGTAGTTGCCAATGCTCTAAGTGATAATACGAAAGTGGACATTTTGCTTGAGCACAGATCATACAGAGAATGCTTGAGTTTCAAGAAAACCCACATAATTCTGGTCGAAAAGCAACTACCACTGTTCAACGTTAGCCACACACAATTTTTCGAGTGGGTATTAAAGGAAAGTAAAATGCATTCCTATAAAATGATGCCGACTCAGGAGCTCATGGAAGACAATTTCGATAGGAGAACGTATTTCTATGAACAAATGATAGTAAGGTTATATAATGTGATCCAATTAGATGTTTTGTTTTCTGATGAGAGCACATTTACATTTCTCGGTCATGTTAATCGTCAAAATTGTCGCTATTGGTCTAATGAGAATCCTCACTGGATGACAATATCCTAAAAAGGTTAATGTTTGAGCAGGAATTGTTGTAAATCACATCGGAGGTTCCTTTTTCATTGATGGCAACGTGAATGGAGATAACTATTTAGAACTGCTCCAAAATAAAATCGTGCCAACTTTGACAAACTTATATTCTGATCCAGTAAAGTCACAAGTTCCTGCCAATACAATATGGTTTCAGCAAGATGGAGCAGCGCGCCATTACGAAATCAATGTCCGGCAGTACCTGAACCACATTTTTTCAAATCGGTCGATTGGACTACTTTTTGTGGGAATATGTCAAAAGTACTGTATACAAAACTAAACCCCACAACTTAAATAATAAAAAGGCGCTTACGTTCACGCTTGCGATTAGATCACTCACGCCTGAGATGTTGAGTAACGTTAGAAGACATTTCTATACCAGATTAGCATGTAGCCAAGACGTTAGAGGCGAGCATTTTGAACATTTCCTACATTGACATTAATGGTTTTTTGTTTTTTTATGTTATTAAGAAATAATCAGTATTAGGTTTTCTGTGTAATGTATCGAATTTCTGAAATAAAATAATTCTCTTTTTTAAATGTTAATTTTTGTAATAAATCCGAAACAGTTGAAGATTGTATATGAATTATGTCTAGAATTTTCTGGAGAATCCAAAAAATAAATAATATTCAGTGGCTTGCATTTAAAATAAGAAAGTTGGTATTGGCCACTGTCACATGAGACACCCTATATATTTTTTTTGAAAATCATGGGCATTTAAATAGTATGATCTGTGTTTAAATATACAAATTGAAATTGGCTTTATTGGTTATCGAGTTTATTCCATTTGGCTCTTCCTCACTGTATATATTACTCACTGGTCGAAACGCAGTGAAAATAAATTCACTCTTGCTATCCGCATAATTACGAATTTTTTGTTCTACACATTGGTAAGCGGTACTGACCATTAAATGATTTTTTTGTATCGGAGAAAAGACAAAGGATATATGAAGAATAAACGAAAAACATCTGGGATGTCCTTCTATTTCAAGAAAGGATCCAAAATCATCTTGGGAGGTTGCACGAGTCGCGCTTCGTGCCATGTATACGCACCTTTATGAAGAAGATTGACGGAACGTCAACCGCAAGGTAGCGCTACTGCATGTAAGGGTACAATGGTCGCCACATATACAAACTTAGATCATTTACCATCTAGATATAGCCTGTCAAGCATAAAATCGTAGCAATGCTAGAAAGAAAGGGCAATAGAGACAGTAAGAGGCTATTTCACTTAGTGGGTAGAAGCAGCCAATGAACAACATGCTGAACGTATTTCATTGGAAGCAACTCCCGAGTGAGATAGCCTCTTGCCTCCTCTCTCTCTTTAGTCTTACCATGACATTTGTGCACTGCAGGCTATCTCTAGAAAGTAGATGCTTTAAGTATACAAAATTCTCATGCATGGCGGCCATCGTACCCTTGTATGCAGTGGCGTCACTATGCGGTTGACGTTTCGTGAATCTTCGTCATACAGTCGTCAGAACAATAACTCACAATTAGAACCACACATTTAAAGTGAAATATTAATTATAATAAGTTATATTACAACATATTTAAAAAAGCCCTAATATAAATTTAAAAAGTATTTGTAATCTGACGGAAATTGAATCTGAATAATGCGTTTTATGAAACTTGAAACTTTTCCTGTTCTGTTGTTATCGTTGTTATGGCAATCTGTCGTCTGTCAGTCTATCAAAAATAAAAATTATATAAAAGAATTTTACTCGTTGAAGTAAAAAGTGGGTTAAAATGGCAGGAGTCACAAAAATTTCAACAGGATTAACTGGCTTGGCAGTAGCCCAACATCCCCATCACACCCTTGGAATTCTGTATGGTAAAATTCTTAGAACCTTACAAAAGATACCTGAAAATGCAGCGTATCGAAAATATACCGAACAAGTTATCAACGAAAGAGCTCAAATTGTTAAAAATACCGAAGATGTAGAGACAATCGAAAAACAGATTGGTTGTGGGCAAATTGAAGAAATTATTGTTCAAGCTGAAAACGAACTTCTACTCGCTAGAAAAATGTTGAATTGGAGACCTTGGGAACCACTTATGAAGGAAGCTCCACCAAATCAATGGACTTGGCCGCCGGCAGAACCTAAATCATAATGCATTATACATAAATAGCAAATGTATTGTATTTAAATGAGCAAAAATAGAATAAATTCGAATTGTTAATAATTTGACATTGATTTTAATTTTTTAAGTTTTCATCAATAAATATGGAACACGAATACATGTCACCAACGTCAAATTTCTGTGAATGTGCGCCACCTCGTGAGATAAAATAAAGCTTTAGACCGGAAAGAGGATATGGTTTCGAGACTATTGAATAGGGTTTCATAGCTACATTTCCTTTGTTTTGTACAGAATATGGCTGCCATATTTAGTTTAGATGTCTGTTTTCAAAAGTGTCGTGAATTTTGCGGAAAATATGAAGTAATATTATAGCGTGTTATTAGTTATTTAGTGTAAAAGGATCCTGAAATGCATTAGAAGAGTTGGGAACTTCAATTTATTTAATGTTGTTAAGGTTTCGTTGAAAAATGTTTCTGTTTACATCGGTTACTGCTAACTTCAGTTCAATTTTTGTTATTTTAAGGTAAGTTTTTATTGTAATGTGTCCAGTTGAGGCGACAAATTCTTATTGGATGCATTTTCTTATTTGTGTAACAGCTAAGTGCATGATTATTCCCGGCTTGACCCCAAAATCGTTTTACCTACGTTCGAAGATGTTGACCTATACCATACATAGTTCCGCAATTTTTATGTAGACAAAAATATTATCAGAATGTCTTAATTATTATCTTTTTAACCGGATTGATTTCATTAATAACAATTAGCTTTTGACATCTTATTCGTGATTTTGTAATATATGTACAATTTCCAGAATCAGGTTATTTTTATCATTGTTTGAAATTTTCATCATTATTTACAGTTTTTGTAATATTGTAATAGTTATTCACTGGAATTAGTTACTTTCTAAAAATATTGTCCATGCTGCTTTAGCGATAGCATTTAAGTTGTAAAAGTGTAAAATTATTCGATAATATTATGTCAGCATTTACGTATGTATTCCGATCTCATAAAATTAACGTATTTGCGATATTGGTGACTTTAAACTAATAAGCAGTTTTATTACTGCTGCATTGTAGGTTGTATTGTAATGTGTCCGACTTATTTAGAATGGGTAGTTCAAACGTACCCCGGTTTTAAATCTAAAATAAGCCTAATGAAAATATATTTTATTTTTTTCCCTCCTGCTTAAAACGGTGTGTTTGCTTACTTTTTTTGTGTATGTGTGTTGCTTTTCTTTTATAATGTAGTCGACCTGTCTCATAAAAAATGACGTTTATTTTTAGTACTCGATAAACGATAATTTTCTTATTCGAAAGTACTTTTCAATTAGATGAGAGTTGTCACAATTTGTTATTGTTTTACGTCAAAATATAACGTTCGAGATTGCAGTGCTCCCACGCATAACTAAATCAATAGGACAGGACAACAGTCCATACATGTAAATTAAAATCTGTGAAAAGCAAAACGGAGAGATGCATTGCGACTGTTTCCACGGCGTTGCCAAATCGTGCTTCGTTAGTTATTCAGGAATTCAGTAAAATGCATTCGATTTGGGGTGAAATTGCGGTTTCTTTGATTTTAGTTTCGAGTTGAATTGATTTTGAACAAAAATTTGTGTTAATAAATTTTCATAAAAAAAATCTGAACAGTAGGCTGTAACATTTTGGCGTTATTAATGGCATAACTGTTGAATTGCATACTGAATTGTCTGGCAAGACGAATTTTTTGAATTCTCAATTGGAATTTCCTCTATTATTAGGGAAACTCTCGCCTTTGTCTATTATCAAACACGAAACTGTAGTTCAGAGAATCGGCAACGTCGCCTTCGTTATAATTTCGCGTTTTGCCATCTCCTTTCACGGGCCCCTCACTTCGACGTCGGGTTGCGCTTGCGCGACCTCTGTGCGCTTTCGATGGAATGTTTACTTCGAACGTTTTCAACTTTGTCTCGAATCTCTGGCATATACGAATTAAAAACATTAAAATGAATAGGGGGGAGATTTCATCGTGGTGCATGCTACCGGATCTCGATTGTTACTACATCACTAGAAGTCGCGTAATTATTTTTATTAATAAACTGCGTCGTCGATTTGATACAACTACAACGTCGACTATGGACGACGTTTGCTGCTCCTGCTCTGCCTGTGGTGCTTATGGCCAATTCTTTTTAATGTACATCTCGATTGAACGCAATTGAATATCAGTTTGAGTTTATATAAAATTGGTGATCTCATGCATTGTTTTTATTTTCAAGCGTTTTTTAAATTGTTCCAGATTTTCGTTGCACTAAAGGCAAAGATAAATTAAAGGTCAAATAAATTAAATTAAATTCGTCGGTTGAATTGTTCAATTTTAAAATTGACGTTTATATTTAGGTTTTTTATAATAATAAAATATCTATGACTTGATTGTACTCATACCGTTAGCCCTTTACTCTACATTAAATGGGGAACACACTAATTCCAGAAATACTGTCTTTTAAAAATATTTAGCTCTGGGGGAGCCCGAGTCAAGCTTTCAAATCCATGATTGTCGTGAATCGAGTTGCCCTTGTCTCTATGACACTAGGGTGTGTTCTTAGAATGATTACTTTTTGCAGTTTAAATTGTTTAATAGAACTACTATGTTTAATTCAATAAAACTACTCATACTACATGGGCGGATCCAGAGACTAACTTGTGGTTTAGAGTAGCTATCTCCTGTTTCAGAAGGGGGCGTTTTAGTGTTTCAGCGGGTAGATCATACTCGAGTAAGGCTATGGAGATTCAAAATAGATGATATGCGGTTTAAACCCACGAAAATTAGTTTCTTCGAGGCTGTTTGATTCAAGATTTCTTTTTTTTTTTTTTTAGTTTTGAATTTAATGACTTTGAGACTCTCGAAAGGGGCGATCGCCCCTGATTTACCATTTATGTTTGTTGGACATTGTTATATCAATCAAGATAGTGGTTTCTTGAAACTTTACTAAAACTATGTCGTCTGTCGAATTGTGAGTCATCTATCGATATGTGCGACAATGACTGTTTCGTTTGTATTCATTGTAATGGACTTCAGATAGTTCTTAGTTGGGATTACTTGATCTTGGATTGCCACCAAAAGCCGTGTGTATCAAAAGTTTTCTTTCCACTTTTTTGGTCAGTTGAAAGTTGGTGTAATTGCACCAGTTCAGTTCAGTCACACACAATTGTTATGACTCATCAATCTGACATGACTCTGTAGTGGAGGTCAGGAAAAATGTGTCTCTTCTACATTATTAGGTTTGAGATTGAACCCAAAATTAGTTTATGTGAGAATCGGTTTTTGGCCAACCAAATCAAAAGTCATCTTGGAATATTCCTTCTGATTGGAAGATGGAACAATCTGCTACATTTTTAGTTTCTGAATGAGCCCATGATGAGGAACTGAATCAAAACTTTTTGTAGTTCACTTATGGGATGTGAAGATTTTTTTGTTTATCATGGGCATGGTTGCAAATAGGTCAGTCATTAACTTGCCACAAATTAATTATAATTGCTGTTCAGCTTACAATTTTTGCAAAGGTCATGATTTCAATACTTGAAGTTAAATACTGTTATATAATTGTTTTCTTACATTAAATATATCCTATTTATAAAAAAACAATTTCAATTAGATCATGATTCTAATATTTTGGTAAGGGCACACATTTCCAATGGGGGATAAGTCTGGAAAACAGGAAGTCCAAGGGAAGATGGCAGCATTAGCTTGTTCAAAGTTCAATGTTGTCTTTCTCAATCTAAAATCTGATGATACTATATATATATATATATATATATATATATATATATATATATATATATATACTTTTGAAAATGTATCAAAAATTTGTTGGTTTTGATTGATTGAAATATGTATCATATCAAAAAAAAAATTACAGAAATCGGAGAATTATATTGAATTCTATTTCAAAACAAAAATACATATTGAATACTAGTCCTAGAAAATTGTTACAGTATGTCTGTCTTGCCCTTCTACCTCTATTAGTAAGTCACATGTTAAGTTTAACGTGGTAATGTATATTGGTCATTTTAAAATGTATGCTATGCAAGCATTGATTGGTTACCCTTCAAATTCTTCCACATCAATTGTCATCTGCAATTAAAAAATATAATGTTCTTGACTGGATAATTTTCAACGATTTTTTACAATAAATAGTCTTATGTATTTTGCACATGACAATGGTTAATGTTATAAACTCAACTGTTCACTTATTAAAATCTCTTTCTTGTAACGTTGTCTCCCTAGAAGACAAAATGACCTTGATCTTGCATCTTATTGGCCACCAACTAGTATTTTCAGCTTATTAAATGCACAGTGTTTCTAAAATGATTGTGAGAAATAAATAAAATAATTAATTATGGTTCTAAATTTCTTTTTAAATTTCTCAGAACCTTTTATAAACCATATATGTTCTGATAGGTTAATTGTTGATTTTTATGTACACTTTTTCAGTGTTTAAATGGTTCAAATTAAAATATGACTGTCTTTTGAAATGAAATGAAAATTCTTCAAAATTCCGTGAAACATAATTATGATTACTTAGATTATGAACGAAACTATTCACAGGGCGGGGCAGCGCTGGACCTGACTTTATCACTTCACCTTCTCTGGGGATTCCAAATTCTGCATTACAAAAATCCTTGTAAGGGGTGGATAAGACAACTATTTAACTTTCCTAATCATAACACGCACACAAAAAGGCTTCTGCCTCGCCATCTTGGCCGGAAGTCTTCACTTATTAAAAACAAAACCAGGAATAAAATTTTCATTGTCTGCAAAGACATTTTAGTTTGTGGGCTTCACCTATGCTATTATAAAATTGTAAGTTTGTCTGTTTGTTTGTTTGTTCGGGCATCACATAAGAACTACTGAACTGATTTTGCTGAATCTTTTTTTGTTGCAAAGCCTACAGTTTGACTTAAAAATTTGGTAGACATTTTATCTCCCTAAATTGACAGAAACGGTAGATATAGCGAAAAAACTTCTACCATGTTGGGTAATTCAATTACTCAATTGGTTCCACCGCACGCATAAAATATAAGCTACTGGCATCAGCTTAGCTTTTTTCAAAATTCGAAATATGACAATGTAACATGTCGATTTAACAACAATCAACTGATATAACGACCGTAATTTTACAGGATGTTCTGTATATAGGAAACTTAGAGCGGAGTAGAATTAAATGGAATTAAAAAATCTAAAAAAAAAAATATATTTGCTTTCCTATAAGCAGCTGCATATATACAATGTGGTTGAAATGAGAGAGAGTGGCATTAGTTATACGGGGTGGTCTAAAAAAGTTATATTGAGTGGGCCATAAACAGTTCCATATACCAAGTGGTTGACAAAGGGTAGAATATTTATAGTTTGGATAAAAAATCTTAGAAAAAAATGTGTTATGTAAACAGTTAGGATCTGAATTTTTTTATCAGGTATTATAGTTATGAAATGGGTTGAAGAAATGTTAGAAGCAGTTGTTTATACAGGGTGTTTGAAATATACGATGGGGTGGAATTATAGTTTATGTTGTGATTAAAAACTTGTTTTATATCCACAAGCAGTTTCATATATAGGATGGGTGAAATATATGTCTGGAGTATAATTACAGCTATACAGGTGGGTTTGAAAAATATGTAATGTGATGATCTACACGCTTTTCCATTTACCAAATGGTTCAAATATAGGGTGGGGTAGGATTCTCAGGATACAGGGTGGCAAATAAGTAGTTGCATATAAAAAGTTGTTGAAATATAGGGTGGTGTAGAATTATAATTATACAGGGTGGGTAAAAAATGGCAGAAAATTTTGTTATATAGCAGTTGCATACATGGAGTACCTGTAGTAAAGTTATAGTTATACAGTGTGATTCAAACAAGGTTAGAAAAACTTGTAAATGAATGGTGGTTTAAATGAAGTATGGAGAGACATTATACTTTATAATGTCGTTAAAAAAATATGAGGAAAAATTGTGAAATATATTGGGCATTTATGGATTTATAGTTATACAGGGTGGTACAAAAAATGTTATATTGGGTGGCCGATAAGTTGTTGCATATACAAGGTTGTTGAAATAGCGGGTAGAGTAGAATTATACTTAAACATGTTCGATAGTCTTTTTGTTGGATAGAACATGAGCTGTTGCACATATACAGGGTGAGTTTTTTTGATGAACAGTATGGGGATCTCAGAAACTAGCGGAGATAGAGCAATTGTTAAATTGGGAAAGATTTGCAGTTTTACTTTTTAAATTTTAAAAGAATTATTCTGCCCATAATTGGTAGACACTATCAAACATTTTGATACAAAATTTGATATGGAGTCATCCTGAATTGCAGATTTTTAGATTTAAGAGAATTTTTTTCGTAAGATACAAATTGCAATGAGATAAGTAAAGCTATGTGCAGTAATAAGGAATGGTTATTGTAAATCAAGACTTATTTGAAACTAAGTAACTAATGCAGGGTGGATCTGTGATTTTATATTTCACTAGCGGAAATAGAGCAATGGTTAAATTGGGAAAGATTTGCAGTTTTACTGGCCCAATTTAATGCCCAGTCATGGCTTTAATGATTCTGTCACTTTCGGATTTTTGTAAAAAGTCATGGCTTACTAGATATTTTGAAAAAACGAAATTCTGTCGATTTAGTAAAATCCCTCTAGCTCCTTTAAAGTTTTTGATTTTATAGAAAAAGTGTAAAAATTTTTCAAAATTGAACTGGGACTATAATGTATCTCCCGAATATGATTGGTACATGTCCTAACTCGAGCGTGACAGTCATCTCCGTCTTGTCACGAGAAATGATTCACAATTTTGATAAACTTATAAAATCAAAAACAAAGGAGCTTTTTAAATAGAATGTTTTTCAAAATATCTAGAAACCAAAAATAGTTGGCTATGACCTCAAAATCGGACATTTATTAGAGCTTTTCAACGCAATATAATATCTCAAAATGTTTGATAATATAATTCTTTAAAAATTTAAGAATTTTTCTAGTGCTTGTGAAAACTAAATGTGAAATAATGTTAAAAAGAATGAATAAATAAGAATTTAAAGAAATCATTATTTAATAAAGTGCTAAAAGTATAGTTTTGGACTTATGACATTTGTGACTGATGCATAAATTGAAATTGACATTGCTGAGTCATTTTAACATTGGGTTTCAGAATTTAACTGTAGTTTAGCATTGAGATCACGATAGTTACTCAAATTTTGAATAAAAAAATCCCTAGCATATTAAAAAAAAACAAATTAAATCTAATATAATTTCCTTTTAGATACATAATATTGAATGGGCATTTACATGCGTTACAGTTTAAAAAGTCATCAAGTAGCAAATATTTTAGAAGGGTGATACCAGCCCAAATGGCTGGCCAGAGTTTGACATATTTATTCATATGGCAAATTTAATATATAAATGTTATGGCATATGCCATTGTTTTATTATGAAAGTTGGTCGTGGTAATTAAACACAATTACTAGTTGTGTATTACTTAATTGAATTCAAAATGGTTTATAAGGAGGTTTTCAGTTCATCTGAATTTTTTTGTGGAACTTAAGCAATATCTTAGTTGATTGTGAATCAATTTTAATGATTTTTTTGTTGAATTGATTATACCTGTCTACTAGGTGTTCCCCATTTGAAAAAAATTCCACTCCTAAGGATGAAGCCAGTTTGTTTGTTGTGAACCGATTTTAACCACTATGGCTGAAAATAAGGGATGGAATGTCATATTGAATATAAATGTTTATAATTATTTTTCCATGGAGTTCAATGGGTATGTGACCGTAGTTTTAACACAGATCATACTTATTCAACTCAATGATTTAAAACAAAATAAACCGTTTTTGTGTTGAATTGTCAAAATTATTGTTTTCCTATGGAGTTTTTCCAGAATGATCCTTACCTACTTTTATTTTTCGTTAGAAAGTAACTTTTATGTCGTACATTTTAGAACATGTTATTCCACTTTTTTGACATTTTCAATTATTATTTTAGTTACAACCATTGACCTGGAGACGTACAAGTTCATATCAAAGGGTGGAGGTGGGGAATCACTCAACGAAGGTAACGATCATGAAGAGGTCTCGCTACCAGGCGCTTCAAAAACCATGAGTTTATGCGTGGAAACGTCCAACGTACTCGCCACCTCAATGGGCACGTCCTCATCGTCGGTGCCATTGTTGGAGGAGAGTACCACACAGAGTACTCAATCTACAATAAGCACAATCGCTAGTCAAGCCACCATTAGTACAAACATTTTGCAAGCTCCGATAACAGCCATACAGTCGTCCGGCCATGACAAGCTCGATCAGCAGCAGCAGACGCAACAACTGCCGCCCGCCAAAAGCATCGCCAAATTGGTGGTGGCCAATCACGCGGCGGCCAACAACTGCGGCGCTGTACTGCAAAAGGTTAATCCGCCGCTCAACATTACCGTTTTGAATCCTTCCGGACCGTTGACGGTTGTGAAGACGCTGTGCGTTACTTCGGGAGTGTCTAGCACACCTCAGTTCACGTTGATGAATTCCACTCCGCTCAACGTAACGAACGCCATCGGGAAACCCCCTACCTTTACGTTGCTGAACGCACCCGTGACGGTTGTCAAGGCTATCGCTGCTACTCCCCAACAGACTTTGGAGAAAAGTGGAGCCGCAGAGACTTCAGGGGCCGTCGGCAACGTGCAGGTGGGCGCTGGTGCTCCGCCTGCGCCGAGCATAATCGAAAACAGGGGGCATAACGTTTTCGTCAAGAACACATGTCAGGAATCTGGCGTTCAGGAGGTGCCACAGAGTCACAAGTTGATGACGGCCAACAACTTCCCTTCGACTAATGTAAGTTTTTTTGTTGACCGTTTATATTTGGTGTAAAGTTTATGAAATCATAATTCCGTAGCTAGAAACATTGTAGGAACACCCTATAACCAAACCTTTATTTATAATACAGAATACAGTTTCAACAACCAAATTGTCACCATCTGGAGAAAACTAAATTTCCTTTTCTTAATATAAGCCTTCAGCTTGTAATTTCCAGTTCAGTCTTTGTGGAGTTGGAGTTTTGTCTTATTTTTATCTCGGTAAGGACCGTGAACCACGTAAATACTGATTTTGTAAACTTTGGAAGTTTTTTCCATGACTTGTCTCATGTACATAGCATCTAGTGTTGATCTATTCTTTTTGCTCTTTTGAGATATTGATTCTTTTGCATAATCTGAATAACTTCATGCTTGAACTCAACGACTTCATCGCTGTATAATTAATTCTCTTATAATTATTTGCTCACCTTTTAAACAATGGTACTGTTTCTTGTCCAGTAATTATATCAATAGGATGCATCCAGTCTAGTGAAAAGTTAGAACAAGTCAACAATTTTGGTGAAAAGATGTCAAAATGTTGACATTTAATGGGGATTGCAAAAATTCTTATGCAAATGTAATCTTAAATGTTTCAATTTTTTGATGACCAGTTTCAGGGAGCCACCCCACCATTATTAAATTGTTGGTTTTAAGGTAAATAAATATTAAGTGAAGCCCCAATTTTCAACTAAATAAAGGCTGTATTGACCAAATAGTGGATAGTACTTGTTGAAGGTGTATCTTAGTATATTCATAAAACAATCAATACTTCAGATGTTGGAAATTTTTCACTGTTCAAAGTTTTGGTGTTACGGTACAATTTTTCATATTTTAACATCATGAATGAACAAAGTTAATGTGTTCTACATGTTATTTATTCACCATATAATTATTCTTTCTTTAGTTTATTGCATGCCCCACCCAAGTAATTATTGCTAAGATGCTATGAAGAGAAGCATAAAAATAATTTCCAGGCAAAAAGTACACCTTAAATTGAAATTAAAAACAACACCTATAAATTTGTATTGTTCTGTTCCACTAATTATTGTATTAAGTACATTTATTTCTATTATCTTTGGTAACCTAATGCTTTAATTTCATGAACGTCACATTGCCTACATTAAAAAAACTGTCTAAGGCCAGGATACAATAAATTTGTCTGATAAGTTTTTCATTTTAAATGTGCTCCATTCCATGTATCTTCAGAAGTAAATAAAACTGTGTTTACAGTATGACACAAACCAGTCTCTTTACAATTTGTTATTTATAAATAAATTATGAATAGGGGTCCAAGGATTGCTCCTTATATAACTCCAATTGGTACATTTTATATTATTTTATGATTGGAAAATTAACATTTTTTGTCAGATTTCTAATTCACTATTACTTTAGCTCTATTAATGACATTGGGTCAAATAACAATGGTTTGATTAGTAACATAAACTAAAATGTCATTGATAAAATGCAGACAGTTTATATCTAATCCACATTTCTTGCTTTTCAAGCTTAGTAATTTTCGTAAGGTCACAGTAGTTGTAATAATTAACCTTGTTTTTTTTATCGGATTTTTCGAGTTTTTATAAGTGCAATATTTTAACTGATTTTAGTGTAGTTCCTGATTTGAATATGGTTTTGACATTAAATTTGTTGCCTACTCTCTTCAATCTGTCTAACAGGCTCTTTATAATATATGGTATAGCTGTTACTGTAATATGTTTGTCCTGAGTCAGTATTACTTGAAGAAGTTTAGTATTAATCCTCAATGATTGTTTTGGGTTCAATTTTGTTTAACTCTTTATTAACGATTTTTTAGGGTATTGTTTCCAACAAGAATACTTTAATGATAAAAAAATACTTGAGTTTGTTGGTATCAGAATGGTTGATCTCTACTCTACCATATAATAACACCTACACCTCCTTTTAGAATATTTGGATGATTTGAGTTTTAACTCAATTTTAATTGAGCTACAGGTGTGAATTAATGTGGGTTTTTAAATATACAGTTCATAATCTCAAAGTACTGTTGCTTCAAAATTCTTAAAAGTAACCAAGTACCCTTATTCATAGCATAATGATCTTATTATTTTCTTGAGACCAGGGATAAATCTCATTTCCAAAAGCTATTATAAATAACAATCCATTTAAAAAAATCTACATTGAAATTAAATTCAGTATGGAGATTTTGATTTATTAATATTATATTAAAATTCCAGGTACTCACAACGGTGAACCCCCAACCGAAAACGGCAAACGGGCAGCGAAGCAAATTGAAAATTCTAAGTAACGTCGTCATGCCCGGGACTTCCCAAACCGTCAACAACGTTTTACTGAACAAAACGAACACGCAGCGTTTTGTACCCAGGCAGAAAATCGTTGGTCCCAACGGGGCACCAACAAAGTACATGAACAAACAACCCCTGTCGGCGAATCCCTCGAAACCCAACGTGAACGCGCCTCCAGTGAAATTGATGCAGGACAAATCGCCGACGAGGATGCTCTATCCCACACACAAAAGTCAAATTAAAACAATACCCCCCGTTAACAATTACGTTCAGAAAACTCCACCAGGTGGCGCTGCCGTCGGCGGTGGCGGTTGCGGCGGCATCAAGACAATTCCTCCTCTACAGAAAAACGTGCCTGGGCAGGTGCAACGTACCGGGTCCGGGCTGCGAACCATTCCGCCTCAGAGGCCGCCGAAGATGCCGAACAAGGCGAACTACATCGGGAAGCACGCCGTCCAGGCGCAGAAAATGCGACAGACACACGGAAAGGTAAAAGGAATAAAAATGCCATCGAACATGCCGTATAATGTTCACGTGCCAGCTATGCCGGACAAACAACTAACCGAATTAACTTTTAATCAGGCTCTGACGGCGCAGATATTAGAAACCTTGAGTAATACCAATACGCCGATGCCAAGTAATAGGTACGAGATCCTGCCGGCCAGGTACGACAACGCCTTCAACTGTCCCGAGCCCAAGCAGCAAGTGTAAGTAGAGAAATTTCTTTAAATCACGTTTCTGTTCCTAATTAGGAACTGTATATTGTCTTCCGTTCAATCGATCGTAACATCTCAAAAGGAAAGCTGTGGCAAGACTCCTGGTTTAAGGGGTCTGTTGTCCAGTTTTCCCTGAAATTCCTAGATGGGGCTATTTATTTCGCATTAAAATATTAAAAATAATAAACATTAATGATCTAAAAATCTCTTTCCATATTAACTACAAACTACCTATTTTTGAGAGTATGAGAGACCAGTAGTTTTAAGCAGTTTTAACTTTTTTTCTACTGAAGATATTACACCAGTCGATAGAGATAATAAAGTGACTTAAAATTCAACAGCAAACTGCTAATCCCATTACAGTAGTAATAGTTCATAAGCAGTTGTATGGATTTCAAACTGTAACATAAGGAAAAATATAGGTGCAATATGTGATTGGGCTGGTACTAACTCTAAAAAGGAACTTTCTTGAAGCAGAAGGGATTCTCACAGCCAGTCATACTATAAAATGCGGTAAAAATAATGATAAAAATGAGCAGTCTGATGTAGTTAATTTCATACCCCGTTTTCCAATTACGTCACACAGAGAAGCATGGTACGTACCTTAGAACATAAAAATTGAAGGTGCCTGTACAGCAAAACACACTGTGCTTTTGTAAATGGCGATAAATGGAACGTGCTTTAGTTCTTCAAATACATTGCAAGTGTCATTAATGAAAAAAGTTATCACAAAATAGGGAAACAAAGCACATTTAAATAAACTACTGCGCTTTTAAATTTATTTGCCGCTTCATTATAAATAACTGTTTTTGAAAAATCACTTAAATAGACAATGTGGTGTTGTCACTTGACTGTATATCCCCTCACTCTATGGCTAGTATGGCTATATATTAGTCTATGACTGCTTGCACATCCGATACACACAATTTTTTCTTGTGCGTCTCTGTGTGCACACGGTGTCATGCTGGAGTACTAATGGAACAGTGAAACTGGCGCACTGTGTCACATAGTGCGCCTGTGTGTGTAATTGGAAAGCAACCACCACGTATACAAAGCGAAGCCACCACCCAGTGTGCTATGCTGTGTAAGCACAGAGTACCCACTATGTCTCTCTGTGCGTCGTAATTGGAAAACGGCCATAGTGTATTGCCTCAAAACATTCAAGTTGAAAGAAAATCCTTATGAAATTATGGTAGATTTGCATTAAATTGGCGAAAGTTATAAGTTCAAAGCTCGTGTAAAGCTGGATTAGGCGAACAGAGTAAACATACCATCGCAACATTGTTGTATGGTAAAAGGTAAGTCCCAACCTTCAAATATTCATATCTTTAGTGCTAAATTTTCGAGTAATCAAGGGTTCAATTATTATCGTATGGGCATTGAAACGTAAGTGCACGTCTTTAGTAGAAGCGCTATCACAATCAATAATGCCTTATTCACAGGCGTTTTAAGCAACTTTTACGGGACTTTAACAAAAATCTAAGATAGAAAAATTGAAATGCATTATACGAATTTATAAAAACATCCAAGGAGCATCCTAATAGAAAGAGCGTGGTTAATACTGTGCACTTTGTAAGATATCTCTAAATTGGTTAAATTGCAATTCTGCCAGACAATACTCATCTGTAGAGTATTAATCGCCATCATAAACTGTCATTTTGTGGACGATTAATCTTCTAGTTTTCAATACAATAGAGTTATGAATTTTTGCAAAGAAATCAATTTTTGCAGGTTTCTTTAGGCTGAAAATACTCTAGACTTATAAACACCCATTTTGAAGACCAACATTCCTTTATAATTTTCAATATAAGAAAAAAAACATATTTTTACTTTTTTAATGGCTAAATAAATTACTTCTACGAATTTCATATTAAAATTATGTAAGATATCGCCTATGAACTACTATAGAATTCGGTTTGCTCTTGAATTTTATATTGAAAGTGCCTTCAATTGTGCTCTATTGACTGACATAAATGTTCGATCCATAATCGCGAGTAATGCTTTTTGAAACCGTACATAATCTCATGCTATTCGAAAAATTCTCTTATTTCTTGAAATCCGATTCATTTTAGTGAATCACCGAAGCCAGCCGAGGACAAAACCAAATCAGGTTTGGACGCATTATCGCTTATCTGTCAGGCGGTGCTTTTGGATCACAATTACAACGCCACTCTGCCACCGGATTCACCAACCCGGCCATCTCCGCCCAACGTGTTGTCAGCACAAGTGAACGGTGTTTCTCCAGGATCTGTGTACTCACCGAACACCACCAAAAGTAAGTTGTTTGAATCTGATCACCATAATCAATAATCTAATCCATTCTTTTAATGAAATAGGGCGGTCGTTGCCTTCCTCGAATACGATTTCATCGACGTCGAGTCTTTCCAGCATATCTATCACACCGAGCACTAACTCATTGAATAACGTTCAAGACGACGATGCGGCTTCGGACATTTCCGACGGTTCTGATAGGAAACACGATACCGAAGGGGAAGAGACCGATACGGCACCCGAAGCGGAAGCCGTCAACAACGACAACTTCGATGGAGGATACGGCGACTATGTGACTCGATGCATATGGTAAGCGCTATTGTAACGTTAACTTCTTGAAATGAAGTGTTAAGGCGGATTTATATTTGTCGGACGTGTCTTTCTGACGCCTCCTGACGATATTTTGAATGAATACGTTCGCAGCTTTCGGTCTTAATGCTTTCCCATGTGTTACCTAATTCTGATTCAAATTATGAAGAATATTCAATCTACAGTACTGGCTACTCTAAACTAAACAATCTTTATCCGTTGTCATTTTTTTGCACTTTTCGGAAAATAGCTCAGAACTTAAAATTTATTTCAATTAACTATATACATTTGTGGCCTAAACACAAATCATTGAACTCTGAAAACCTCACATATAGAGATAATACTTAAATAAATAGTACCTATTTGTTTTCTGAAGGATACTTGTGGCATAATTTTCAATGTCTAAGTGTTTATTGGGAAATAACACCACACTTTAAAGGAAATTGCTGTATATTCCAAACGTTTCGGGGTCTAGATCAGACCCCGTTGTCAATGGCTAAGAAACTACGGATTAAAAAGGTACAATTTCAAGATGTAAATTTAAATATTTAAATATTAAGATGTAAATTTAAATATTTAAATTTACATCTTGAAATTGTACCTTTTTAGTCTGTAGTTTCTTAGCCATTGACAACGGGGTCTGATCTAGACCCCGAAACGTTTGGAATATACAGCAATTTCCTTTAAAGTGTGGTGTTATTTCCCAATAAACACTTAGACATTACATAGTACCTACCTCAGTTCCGGAGAAAATCGTAACGCACCATGACAGTAACAGAAAACTAAGTGGACGTATCAACCTCTATCAAAGTTCGCTTTTGATTGGTGCTAGTTTTCATCAGTCAAGTGACGCCTTGCTATTGCTTGCAGCTCTAGACAGACATATACGTCCACTCGGTTTCCTTTTCCTCCAGCGTTACGATTCTACTTGTACAGGCCCCATACCTCAAGTACTCAATCTTTAGGTATTATCTCTATGCTCACAAGACTTGGCACATGCAAATGGCTATAATTGTTATATATAACATGATGTCGGCGTTTTTCCGTCCCACAGCTCTGAAATAGATCGGGATCGCTTCTGACGCGACACAACACATCGCACATTACTATTATAAACAGGATGATACAAAATGCATGAAACCGATACCAGGACATGTCAGGCTAATATAAATCCGCCCTTATGTTCACAACGTCTGTGTATGTATGTTTTTGTTCACGACCCATTAATAAATAAACTGTCCCGACGCACCAGCGAGTTTCAAAGTCACATGATCATAAAAGGCGGCAAGAATGGATAGCTTGGCAAGGAATATATGCTTTTATGATTCATCATTTCTTAATATAGTCGTAGAATCAATAATCCTATGAATTAGGTAAGGTTTCAGTGGAAAAAAGTACCACAAACAAAAATACTCAAATAGTTGAGGGTGGTCAGTACTGTTTCTATTTTAGAAGAACTTTTAAAGTTTTTATTTAGAAGGTCCGTGTTTTTTAAATAATTAGACATAATCCTTTAGTTCAAGTGCTGGTTCGTAATTTGTACTAATTTTCTACCGTCGTGAAGTTTGGTCCAAAATAAAAACTTCATTTTTCTAAATGAGACTTGTAATTAATATTAGACTTCCTAAACACCCGAGGGGTACAGGTATTTACGATATGGGATCCAATTTTTAAAAATACCAAGATCAAATTAATCACCACTGGATTGAGAGCCAGGATTTCTTGTTGTCTTAAGTTTTTTTGTAAGCTAAGTTCTATACACATGGTAAATAATTTTCTCGCATAAAAAATATATAAGTATAGTTCCCTGACGGACAGTGCCTTTGTTGTTCTTTACCATTTATTTTATACTTGCCAACTGAAATATTAAGTTTTATACCAATTTCACTTATCTCAACTGTATTTAATTTTTCTTCTAAATTATGGTGGTCAACAATATCAAATACTTTAGCAAGCAAGCAACAATTATAATATCATTTTAACATATATATTGCATTATTTGACTAATAGCATTATTTATTATATATTTTCTATATAGAATGATTATTTTGTGTTCTATGCATATATACACTTTTATATTAATACATTATAAGATATTCTGATTTTTTAAATTATGACTTGTGTCGTTCCAGT
Source organism: Octodonta nipae (assembly GCA_034190945.1). Classification (NCBI taxonomy): domain Eukaryota; kingdom Metazoa; phylum Arthropoda; class Insecta; order Coleoptera; family Chrysomelidae; genus Octodonta; species Octodonta nipae. The sequence goes on from CM067222.1 coordinate 72,028,150, forward strand.
GATTTTCTTCATGACGACGGCTACATGGTCGAGTGCGACAAATGCAAAGTGTGGCAGCACGTGCAGTGCGTCGTTAAGAACAGACAAATACCGGACGAATACTTGTGCGAAGTGTGCGATCCGTCGAAGCCTGTCGACAGACAAAAAGCCCGTATGATTCAACAGCAGTGGTTGAGAGATCGGCAGTTTATCGATCCCAAATTGAAGAAAGACCCGAAAGTGAAGGAAATCTTTAAACCCAAGGAGACCGTAAGTGATACGGATTCCTCTGACGGTGAACATACGAGTAAGTTGATAGTCCTTCTTTACCAATTTATAATAGACGGTTTTTAAACGCTGGTTGTTTACTAATTTCATGCTTAATATAATCTTAATAAAAAAATTCATTGCCGATATAGTTGATCCAAACTATTCGAATCATTTTTAAGTTTACCGTTTAGAACCGCATATCTTGAATTTTAGTTCCATAATATATATAAACATAATTCTTTTGTATTTTTTTGACTGCAAAATATCTATTTAAATGTACTATACAGGGTGGTCCAATAGTATGGAAAACTCTTTAGGAATACATTTTTTGACAAATGTTTAATACAATTTTTTTAACATTTTTTCTTGGCTATTGAACGGTGACCTTGAACTTGACGGTACAAACGATTTTTATTCCAGATTCGGAAAGAGCGGAAAATCTTACTTATTAAATGACTTTCACCGTGACCTTAGCCATAACATTCACAACGACCAAGTTCAAATAATATATATTTTTTTTCAAATTAGAATTCCCATGTTTAGCGTGGATTTGTAGGGGGCGCAGTATTCAGCGTCTGAACAGGACTTTGACCTTCATTTGTCATTGATCATGAATTTGACGGTAATATTAAAGTAAAATGCGCTCTCTACAAATCCAGGCTAAAAATGGGAGTTCTCATTTCAAAAAATGTATTTGACCCCATTCATGGTAAGGTCACGATCAAAGTCATTTTAGACTTTTCCACTCTTCTAAATCTGGAATTAAAAATGATGTTCTTGTTTAGAATTTGACCTTTATATAACCCACAAGCTTATGGTCAAAGCCAAAATGAACAGTGGGAGTTCATGTTTGTAAAAATCCATTTGACTTTTGTCGTGATCAAGGTCATTTTAGACGTAAAATTTTCCACCCTCCGAATCTGGAATAAAAAAGAGGGGTTATCATTTGAAAAAAATGCATTTGACCTCGATATGACCGTCAAGTTCATGGTCAAAGTCACCATTAGATAGCCAGGAGGAAATGCTAATTTTGTATTTAACATTTTTCAAAAAACGCATTCCTGAAGAGTTATTTAGGGTTTCCCTGTTTTTGGACCACCTTGTAGAAACCCGCGTTAATCGACATATTTTCAAGCCGAAATCCAAAATGACACCAATATCGATCGGGCAGCCCTTTCACCCGATCAGATAACATTAGGTTTTTATTTCAAAGATCACTAAGTGGGCGGCCACAGCGAAGCGCCGACCATCGCCCCCATAGCTCCGCTCACAAAAAAAAATTAACAGACATAATTAGATCTGTGTGGTTACGTTGAAGCGCGGACCATCGCTCCGCACATGGGTTGATGCTAAGGCCTGGTGCATGGAAATAAAGCTTAGTATTTTTTGACCATTGACCATAGTACGTTGCATTGTATCGCCGCTATGATGAATGAGCAAAAGTTGTTTGTTCGTGAAGCTATTTGGAACAAGAGGTATAAGAATCATCACAATTGTATAATTTTAAATTAATTGTGGAAGGAGATTGCAAAGGAGTGTGATGTAGAAGGTAAAACAATTTCAGGTAAAAATAAATGTCTACGTAGAAACCACTTTCTGGCACTTGAATTCAGAATAATATCGTCTTCATCTGAAGAAGAGGATGTCGAAAAATACATGTTTATGCGACGATCGTTCTAATTTAACTGGTGCCAAAGTACGAAGCTGCGCGCGTCGATATGACCACCGACTTCTGGGGTCGGAGGGAGGGTCGGCGCGATGGTCGAGAGTACTAGGCTATGGTCGAGGGTTGATGGTCCTTGTTGTGTCCATACCCTAACTCTCTCAAGGTGCTTGAACTTGACAATTACAGCTGTTTGAAATAAACGCGTAGTATTTGCCCAATTACAATTTTAAACTACAATTATTTCCTTAGATATGAAAGGTCCGTTTTTATTTTTTATTATAAGAGAATTCACGCCAAAGTAGATAATAGAAGCTCCCATTTCAGTAAACTTTCGGCTTCCAGTTTGATAACAATTTTACATTTACTGTTTTCATGGTGGCTCAATAATCCAATGTTGTAGAGCTGTTTTGACTTGTGTCCTGAATTGTATTTTTTTTTTTATTTCAGTCCAAAATAATGTCATGACTAAAGGTCGAGGTGCCACAAACAGGAGAAAGAGCGAGAATCAACAAAAGCAGAATGCCATCAGGCAAAGGAGGGAGGCAGCCAAAGAAGTTGTTCAAAGGCGACAAAAAAGAAGAGAACGCAAAATCGTTAGAAAGAAAGTAAGTACCGCTTTTTTCAAAAGTTTCTAAGATAACGCCCATATAAATAGTGCCTAAACCTTTACTGACTTATAGAGTACTTCCCCTTGAACTACAAATATGAAATTTTGGCAAGAATCGAAAGATGTAGCATAAGTTTTTAATTTATGGTAATTTTTTTCCAATTACAAACTTACATATGATGTTAAAAGTATCAACTGTGACGTATTTACTAATCGTGATCAAATTTAATGCCTTTAATTTCAATTTCTATTTTATAAGACTACTAAAATGGCGACTGCAGTGTCGCCTAATGATAAGTGAAGATAGCACAAAGGACCGAGAAATATGCCTACTTACTCACGCCTTTAATATAGTCACTGACAAAGAAATCCCAACACCCAGAAGGACATGTTTAAATTTAATATTGATTTGGTAAAACAAAGATGCTTAGTAAGAAGTAAATGATTAAAATTTTTATAAAAATACCAAGGAGTTTAATATTTTTATTAAGTTTGTTAATAATGTGTTTATCGCGGTTATCTATACATTCCCCAACAGGTCTTGGAATTGATTAAGTATCTATTTCTTCTTGAGGAATACTATCCCAAGCTACCTGTATTTCATGTCTTAGAAACTCCAAAGTCCGTGGTTGCTGGAGTAAATTTCCTAGCCTTCTACCCGTCATATCCCAAACATGTTCTATGGTCGAAAGATCGGGAGATCTGGTCGGTCAGGCCAACAGATTTACGTGGGTCTCTTTAAAAAAAAAATAAACTAAGTCGAACAACATGAGGCCGAACATTATCTTGTTCAAATATGGGATCCATGAGCCGATTAAGGCAATGGAGTACATACTCCTCTACTCCTTCCTGAAGATAACGTTGCGCTGTCATGTTGCCTCGAACAAACTAAAGGCGATCTACTTCCATGTGCAATACCACCCGATACCATACTGTTCGGTGTACATGACGCCCAACATCAAATTGAGGTTGACGTCTTTCTCCTCAACGTCGTCTAATCATTCTTCGTCCACCATGTCTACCCAAGCAGAATCGAGATTCATCAGAGACCTAATGCCAATCCACATTCCAATATCGTCGATCTCTTCACCACTGTAGTCGATGCTCAGCGGTCAGAGGTAGCACAAGATGGGGTCGATAATGCTGCAGTCAAAAAGACCTTATACGAGGGTGAACCGTTCGGACACTTACAAGATGGCCTTGTTCTCCTAACCCTCATGAGTCGAAATTCGATCTCTAAAGGCCATAAGTCTTATATGTCGATTTTGAACTTCATTTGTGCTCCTTCGACGTCCGATTTTGGGTATTATCAAACCACGCTTGACAACATATAACAGGAGTTGGATCGACATAAAAAACACGCCTCCCGTAAACCAATAATTCGACCTTTTTCAAATTCACTTAGCTGGCGATACATTCGGTGTACGGCATTTTAAAATTACTAAACATCGATTTTGGTTTCCCATCAAACAGTTTTTAATTGACGTTGATAAAATTTCTGTGAGAACTTGGCTCTTAGGTGCGAGTCTTAAAACTCTTTTACACATATCAGTCATATTACTGTTCAGTCACCGTCCAGTCTAGAGACAAAACAGTATGCACTCAAGTGCACTTATATATTTATGATGGCGTTTGCGGAGAATTGCTTGGATATTAAACTAAATTAATTCATGCGTCTTGGAAAAATGAGTAAAATAAGGAAAATCTATCACGCTATTTACATATTTGAACGACGACGAAACAAAATTTTGTAGTATTTAAAAATGACTTAAAACTATTTTAACATATTAAACAATAAAATTGAAATTTTAACACTTTCCCATAAATTAAAAAAATCTCGTTACTCATATCTGATATATCGTAGAGAAGAAATCCACATTTGAGTGTTCTCAGACTGCAGCACGACTGATTCGTGACTGCCCGCGCCATTTATATTGTGTTAGTGATGCTTCTCGGACGTAACGTGACTGATGTGTCTGAATAGACCATTACTTGCTCTTGTTCGGATTTTTTAAAAATATTTATATTATTTTGATATTTTTTTTTCAGGCGAAGAATCAAGTAAAATCCCACAGCGATGACGAAAACCAAGACATTTGGTCGTCCCATTTGCCTCAGTTGCGGCAATGGATCGAAAAATATGAAGAAGCCGTCACGAATCACTACTCTCCTGAATTGAGGGCGCGCATTTCCAGCATCCGAGTAAACGGAGTCCACTCGGATCTGTCGATGCAGTTCGATTCGACGGTCCACAAGTGCCGTGTACACACGCAACCCTTGACCGAACTCAAATACCTGGTGAGCACGGTTAGTTTACCGCCCAACACGCCCGTTATCGAGCTGAGGGGGAAGTACATGTTGTCAACGCAACACCGCAACTCGGGGGGTTCTCTGACCACCCGGCAGCACTCCCAAAGACCGGGGCCGTTCCTGTTCTTCTACAGGCTGCTTAAGGACAACACCGAAGTGTGCGTCGACACGAGGACGTACGGGAACGCGGCGCGGTTCATAAGGCGATCGTGCAAACCGAACGCCGAGCTGAGGCACTGCATCGAAAAGGGTGTGCTGCATCTCTACGTCGTCTCGATCATTAACGTAGACAAAAACTGCGAGCTGACCATCAAGCATGAATCTCACGATTTAGCCGCCATCGGGACGACACAGATCGCGTGCGCGTGTGGCAATTCCGAGGAGTGCCTGGTAAACAAGTCACCGATCAAGAAGAACGGAGAAGTTGTTCCGGAAAGGTAAGATTTCACTACTTCGATAAGCTTTTTGTATTTAAGAGTGGTAAGTTTGTTATCGGTACTTAGCCCAACCAAGAACTAAACTAACTAAATACATTGACGTTAAAATTGACAGTGTCAAAAGCGTGTTTTTAAGGAAGTGGGGAGTCCCTTAGACCCCTCTGGATCTGCCACACCTCCGTCATGACTTCAATTTATTAACCGACTTCTAAAAAGGAGGAGGTTCTCAATATTCGGTTGTTTTAATGTTTGTTATTACCTCAAAAACAATGGGTAATTTTTTTTATCAATTTACTGTTAGATTAGTCATATAAATTTTCTACGACATTAAATTCTGAAAAATGAAAAAAGAAGTTATTTAACAATTGAATTTAGTGAAGGATTAACATTATTTAAATTGTAAGATCAAATTAATTCAAAATAGAATAGTAAATGATAATTAAGTCACATAAAAAACGGTTTTTCCAAAAATGAATCATCACTTTATTCAATTGTATACGAGGTTGCGAAATATATGAATTTTGTTTAAAAGTAAACTACTTTTATTTTTAACAATATTGAAATTTGTTAATGAAACAAAGTTAATTATAATAAAAAAAATATCGACTTCATAGTTTAAAAACATTAATTACACCTAAAAAAATCTCATTTAAATATTTTTAAACAAAAAACTGTTTAAAGTTGGTGACAACTCATATGTTTAAATAGGAATATAAATAGCTTTATTAATTAATATTTTACATAATTATATTTACTCTGTTATTAAAATCTGGTTCATTTCCTGATCGTTGGAAGTTTCGAATATATATATATATATATATATATATATATATATATATATGTTTTAGGTGGTTTCCGGGAATTCATCCGCGTAGTTGATAACTGATCCCTGCCGGGATCGATGGTAAAATGACGACGTTTCGGCAGAGTCACATCTGCCCTCTTCAGGTCGGTTCGCATAATTATTCGAAAAAAACAAATATATATATATTTGTTTTTAAGTTTTCGCGGGCACTAAATGTTTTAAGTGGTTTCCGGGAATTCATCCGCGTAGTTGATAACTGATCCCTGCCGGGATCGATGGATCTGCTTTCGCTTCTAGTTACTTGAATACTATATATTCGTTTAGTTTGGAACTCCAGTGGTAGATCATTATGGTGCCTTCGGTCAATTTAGTGTGATTATTATTTGTCGAATAAATGTTTAGCCCACATTTATTCCTTCCTTTTGGATCAAACCCGACATATATATATATATATATATATATATATATATATATATATATATATAATCGCTATCTATAAATCCGGTAATGAAGCAGATGTTAAAAACTTCAGAGCAATATGTAATCCCTATAGAATGCCGAAGTTATTTGAAAATATGACGAAATATTTGACTTCAGAACTTGGTAGAAACATTGCCAATCAACATTTTGGGTTTTGTAACAAATACATGTCGATAAAGTTTTTTAAGTGACATAAAATTCAACAGCAAACTGCATAAGCAATCATGTAAATAATAGTTTATAAGTCATAACTGATATAATTTTAACAGCAAACTCATAGATGTAAATTATTTGAGCTTTCAAAACCCTAAAAAATATGGGGTATTTTCGTTTTTTACTTCTAGTGTAAAAAGTAAATCTGTTCATAATGCCGTCAATAGAAAAATTATAGGGAATAAGAAAATTATTTTAAAAAAAATTATAACTTGATTGTAAAAGCAGCTGGAACCTTAATCTACCTCCTAATGATAGATAGCTTATAACGCTGAAGCTCGGTATTGTACGATAAGTAGATCTTGCAGAATTTGTAGAAATATTTTGCAGAACGTATGGTTGGTATTAACCACCATAGTTCAATAGCGATATGCAAAATATATTTTGAAAGCACATAAAATGCACTTCACTTCGTATATCTTGGATTTCTGTTATCGTGCAGACTGCTTGTGAAATTCTGCTTAAACGGCGGACCCTTACCCTCCGATGTTTTGACAGTGGCGGATCTAATCAGTGGAAAAATGTAATTTAATTGATATCAGTAAACTGTTTACAGGTAACCATTAACTTAATAAACCAATGGCAAAATAGACCAATATGGGGATGTAATAGTTATGTAAATGAAAACGTAATAGACTGCTGAGAAATAAACATGTAATATTACAGTTTACCATAATGTTCATCTTGTGCCCCCACCGCAAGAAAATTCAGCTATTGTCAGTGCACTGCTGGCTGGCTGTGTCATATTCGTACATTTAATGCAATGTTAAATATTATTTTAAACCGATTTCTCGGCATTATAGCGAAAATCCAAGGTGACAAATTTTAGTGGAATTTATGAACTTTAAAAATATGTTTAGTATGTCCCGGTCGGACTAGTCTCGTTAATACGCTGGAATCTGCAAAATATCTCTCTAAATTATTTAAAATTGAATTGTTCCAAAACTACTTATTCAGTAGTATCCATCGTGAGCCCATATAAACTTAACATCATAAACTATCGGTTTGACGATGATTAATATTCCAGTATTAGTTACCAGAAAGTTATACATTTTTGAAAAAAAAAAAATCCACTTTTGACCAGTTTTTCTGAGTTTACTCGGTGAAAAATGATCCAATCGGGGTGTATAAACGCTCATTAAGAAGGATTTCTGATTCTCTAAACTTTTCTGTGTACGGCATTACGATTCCTTCATTACTTTTCATTATATAAGCAAAAAATAAAGAAATTCGCATTTTTGCGAGTTTTATTATTTAAAGTTAATTTCTCCGAGTTTGCTGTTAAAATTACAGCAATAATTTACTATAAACTGTTACTGACGTGATGGCATAAGCGAATTGCTGAATTTTACGCCCGAGAATGAGTTGAGTTTTGCTCTATAAACTGGTGTAAAAAGATCTACATAAATAAATTCCGTAACATATACGAAGTATTTAAAAAGTGCGTTGAATAAAGAAAGGGTTTACTCGATAATCACCGACTTTTCTAAAGCATTCGACAGAGGAAATCATATAACACCTTTTAATAAACCAAAGACTGCAGGAAAACATGGAACACTATGGAGTTGGTTTGCCAGTTACCTTTCCAACAGAATACAAGTAAACTTAACAATTCCCTTGAAATAACAGTCGCATATGTGTACCTCAAGGGTTTCATCTTGGACCTCTTTTATTTAACATATTTACAAAGGATATATATATAACTGCTTTCAAAATGCTAATTACTTATGTTTTGCAAAAATGATCTCAAATGTTATCAAGCCATCTCCTCTATAGAAGACTGCTGCAGTCTGGCTTAGACTTGATGCTTGGTGTTCCACTAACAGTATGGAACTCAATCCACCAAAATCTAATAGCTTATGCATTTCCCAAAAAATTGTGCAATATCACTTTGTCTTCTGTTGCACAAATTAGGGATCTTGGTGTTTTAATTGATTCAGTTTTGTTGTTTGTTGTACACATTAATCAAATCGCATCCAAGGCTCTTAAATCACTCAGCTTAAAAAGAATTACCCATGAGTTTAAAATACAGATTTTATTCTTTACTGTACTGCCTTGTAGTTAGACCTATATTAGAATAGGCATCGTCGGTGTGGTTCCCAAACTGTACTTGCCACTTCATATAATCGAACAAGAATAACGGACATTCTTAAGATTCACCTTATTTAAAGCTAATATCGACCCTTCAGATGATATCTTTCGTAACTGTACATATCTTCAAAGCTTATTTTCATTGGAAACCTTGGAGGCTAGGAGTGAAAATAGAGGCCTTAAACTTGTATATAAAATCGATTGCCCAGACTTATAATTTTCAATGTACTTAAACATACCTTCAAGACACACCAGGTCAGCAAACACATTGCACGAACCCTTTTGTCGGGATAATCTTACCGGAAATTCCTTTATCCCGAGAGCAACTAGATCAACAAATAGAAATACGTGTAGCGGAGATTTCTTAGTAGGCTACAAATACTTTTGTGGTAGGCTACAATTATGATTAATAAAGTTATTGTTATTTTATATTATTATCTAAGTATAACATGTAATTTCAATGTCTTTCGAATTTTGTGATGTATACTGAAGTTAATTTAAGTTAGTTGGGTGCAAGGCTCGTAAATAAATAAATAATAAAAAATAAAGCTCTTTATATACCTATGTGTTTTTCTCAGACACAGACACCAATTTCAAACATAGTTTTATGGTACCTTTTTTGTCTAGAATATCCAGAAGTTATTTATTATAGTTATGGTAAAAAAATGGAAAGTGAATGGATCACATGAGAGACTTACATTTTTTAAAAACCCTGTTTGGACTATTTTTCACTGAGAAGGGAGAAAAAAAGCTTACAAATGAATTTACCACGCGGCTATCATTTGGTTGGGCTCTGGATACTACTCCACGCAGTATGTCCGGAATCATATGTAACATATTTCAACAAATTTATTTTTCAGTAACACCCGAAAAAGACGTGGAAGACGAACCGTGTCATCGCACCAGCCAGAAGTCGAACCGCCAAAAGTGCCGAAAGAAGAAGAGCCTCGAACACCTTCTCCGCCACCGGCCCCACCCGCCGTACCAGTGATACAGTCTCCGGTAAAAATCAAACAAGAAAAACCCGAGGAGAATATCAAGCAAGAACCGGAGGTGAAGATGGAAGTGGAGGAAATAAAAGAAGAAGAAAAACCGTTAAAAATAAAGGAGGAAATCCCCATCGTCGAAGAACACGTCAAGATCAAAGAAGAATTGTTGGAAGAGAGACCGGTTACGCCTCCTCCGCAAGAAATCAAGAAAGAAAACGTCAAAGATGAAGAAATGAAGAGCCCACCACCTACGCCAGTTTCGACAAGGAGATCCTCGCATTACAAATCTGACAGAGAGGACGACAAATCGAACGACGCTAAGGAAGAGAAGCTCAAATGCAAGAAGCTCAGTCGAGAAGAGAGGAAACTCGAAGCTATACTGAAGGCGATTGAGAAAATGGAAAAAGCAGAATCTCGAAAACAGGAACACCAAGCGAAGCAAGCAGCGCACAGGCGGGAATCCGAGCCGGGCCCGAACAACAAGGACGACGACAAACAGGAACCAAAAATGAAGCGACGAAGAAGAAAAGGTCGTGCCAGGACTGTCAGCCAATCAGCGACGCGCAGGAATCGGTTGAATTCAACGGATTCGTACATGACGTCCGGTGATGAAAACCTGTTGTCGCCCAATGACAACAGTCAACCGGCAGCTCCTAAATCCGGTAAAGATGACAACTCGGGCGATCAGTGCGAGAACAACAGAGCAGTCGGGCTTCTCTTGGCGCTGTCCAATGGCGACAACAAGCACGAAAAATCACCACCACCTCCTGAAACGGATTCTAATTCGAATTCCGCTCATTCCTCACCAGAAACGCCACTTTCCTCCGCCTGTCTGTTGGTTCAAGCTGCCGTCGAACCCATGGAACCTGGTTTCAAGTTTCCCAAAACGAAGAAGGGCTTGATGAACGAATGGTTGAACAAGGTTCCAGATCCCGTTCAACCAGCCAGTTCCATATCGCCGAATTCCTTGACGCCGCACATAAGCGCAGGCGGGGATTTGGAGATGAACAGCTTTTATTCGACGCCGACCAAAAATCTGGCAGCTTTGGCGCAAGCGGCTGCGTACTGTGACGTCAGTCATCAGCCGAGAGGTAGCGCGAAAAAGAGGTGGCTGAGGCAAGCCATCAGTGAGGATCATTCGTGCGATAGCCCGTCAAGTCGACCTGGTAAGTAGATAAAGAAATAAAATAGTCATTTCTTTTTTTTTAATGTTTGATTATTTGACTGGTCACCTTGCATAGCGATACAATCATTCCAACGTTTGTCTAAACTTTCCATGCCTTCCTGAAAGAACAACTTGCATTTTGTCTCAAAATAGGCTTCAGTGGTAGCTATAGCCTCATCATGAGAGCCTAATCTCTTTCCACGGACCAAATCTGGTGAATATGGAATTGTGGAAGTGATTCAACTCGTTCATTTTCACCATCGTCTTCATCGACTGTGTATCGGTCTTGTTGAACCAGCGGTATTTTCTTAAGCTTTTGAGAACTTTTCTGCTTAATTGCTTCATCCAATGATTCAATAATGCCATATAGTAGTCACTGTTGATCGTCGATTGAATTGAATGTGAAAAAAAAAACAAAGCGGCATCTGTCTATCAGTCCTGGAACTTTGCCATGTAATAAATGTACATGATTTTAAATTTCTAAAAAATCTTTAGTTGCGGTTTGAGTCAATGAATCAAAATGTAGATCAATGTGTACTTCGTGGACTTTCTAACTAAATCTTCTAGTTATCTCTAATCACTTATAAATGTCTCTTTTCTACTGGCAAAACCATTACTCAAGGTGGAGATACAGGTTTTAAACAAAATAGGCATAAAGTAACATTAATCATTTCATAAGTTTCCCAAAGACTACCTAACTAAATCTTATATTTATCAGTAATTACTTCTTAGCATCTCTATGTTCTAGTTACAGTTATTACTGTAAGTGTAGATGCAGATTTTAAACAAAAACGATATCAAGTTACACTAATCATTTACTGTGTTAAAAAGTACCCAACTAAGTCTTTTTCATTAATCACTTCTTAGCGTCTCATTTTTTCTAGTACCAAAGGCATTACTCAATGTATAGACATAGGTTTAAATAAAATAACTAAACCTTCTATTTATCACTTCTAAGCGCCTCTATTTTCTAGTGACAAAGCAATTACTCCAAGTATAAATATAGGCATGAAGTTACACTAATCGTTTTATGAGCGGCTCACATTTCAAAGGACGCCTATTAGAAAAGGGATTGATAATGTAGAGCAGGAACTTGACCAATACTTTTTCCCTATTTTTATCTTATTTAAACATAAATAAATAACTCTAGTTATTTACATGTGAGGCTTATCCAGGTCTTTGTTTGCTCTCTCTCTCTCTCCCTCAGTTTGAACAGTAGTTGAGAGGTATATTGGTGGAATACTCTAGAACTCCAACTTAATTTCTTGTAGTTCTTAGTTTTCAAGGATCTATACATGACATTGGTGAGATTTGTTTTGAGACCGATTTTACATGTTGCTTTGTCGAGTCATGACATTGTTTTGTGGGTTGTGGCGAGGAGGACATCATCAGCAAATCCGAACATTGTTCTATTAATTTAGATGACCTTATTTTCTTGCCCCCTGTTTACCCTGTATCTGGATCTTAGAAGAGGCTAGCCGCTGGCTTATTTTCAAATCAACGTACATAACGTAAATTATTACTAACTTCAACCGATATTTTTGAGACAGAAGTTGATGTTTGTATTTTATTCTAGATTCGCCACCGCTCTCAGACATGGTCGCCCCTCCAAAGAAACGCCGGTTACCAAGAGAATCGTTGTCTAACGATGCATCGCCACCTACAACACCTACAGGCCAATGCCCGCCAATAAACGTAAGTCAATAACTACTTTTTCACATTCACTGAAAAATAACGATTTACATTTTCCTTCTCCAGAAATCCGAACTGGACCGAAACAGTCAACACGAAGGATGCGTGGAGATCGTGTGCAGCATGATGGACGGCGACAGCCCGACGCAGACCCTCGAATCCGAAGCCGTTCTCAAAGAACGAGCTGCCAAAATGAAGCAAGAATTCAGCATGCTTTCCAGTCTGGATTTGTCGTCGTCACGAAGCGACCACGTCGGCCATTTGGGCGGTTTGATGGATCCAAGATTGTCCAGGGAATCACGCCTTTTCCCCACCAACACCGATCTGATTGGTACGGTGGAGAAAACGTTGAGCATACTCGGACTGGAGAACGCCAAACCGGAACTTCCCGAAGAACAACTGCCTCCGACGCCCAGGAGAAAGGTCAAGGTAGTATGTTTTTCCCATCTTTAGTACGAAGCATTTTTTTTATTAACGTTCGCTTTCAGTTGTCCATTTCGGAATATCGGCAAAGGAAGATGCAGAATTGCAACGACAAGAACGACGAGCAGGAACAAGAATCAGAATCGATTTCCAATCTCGAAGAGACCAACTCGTCAGAGTCGTTCAAAGGGTCCGCCACGCCGATTCCCAGGCATCGATCCGGAAGCACCAGCAGCACTACTTCGTTGTCGTCCAGCGATGATGAGTTTAATTTGAACGACATGCCTGTCAAGGGTAAGTTTTGTAATAATGGGCACAATGATATTTGTTCTAAGCCTGTTTCGTTTACTATAACTTCTTTGAGATTAATAAACTCATCTACTTTTTCTTTGGTCCATACCTAGGCATATGCCTCTCTTATTCTTTTCTATTTATCTTCATCTTGTGTATCTTGGACTCACATCAGTCCATTGACTTTGTTACGACTGTAGCCGTCTATCTGGTCCCCATACCTTTCTATCGTGACATATATTTTTCTTCGCAGATTTCGTGCTTCCCTTTCACCAACTTTTACCTCTCTGTCTTTCAGGGGATATCTATTCTAGGACTCTTCTAGACCCTGTATTGATTTCTATGTTCACCTGGCCAGACCAAGTGAGTTGTCTTTTCTCTATTTCTTAATCTACCATAGCTGTTTTTAAGAATGTCCATTTCAGTTTGCTAATAGTTTTTTTTTGTACATGTGGCTAACATCCTAGACTTCTGATCTGTATAGATACCACTGTATTTTCTACTACATTCTTGTATTATTTTTGTTTCTCTGGTTATAGTTTTCTCCAGATGGTAATGAATTCTGATTACACTGTGACATTTATTTATTCTGTCTTGAATTTCATTCTTGTTGTTCTCTTATTGAATATACTACTAGATGATTGCTTCTTCCTAAACCTCTGATTCTTTCATTGTTCAGATTCACTTCTGCTGTATTTTTTCGCCTATTAACTGCATGCCTAATCTAGTCTATTTCTAATATAATATTATCGGCCATTTGCGGGTTCTCTTCATCTTCACTAATAAATGTGTAACTGGTTTCAACTAATAGTTCCTTAAAGTGGTATACCTAAGTAGGTGTTATATTATTCAGTGGTGTTTGTATCTTGTCTGTTCTTGAGGATTTGTTAGTTCTCCAGGCTTTTTGGTTTCTTGGACCTCCTATATGTTTGTCGATACAATTACATCCCATAAACTTCTCTACTTTTTTATGTTTTATTTGATTTCTTTGTTTAATCTGTTCTGCATTATTTTGCCACCCTTGTTGCTTAGTCGAAGTTTTAGGTATGCTGTTTTTAGCTTATATTTTTTGTTCTATTTCATTTTCCCTCTGGTATGGTTTATTCTAATTCCTAGAGGCCTCATTTAGGGCTTCTTTATACAGTTGTTTATATGTTAGTGTTAATCTGTTTTTGATCGATCCACCACAATAAATTTTTGCTCCAACCTCAGCAAGTATAAAATTCATATACATCGTCCTTCAAGGTTATAATTTAGTTTATACATCCAAAAATGTATGATATTTTGAATCTGTTTCATGCAAGGTGTATTAAGGAGGTGGGCCAACGTCAATACCATTACATTATGTATGTTATGATATGTGAAAGAGGGCGCTACCAATAGGGTAAATGTCGTTTTGATGATTTACAGGGTGTTCGTAACCGTTTTCATTTTGATTAATTTGTAGTCAGTTTCTGAGATAACTTAATTTATAGGAAAAGATTTGAATGCAACCGCGAGTATTAATTTATAAAATCTCAAAATTCTATCAGCTATATTTGAGACTGAAGGCTATTTTTTCTTATAAATTATCTGGGAAACTGTGAGTCAAAGACATACGAAGTGGTTATAAAACATACCTTACTTATATTTTTGAGTTTTAAACGAATTCTTCCTAAAAATTATGCAATTCAATTTACAATAACAAAGTTGTAGTCAACTACTTGTATAACTGGAAGTTGCCAACAGTTTGAAATTAATTTAGTGTAAAAGAGCATTCTGAAAAACACCATTGACAAAAAATTTTAAATCTCAAACATTTGTTTATCCAACAAGTAGCTGGTCGACCAAGCTTCGCTCATGATTTCAATATTGCGCCAATCTGTTGATGACATATACGTATGAAAATAGTTTCATCAAAAATTATCAAAATCAATTTCATTTCTTTATTGCCGCTAAAAACTCTGATTTATCCACCAGAGAATGAACTATCAAGTGGTGAGTCAGTTACAAATATACAATCAATATATAAAAACTGCTGAAGTTTATAACTAGCTTGAGTAATAAAAGACTATTACTGGTGTCATTTTCATCTGTACCATGGTGTACACCCTCATCTGTACCTACTTGCTTGAAAATTTATTTAATTTTATTAAAATGTAATCAGTATTAATTTTTCTTGAATAAGTGAAAATCACATTTATTTTAGTGAAATTGAAAGCAATTAATATATGTTACTACATGTATGTTATAATACGGACATACATCCCCCGTAAAAATCTAGTAGGTGTCATATAATTAGTAGTAGTTGTGGCCACTCAGCTGACCACCTGCCCCATTAGGAACATTTACCTGTAGCTAAAATTGATTGCTACTCTTGAAAAACATGCTGCACTGCAATTGAATAAAATTGTTTTACACCACAAATCTAAAATTCAATGGATTATCACAAAAATCTAGTAAATGTAATTTTTTTGGGTTCTGAGGAGCGAGTCCGTAATACCTAAAGTTATCTGATCAAATACATAATCATTATTATAAATATGATGTCTCAAATCTCCCTGTGAGATTTTTTATACCATTCACTTCGTATTGCTTTATAATATTAATTTAAATCAACCCTCGTCCGTTATTACCGTATTCGGAGCGCCATCTCTTGGTCGTTTACGGTACTAGTCACAATTAGTATTCGCTTTTAAAGCGTTGTTGGCTCACCTCCTTAATACACCCTGGTTTCATGCATTAGAGACAACATAATCAAAACTAATACTAATTGGTTTCATGCATTAGAGACAACATAATCAAAACTAATACTAATTGGTTTGGTGTTTTCGTGTATATTTGGTGTCAAGGAGCATATACCCTGTGTGGAACACTTAAAAGTTGTAAATTGCACAATTTTACATCACTAATTTTTGATTTAACATTCTCATTGCCAATGAGCATTCATTCACATTCTTTTAAAACCATTTGTTCGGTTTTTATGATATTTCTTCCGGTCGTTCCTTTACGATTTCTAGCAGGTCTATCATCTCCTGGTGCTCACTATTCTGCATTTGTCTGAAAGCATATCTTGATCTTCAGATGTTATATTTGGCTTTACTTCTAACCCTGGCTCTATCATATTTATTTCATTTCAGTTTTATAAATCTTAATAATAAAAAATATTTCATAAGCTTGCAGTTAATAAGGAATTTTTTTGTTTCAGCGCCTGTGTTCAATTCTGAGCCAACAGAACTCGAGAGACAACGTGAAATCTCGAGTATGAGGCTGAAGAAAGTCTTTGGATTATCCGTTGAAGAAACTAGACCTGGTAAGTAAAAGTAAAAAACACTATGAGGTTATCATGTCGAACTAACCATATTCCTTATTTCCAGCTATTGACGTTCAAAGCATACTAAACTTGGAACTGGAACCTAAAGTAAAATCGATGCCCTTACCGAGCCCGACTTTTCCGATTCCAGGTAGCGCGGACGTTCTGCCCAAATCTTCATCGCCCCGTCCTCCACCTTCACCCCCATCGCTTCCGGCCTCCCCACCCCTGACCCCTAAACCCGCAACCGAAGAATCTTCGGCGCCCGTATCCGATACGGTCCCCGAAGAAGACGAATCCCAAACTGCGGCGAATGCCGAAGACGCAGCTGACAGTGAGAATGCCGCAGAAGGCGATAAAAGTGATGACCCTTCGGCCCCCAATCTTTTCTACACTCCCGACGAGGAAGAAAACGAAAGAACACCGCTCGAAAGGGAACAGCCTGTCTGCGAGGAACCGGAGAGCGTCAGTTATGTGCCGCCTTTTAATAATCCTATTTATCCGAATGACAGTTACACATCGTACACTTCAGCTATGGGTAAGTCATCTTAAATTGTCAATAATGTTCTAATATGCTATGAACAATATGTTGTTTTTCCATTAATTTCAATATGTTCTAAAAAAAATCAGAATTTTTTTTTTTTTTTCAAAATCAGTACCTGTCAGCTGGCGTTATTTATTTTGTCATTTTTCACATTTTTGGCAACTTTGATGTTTTTGAAGTTTGACTGTTTTAACATTTATGACATTTTTGTCATTTTATGCAAGCTCAGCAGTTTTAGTCTTTCCGTAATTTTTTGCCATTTTTGTTAATTTGCATATGTTGGGATTTTTTTATATTTCTACTATTTACGACATTATTAGTTTTTTTTCTTTTTGGATATTTGAACGTCAAAGCAACTCAATTATTGTCATTTGAGGAGAATTTATACCAATTTGTACGACAGAATCACTTTATTTTCGAGAAATTGATTTTCTATACAAATAATAGAAATCCTCATGGCAAGTCCCAATCCTATTAGCTCAGGCAATTTAGAAAAGATCTATTGGTACAAAATTAATAGTATAACATAACCAACGTCAACTTGTTCTAAACTAAAGATTAAACATAGTTAATTGGCATAAAATTCAACATTTTTTATTGGTGCGTTTTTGTTTGTCTCAATTTTTTGTGTTTAATTCGTAACCAAGCAATTTGTCTGGCCGTGGCAAAGTTAACTGAAAGGCAAAATCACGATCCAGCCGTACCGGTTTACAGTTTCCGGTAGGCCGTATTCATCGTTTATTGAGAAAAGGAAATTATACCGAACGCGTCGGCGCCTGTGCACCAGTATATTTAGTAGCTGTTAAATATTTGGCTGCTGAAGTTTTGGAGTTGGCCGGTAATGCTGCAATTGATAACAAGAAGACCCTTTTATTCCTAGACATTTACAACTCGCCATCGAAAACGACGAAGATTTGAATGAAATTGTTGTCCCAACATTCAAGCTCTCCTGTTACCAAATAAAAGAAAAGAAACCTTAAATGGATTAATGTGCCCAACGGTAACTCCAAAAATCACAAACAAATTTGTTTTTTTGCTATTTACACAAAATCTACCCGTGAAACCGTTTTTGCATCTACAGGCAAGTTTGTGGAAAAATAAAAAACCTACAAAATGAGTCTCCATTTCTCTTTCTTTAGCATTCTTAGTAATGGATATAAATTTCATGAGAATTAAAATAATTGACACTATTTGTTAAGTAATTTTACAGTTAAAACATTCTTATTTACTGCAAGGGTAGATCTTCAGGAGAAACCTTAACCAAAAATTATGGGTTGTCACGCACTTCAGAAATTTATTATCAACATCTATTTTTGATTTAATTGTCGTAATTCTCTCAAGGGATTTATCAATTTGAATTACGACATGGGGGCGGGGGGTTCTGACTGATCTTCTCATACGCAATCTAAGGTCTGAAAATGCTGTGGAACAGATGTTTAAACACGAAGTTTTATGTCCAAACCTTTATTTTTTACACTCACCGCTATTCTCATTGGTGGATACAGGATTGTCTTTTAGTTATAGGACCCCGCTAAGGGTAGGTTTTAGCAAAATAAACACCAAAAAAGCACACATTATATGATGACAAATGTACCTTAGGTAGTGTAATGCTTCTTAAAAAGTTAATTAGAATAGTGATTATCAAGTTCACGTTAACATCTGTCTCGGAAGAACTGAGATGCTTTTTGGAGGTATAAAGTTATTCGGCGCGGTAATATGGCTCTTTAACAAAAATATTTTCCGTAAGTTTAACTGTAATTTTGCAAAAACCACCGCGGGAACAGTATTTATTTTTAAAGTAAAAATGTTTTATCTTTAGAACACATTTGTTGGTTTTATTCTTCTGTTAATTTTGTTATGTATTTTCGTAAATGACCTGGACTGTATCCAATAATAGAATTTCCATAAAATGACGTCCCTATGAATGTAAAAAATGATGTCATAATTCTTGTGTATGTATGATTGTTTTCGGTTCGCAAATTTTGTTAAATTTTTCTTTAAAAAATGCCACATCTTGTCCCCTATTGGATAACAGAATTTTCACAAAATTTTGAAATCCATAAAAATAATATATACAGGTTGTAAGTAGTTTGAGTGCATATCTTTTAGGTGGACATTAGTGTACACCAAATTAAACAAATAATTATTATACCACTAAGGTCTATAGGCCTTAGTAATCAAGAAAATCCAAAATACATTTTAAGGAAGTTATTGGCATTGCGGCAACATCGCATGCTGAATTAGTACATAAATACCTAAAGAAATAACGCCGGCTACGAAAAATGAACACCTATAATTTTTATGCAATGATTATTAATTTTTTGCCAGGAATTAGATCTATATCGGTAAATAAAACATATTTTTGAAATAGATTTCATCTTAGCTATGGATTTTTTGAAGAAATATATGGGAACTTATTTTAAAAAGACTGGATAATAAGTTATTTACTATTATATAGAAATAACTCGATACATTGTAATGTAAAATGACCTAATTTCACCGCTCAATTATTCCGAAACACATTAGTTAACTTCAAATCTTTCGGTTAGACAAATGTAAGTACTTTGTTAATAATAAGCCATAAAGTTATTATTTGCCACAAACTGCATGATTTTGTAAAAATCTACCGTGTTTTCACTATAGATAAACGTTTCAGGAAAACTGCACCTTAAAAACTACCTTTTAGAATTGTAAACAATACAAACACTACAAAAGCTACGAATACATACGTTATATTCGTTGCATGGAATATTTGATTTATCCCTATGTCGCAATATATTATCAATCAGTGTCTATTTATTTTTAATTATCAAAAAAGTGGTTTGTCAATGTTAAAGTAATTAGTAAAGGCATGTATGTTTAGTGGCTACATTTGAAGTTTCAGAAGGGTATTCAAAGTAAAATTGTTTGTGGTTATAAAAATGGTTGCAAAATTCGTAACATTTACATTCACAAAATTATAGCTCTTGTTGAAAAAATTATTAGGGTTTTGATTTATTTTCACCTGAACTGTTATGCTGCAAAATATATGCACTCAGATCGTTCACACTCTGTATATTTTTTACTTCACTATTAGTGTTTTTACTAGTGCTGAATTTATAAATATTCTATTATTTTTCCACATGTTTTTTTTTCTCTTTTTAGATGACGACGCCCGATACGAGGGTCGGAATCCATCGCCGCCACCAAATCTCTGATCCGACGAGAAAGAAGTAGCCAGAGTGGAGAGCAACCACAATGAGCTTTAAATAATTGTTAAGGTGCAATTTTGAAAAGTTATTTATAATAAAAAAAGAAAATTAGTATTTTTAAGTCTAGTGAGCACACAGTGTACATAAATTGTTTTATTTTTGGAGATTTATTTTTAATGTATAAAAGATGAAAAATACGAACTATGGATTCAAGGAAGATTGTCTACTGAAAGTTATCGATTCTAAATAATAATTTATTTTTATTTCCCCCAGTGATGTAAAATTTATTGTTGATTTGATTTTTTCTATAATTGAAATATTGTTGTTTTCTCTCTATAATTATGATAACGTCTCTTTCTCAAGTACATACCGTCAAAGAGCGCGACTGTTTATTTCTGTTTTTTATTGTAGATAAATAATTGAAAGGAAAGAGAGTAAAAAAATCTGTACACTCTGTATATAAATAAACAATCTAACGTTTATTATAACGATGTAAGGAGAAACTAGAAAATCGTTGAGTTTGATGTAGTTTTTTCTAAAAAGGCAATATTGACTTACAAAACATACAAATATATATATCTAAAGGGTGAAATCTCACTTGTACATATTTAGGTAATAATTTTTTTATTGTCTCAAGTCGATCGAGAGTCCCTGGTGTTTTTTTAGAATTTTCATAAAAAAAAGAAATCATATGAGGGTAAATAAATAATAAAAGTAAGTCAGTGGTGCAGAAGCTTGTAAAAGTACAAAAAATTATTTAAGAAAGAGGTGATCTCGTGTTACAAAAAGTGGATACTAGAGTTTTTTTATTACTATTATTTTTATAGAGTTAAGGTAACAACTGCCCTTGGGTTGTTCATAAGATCGTTTCTAGTTCTAATGTATTGTAAAAAGTTCTTTTCTTTTTTAGGAATTTCATATTTTAATTTTTGTCGGTTTTCATTTGTTTTTGTTTTTTCTTTTTTCATTCGATTGACATTGATGCCATGAACTCATCTAGAGTTAAGTGTTTCTTTTTTTATTAAAAGGGGAATGGGCCACATTTTACTTGACATTTTGCAGAAGATTTTGACAAACTTTTCATGCAACTCCAATAAAAATACAGAACAATTTTATTAAAGCGATACATGCTGCTGGGCTGCAGTCGTCTAGTGAATTCGAATATATTTTTTATATATTAAAATGCCATCATCGGGAGATAAGTAAGATTGCGTGACTGAGTGAATATCTGCCAGTTCTATAAATAAATAAATGTAAATAATAAACAAAACAAGATTATTTTTTTCTAAAACAAAATTGTGTACAAAGGAACGTTTTGAATTCATATGGAATGATATATTTGTAAGTGCATTGGATATTTTTACACGCTCACCCTATTTTATAGCGTCACAATATGGTATGGCACCCTATTGCAGTGGATTTATGCCTCCCTTTGGCAACACTTTTTAGAAATCTGATTGAATTTTTGTAAAAAGATAGTTAAGCGTAGTTTAGTTTTAGATCACTTAAACAAGACTAAAACTACTAAACTTTTCTAACAATGTTTCTGGTTTAGTTTTTGTTTATGAGGTCAGTAAAAGATAGTATTTAGTTAAAGTAGATCATTGTTTTCTTCTTAAGAGATTTGTCTTGAAATTTTTATAATTTCTGGTTAGCTTTTATAACAAATCTGAATCCTCAAATCACGTAAAATATATTTTTAAGATATTTATTTGCATTGAGATTTTACAGAATTCTGTTTGACTTTCAAGAGACCAAATTTTAAGTACTACTAGTTTAAATTACTGCCAGCTCAGTTACTTTTTTACACATTTTCAGTTGTTATGTTTCAAGAAATCATTCGTTAGATTTTAACCGACGTAAAAAAATGGTGATATTAGGTTGATTTTTCTTGTATGTTACAAAGTATCTTCTCAGTTTGTAACCCGATTTGAATTAATGTTTTTTTATGGATATACTATATATCGAAAGTGGTTTTGTTAGAATTTTAAGAAACAATTCCACCCCTAAGAGTGGAAACGACATGCGCTTTATAATTCGATGGGGCTTTATAATTCGATGTTTTTTGTTGATTGTTGTTACTCATTATCTAGGCTGACAGTGAAGCGATTTTAATGCTTCTTTCTTTGTTGTAAAGGCTTTACCTTGATGGTGGTTCCATTGGAATTTGAAAAAAAATTCACCTCTAACGGTGCAACTAAGGGTTGAAATTTCATATTAGACCTACAAGCCACATTTTTTTCAAAGTCTCCCATAGAAACCAATCACATATTTTCAGTATTTTTTTTACTGTCGACAGGGTGTTTGTTAAAATCGATTTTCATTTTTGAATCCCATGTTTTCAATTATTGTATTGGTTTTAGCTTTAATGTTTTTTAGGAGTGGCAATAAAAATATTCGCAGATCGCTTAAATTTGATTACACTGTAAATCTTGCGCTTAAAGAAACACCCCTAATAGAGGTAATTTCTTCAACCACTTTGCAACGCTGAAAAACCTACCGTGAAATGGCGTTGAACACACTTGGCAATGACTTAGATGTTCCCTTTTGTACTGAGCCCAATTGGTTGAACACCTTCAACGGTCTTATATATATGTTTGTAGACTTGACATTTTTTCAATAACTATTATAAAATTTTATGTAAGTGATCTTATGTGCTAAGTGTTAAAAACATTTTAGGAGAATTTTATACACAAATTTAGTATTTGCTTTTCAAATCTTGGATTACAAAAATGACTATTTGTGCCTGATTTAAAACAAATGAATTTGGTGTAAACCTAAGCATATTTTTTGTTTAAAGAGTGCTCAGTAACATGCATTGCCCTTAATGAAATGTTACTTTTTGAATTGGATTTGCGTAAACAAAAGTACCGTCAATATCGTCTGCATTAAACACAACTATATATCGGATGTAGTGTATTAATATTTAGTTTTTTCAAAAATTTAATTGTATCAGGCTGCCCTTTTTTCTCATTGTTTCTTTTGGCAGACGTCTGACATGTTGCACGAATTTTAAAGTACTTCCAAAACAATTTTGCCGTGATACACTCTTGGCTCATTCTATAATTTATTATAATTGACTGCTGAACATCACATCTTTACTTTGCAAGGACACATTTTTTTGTATATATTATTGATGTATATACATGGACTATAATCATATATATGATTTGTAAATTTCGTACTATAACCAGTGTAAGTTGTTCGTAAAAGTTATATCTCGATCATTTGTCGCCTCCCGAGCTACTCGAACACAAAATATATATGTATAAAAATGTTTACGTTTTAGCCGGGGCAACGGCAAAAGTTTGTGAATTATTTATTTTATTGTCATAAACATGTAAAAAGTTTTCGTAAAAAAAATTCGTCTAAAAAATCCAAATGAAAAAGAGCAAAATATTCTTTATCAGTATTAAATTATTAAAATTTGTTATTAGAGAATGAAATAAATAATTTTGCAAATTTTCTACATTGACACTGAACATCGAGGTAGTAATCAACTATTTTAATATATAAATTTGCTGTACATATAAACATTAATTAAATTGATGTTGGTACCAAGTTGTACAATTATTAAATAAAATATTTAAAATAGTTTTTTTGTGTTTTATTTGTTTTTCTCTAAACGTATTCTTGTTAATTCTGGAAAATAACGTTTTTATCCAGTGTAGAGTTATAAGATGTTTTCCGATACTATTGGTATTTCTTTATCCACCACTTGGTTTGTTGTAGTTAGGATCGAATACTTTTTGAGAACTTAAAAAGAATACAAGGTGACCGTAGGTAGAAGAGTACCTAATGCACACCAGTGGCGCAGATACAGGGGGGGGGGTGATGAGAGGGATATATCCCCTCTATAGTGATCGTCATTTAATGTATTATTTCAGAACAAAACCGCAAAAATGTCCTATAGTAGGTTTCCACTCCAGGTTGCATATCCCTCCCCCATGATAAAACTGCATTTACGCCACTTATAAACACGTGCTTTGGGAACCATAGAATTAATACCTAAAGATAGAATGCGTAAGGTATAGGCGCCTGTACAAATGGAATCGTAACGCTGGAAGAAAGAAAGGAAACTGAGTGGACGTATCTCGCAGTCTAGAGTTGCAGAGCAGAGTTACAATCGTCCACTTGGTTTTCTGTTTCTCCTACTGTTGGTTATGTTTTTCTCAGGGCCTACATATTATAAGTATTACATCTATGTGTAGAACACGAACAAAATTATATAACAAGGTCTGGTAAAACGGGGTGCATTTCAAAATTGTGCGCCATGGACAAATATGATCGCATTTATTATCTGTTGGTAAATTTTAAAGGCATTCCAGATTGCTAGCAAAAAAGCTCAAAGACGATTCTTCGATAAAAAAAGCACATTGATTTAGCTTAAAAAAGCATGTTTTCAATATTTCTTACAACAAGCAATAAGTATAACTTATTAGAAACATAGCAATAAAGCGAGCAACGTGCTATTTCACTTGTACACTCAAGGTATTGTGCAATCCATCGAAAAAAAATTAAGTTGACATTGGCATAAAATAGCATGTCGTTCTCTTTCTGAACTCTAGAAGATATTGTCTTCTAAATGTTATTTGTGGCATGTTCTGGATTATTTTTAAGTTTTCTTGGGAATAATATACAGCTTTTTTAATTCAATTGTGGTGTTATTACCAAGAAAACTTAAAAATAATCTAGAAGATATATGTTCTAAGGTACAAATGGTATTGTAACGCTGGCTGAGGAAGAATCAAAACCCAGCCTATGTATCAATCTCTCTGTAACGCTGCAAGCAATGTCTGTCACTTGACAGATGCAAAAAGTACTCATCAGAAGCGAGCTTTAACATGCAGAGTTGAATACGTCCACTTAGCTTTCTTTTTCTCTCACCGTGCGTTACGTTGATCTCGAGTACTGAGGTACTCTATATTAAGTATTACACCTCTCTGCTAAGAAGTTTTTCCATAAAGTCATTGAAAAACTTCTTTTGGCTTTTCTCCAATTTTGGACTTGCTAGCTGCTTTTACCTCATGATTAGAGGTGTAATGATTACCCTTTACTTCAAAAGGCCCC
Source organism: Octodonta nipae (assembly GCA_034190945.1). Lineage (NCBI taxonomy): Eukaryota > Metazoa > Arthropoda > Insecta > Coleoptera > Chrysomelidae > Octodonta > Octodonta nipae. The sequence continues at coordinate 72,053,665 of CM067222.1, forward strand.
CCTTGGGTAAATGGATTCAACCTTAAGTTTTACATTAATAAAGCCGACTCACAGTGTGGCGAAATGTCTGTTTTCTTAGACATGGTGTCTACTACTTTGGCTAATTATTTGTACTAAGACCATAAAATTGTGATTCATTTTCAAGATTTACTCATTTTTTACTACCCTCCCCCCACTGAACCTACGTTAAAATGGCAAAAAAAATGTTTGTTCGTACACACCAGTTATCATTAATTCCAACGGTTTCAAAAATTCTCCGCTCTGCCAACACTCGAATTTACTGACAATTATTTAACGGTTGGTATTATTGACAACCCTAAGGAGTAGACAGAGAAGACAGAATAAACAGAGAGATAACTTGTATGATTCTAAACTATAGACAGGAATGCAATATCGAAAAACGGTCGTATTAAAGATATTAGGCATTTGTCATCATTTATTAAAACCCCACGTCAATGCTAACCTAATAAAAATTTGCGGTCAAATTTTTTTGTAGTTTATGGCAACGCCCTCCCATAACACTGAAAACATAAGCAATCAGTGGTATTCTTTCAAGACAAGAAAATGGTTTTATGTAAAGATAGGATTGGGTTTTTGTTCTAACATTTAGGTATATTAAGACTATCCATTTTGAACCACTTGACAACTCTCAACTTCCGTTACATTTTGATAAAATCTTCAATAACACAAAAACAGCCTAAAGTAAAATATTCACATAATCAGTAATTAATAAATAAGATATATAATATGTGGCCGCAGTAGGCACCTTGAAGAACTCTTGAATTAATTTATTGTTTGTATTTTACACTCTGGGTTCGTAGAATTATTTAAACATTCGAACAAATTATAGTACGTTATACTATAATTTATTTCCACTAATTTCCATTCACACAACTATATACAATGTATCCAAACAACACCTGTCGTTTACTACTCCTTTCGTCGGCGTCCCATATTTACATATTTCTTCTAGATCAAATAGCCGCCGCAATATTTCCTTCGTGAATTCTGGAGAACTTTAATAGAGCTAGCCGCTGGCCTCACGGAGCGGCGCCAGACAAAGAACTCCTTGGATTCCACAAAATTTCAGATGTTTGCGGATTCCATGAAACATCTGATGAATACGTCACATTGCTCCCTACTTACATTTGCAGGACTTTCCATTTCGACAACGGGACGTTCGTTGGAAGTAACAGTCGACGGTCTTCGAATCTGGGCTGCGAATATTGAGATAGCATACAAGGGTGTCGATGCCACTGAATCGAAAGATAGTTTCCATCACACTTCTCACCACCCTCCAATTCTGTCCATCCTACCCACAGATTATCTTTGGGACCGCCAACTTCATCTTTACTTTACTCTACCAGAGTCTTCCAAAGGTCGCTATATAGTGGCTTGTCCTGTGAGAATGTTTTCTTCTGGTATCCACTGGTTGTTTATCTTCGAGATGAAGGACATTTCCCACCACTAGACCTTGCTCCCTTATCTTCTGGAACTGACTGTACTTCTTTGCAAACACATTGGCTGTGCCTCTAGACATCCGAAGATCTCGAACCAAACAATGAGCCAGGGAATATTCTATGGAAAACTCAAACAGGTGTCGAGGTTTCTCTCTGGTCATGTCGTGCTGCACTCTCTGCCCATCCGAGTACAGTGCCATAAACTGTTCGAAGGTCATCTCTTCATCAGGTGGTTGGATGCTGCGGACTTGGCCTTGCTCAACTTCGCCGTCATGACTTTCGAAATAAGTGGCTAACCTGTTGAAATGTATCACCTTTAGTTTCCTTATTCTGTAGACAACATCATTGATCTTCTCTTAAAATTTGGTAAGTCACCTCCCAAGATCTTTGTGGCTTGGACGAATATCAAGATCATCAACTTGGAATTCCCCGACACTGACAATCTCTGCTTCTGGGGGACATCCAAACTTCAAATCGCATAGTAGCCGTAATTCTCCTAGTCATAATAACACTGGCCGGGGCCTGACCCGTGGAGTCGTGCACAGATAAACGATATGCTATTAGAAACAAGTGAAAATACTGGTCCCAGTCTCTTTGGTGGTCAGAGACATAGTATTGAGGGTGTAATGCTGTCGTACGTGTTTTATTGATCTTCAAGAGTTTGCAGACGTCTTCGAAAAGAGTAGACTCGAAATTTCTGCCTTGGTCTGGGTGCAACTCTATTCCTTGACAAGGACATCAGCAACGGTCAAGGCTTCTTAATTCGACAAGACATAAGCTTCTGCCCATTTACTGAAATAGCCCATCACAATGTACTTGTCGGATTCAGGAAATGGACCAGCAATATCAGTGACTACTCTTTCGAATGGACTGCCCACATTAAATTGCTTCATGGGCTCTTTTACTTGCTTTTGAGGACCATTACTTGCTGCACAAACCAATCCTTGACATCTGCTTGGCAGTTTAGCCAAGCAAATGTCTCTTAACTTCCCCAAGCTTTTCGTCACTCCGAGATGTTACCCAGTTTCCTACTTCTGGGGATTACAATCTGTTTTCTATCTTTGCCTTCCTCTGGAGTTTCCAGCACGCGCTTCAGAAGTCAGTTCTCCAGGATGAGGGAGTTCCACTGAGGCCAGTATGAATTTGTGGTGAGTGAGTATCAAGACATGTCCTGCTACATAGGTTTGCGGTCTTCTTCCTTCCACCGAATAACCTCTTTTAACTCTGTATATAATTTCTGATCTTTTTGGATTCCTTAGGTAGCTTTTTCTTCATCTCGTTGACAATGTTATCAGGACATGGTCGCCTAGGTAAGGCATCAGCATTCTTATGGCTGTTCAAGAGCTATATTCCATCTCGAAGTCGAATTCTTGCAACCTCTGAATCCACCTTGTCACTTGTTTTTCGGGATTTTTTAACTGCAAGAGCCACTTCAGTGCTGCGTAATCAGTCCCCAGGAGGATTTTACCATGCAGGTATTTGTAGAAATGTTCCATCCCCTTTACCACAGCCAAAAGATCCCTGCGAGTAATCCGATAGTACGTACCCCAAGAAACTTCTTAGTTGGTATCTTTAGGTATCATCCATTCCTGGACAGCTTTAATTTTCTGTTTATCAACAGCTACTCCCTCTGCGGAAACCACATGTCCAAGATATTGCACCTCTTCTTGGAACAGCTGACACTTCTTCGGGCTTAACTTTAGTCCGGAACTTCGGCGTCGCCGAAATACCTCCTCCAGGTTCATCACGCGGGCGTCAAACGATTTTCCAACCACGATAATGTCTTCAACATACACCACGCATGTTTTCCACTGTTTGTTATCAAACAGTGTTTACATCAATCGTTCAAACGTTGCTGGAGCATTACTTAACCCAAACGGCACCACCGTGAATTGATCCTGAGCCGATGGTAGAAGCGGTCTTTTCTCGGTATTCCTTTGCTAGGTTCTACCTGCCAATAGCAGTTCCTCGAATGGAAAACATCTTCGCTCCAGCCAACGTATCTAGGTTATCGTCTATTCTAGGAAGAGGGAAGCTGTCTTTCTTTGAGCCTGGTTTAGTTGCCGATAGTCCCCGCAAAATAAGGTCGAACCATCTTCTTTTAACCAAGACAACTCCAAGTGCTATTGGATGGTTCAATAACACCTTCTTTCTCCATTTTGTAGATTATCCTGTCGGCTTCTTCTCTTTTAGCTAGGGTAGTCTTCTCACCAACTGTCGGATTGGCTGAGCGTTCCTGGTATTCATTTTGTGGTTCACTAGATCATTCCGTCCTCTTTTTCTTTTCCTTGCGTCGGAGATATCCTGGTAGTATCTAATGATGTTCCTCAATTTTGCTATCTGGATTTGTTTTAAATCTCTAGAATCATCTGTTATAAGTTTCTCTAGTATACTGATGGTACTGCTGCATGTTGTGTGCTTCTGACTACAGCGGAAACTGTTGAACAGTGCCCCAAAATTATTTCTTTCTTTGACGCAACCGAGTAAGAATTCAGGTTCATTACTCTTACTGGCACGAAACAAATTCTTTCCCAGTGCGATTCCTCGCCTACATTTCCGCCATGAATCAAACATCATTACTGTTCCAGCTTTAGCTTGCTCATCTAGGCAAGCATCTACAATAATTTCAGCTCTTTCCGGAACATTGACATCCTCTACTAAGATCGCTCGAAGCATTGTGTCGTCGTGCCCATGAAGCACGACTTTTTCGTCATTAACTCACAGAGTTCCATCTTTACAGTTTAATTCATTGGAGCTCATGACACCCATTCCAACGATGACTTCGTCTTCGATGCCAAAAATGCCCGATGTTGGAATGTTGTATTTCCCAAGACCATTTCATCTTCACCATGGACCATGATTCTCCTGTCGCTGTTTCATCGACCTTCTTTAGTTTTCCGACGAGGAAATCGACTCCGTTGCTGTCCTTGCAACGACTCCATATTTGTCCTATCTTACCACACTTCCAACATATCAGTTGTCTTTTTTCGGTAAGGACTTCCTATTGTCTTTCTTACAGAGGCTTTAGCATTTCCGCCATCTACTGATTCTCCCAAAGTTTATCCAAAAACGCTTGCACTACTATCGTTTCTATCACATTTTCCGGTGTGACTGGATAGGCAAGGCGAACCAGACGGGCAATATCAGCTTCAAACTCTTGTAGGGATTGATTAGAATTCTAGTGCCGATTTTTCAGTTGGGAGTGGTAAACGTGCTCCAAATGGGCCTCCCCATACCTAAGTTCTAAATGTTTGGTCCGAAGTATTCAACTTTTGCAAAATATCTTATCCCCTTAAGGCGAAGGTTAATGCTATTGCCTCCTCTGCCGACCTACCATTTAACTTTGCTGCAGCCTCGAAATGGCGGCAATAATTAGTCAATGGCGATTTTACATCAAATTATGGCGGTTTCATTTTGTCTTATTCCCTTGAGGCCAATTTTCGAATCCACTACTTCCGGACTGTTTCTGCTTTCGGTTTTCGTTGAAGTTTCTCTCCTTTGTACTGTGACTACCTGTTCTTTTATTCTTGTTTTAGCACTACTATCCGCGTACCATTTTTACTGTCGTCTGCTTCAGCTCGCCTATCCGAGCTTCATTCTCGACTATTTTTGCTTCTAGCATTTCTCAATTTGTATCATGCTTTTCAAATTTTTTTCTAAAGATTTAGAATTTTCTTGTAATGGCTCTAGTTTACCTTCTAAAGACTTAAAGTATCGGGATTGTTACCTTCACTTATTAGGTCATGTCGTAGCCGTTGTATTAATTCAGTTTCCTTCCCACTAATTTCTAAATCCCTTTTCTCGAGTTCTTTTTTTAAATGCGCCACTTTCAACTAGTTCAAAATTACCGCTTCAAACATTGTAAGTCGATTTATTTTGCACTTCTAAAGTTCCACAAATTTACCTACATCTGTCACCACTGTAATATTTTTATTTACAGTTCGGGTTCTTGGATTTATTTAAACACTCGATGGAACGTACTATAATCTATTTCCACTAATACAATTTATCTTGAATACCTGTTGTTTACTAATCGGCCACCGAACACTGAATGAATCCTTTTGTCGGCTTCCCGATTTAAATATTTCTTCTCAGAAGGTTCTAGATCAAATAGTCGCCGAGATATTTCCCTTATGGATTCCGAAGTCTCGAGAACTTTAACAGGGCTAGCCGCTGGCCTCGCAGCGCCAGACAAACAACCTCTTAGATTCCATTAAATTTCGGATGATTTTCGATTCTATGAAATATCGGATGAATGTCCTTAACCGTAAAATAAACAAAAGGAACACGATAGGGCCCCGAAACCATTTGGCCTATCTACCACTCAATTGAGGACGTATATCATATCAAAACGGACATAAATGAAGCTTAATTTACAGGTTAAACTTCCTCTGTCAGTTTTCATACGACTACGTCGAAATTCAAGTGGTAGGGCGTTCGAATGTTTTCGATAATCGGGGCCCAGTTCTAAATTGTATATGCCTTTTTTAGATCAACAAGTATATTCTACGTTCCAACATTTTCCACAAATTAAAAAACAAATTATTTTCTTCTGCCCCTGCCTATTGCCACCATGTAGAGCCGGGGTGGCCAAACGGCGCGATCGACCGGTCGATCGCGACAGTCCAGTCAATCGTGTCCAGGCAATAAATATAAATAATTAGACCAGACTGCGCAACGTAATTATCAACTGCCGCAGCACCATCTTGTATCATTTTTCAATCGCTATTCATCAAGTTTGATGAATTAGTAGATAAGTACGCAATGAAGGATTTTAGATTTGCTTCAAAATATACTAGATTGGTAGGTAATTAATTTGAACAGAATGAGCACCTTTTAATGTTTACATTTTTTACTTCCTGGGTAGGTACCTAACAACATTGAATGTGTTATTTATTTGCTAGAGTTGTATTTTGTTATAATTATTTTTAGTTTTTTAGTTATAGGCAGAAGTCGGTTATATATATTTTTTAAATGTTTTATGTTAAGTAAATTTAAGGAAACGATCTCACATGTGAAACTACTAAGACTGGCCAATAAAAAATACATGATTGTGTACTAAACTAGGCTGTTTCATTTAAGATTTCAAGAAGTATGTACTTGGTAGATCGCACAGGGTTTCGTTAGTAAACATTAGATCTTAGGTCTAATCAAGTTGGCCACCCCTGATGTAGAGTAACACATACTAAACGTCTTTTGGGATTAATGTTTATTTACAACTCAAGTACATTCTAAATTTTACATTTTTTTTTAATTAAAAAATATATAAATTATAATAGTTTATCTTCTTGTCTTGGAAAGGGAGGTCGATTGTCCTTGTTTATTGCCGGATAAAACGATAAATGGTGATTGGGTTTCTTTTTGTTTAGCTTGGAGCATATTCAGTGTCCCTAAGGGTGTGTCTGTGGAACTCATTTTCTTCATTAACTGGAAAAGAAAACCAGATTGATTGTCTTCTAAATGTTAATTGTGGCATGTTCTTGATTGTTTTTAAGTTTTCTTGGGAATAACACCACAATTGAATTTAAAAAGCTGTATATTGAAAGAAAATACCAAACGTTTCAATGGGTTTAAAATATATAATCAAAATGTAAATTGTAAATTGAAAGTTTGATTTATGACAACTTAAATCTCATAAATCAAACTTTCAATTTGCAATTTACATTTTCAATACATATTTTAAAGCCATTGACAACGAAATCAGAATCGCTTTGAAACGTTTGGTATTTTCTTTCAATATACAGCTTTTTTAATTCAATTGTGGTGTTATTCCCAAGAAAACTTTAAAATAACCAGATTGATTGTTAAGAATAATGCAACCTATTAATGTTTACAGCACCTTAAAACACCTGAATGAGGGGGGGGGGCAGTTATATTAAATTGTTTCTGCCACGCATTCTTAAATTGTAAAGACAATCAGTGAAGGCTTTTGCTTCCGAAACCTTCATCGATTTGCGTGAAAATTTGGGAAAAGTTAGAGAGCCTCAAATATCAAAATTGACATGTTGCCAACTTGCGCTGTTACCCTGCGGGGTTGAAAATATTTGGGAGTCGACAGAGAACTTAATTAAGCAAAATATGTTCAATGATTTTTTTTAAACTTCATACTTTTTAAGTTTATCGTGATTCAAAACTAGTCCTTTTTATTTAAAAATGACACTTTTTTGAGCGGTTTTTACAAATAACTGGAAAACTATGCGTTTATGGAAAAACGCGTAAGGGATAAAATTGTAGCTTATAAAAAACAGAGATTCGTTTTTTATAGCAATCTCCTAAGTGCAATGTAAAATGAGATATGTTTGACAAAGGGAAAGTTTTTTTGTGAGTGCTCGAATCGGTGCATTCAACTTGAAAGAACGGCAAAATAATCGACTTCAGGGGTATAATGCTAATAACTGCTTTTGTAATGCTTGAAAACACCTTTAGAGTATTTAAAATGTGGATTGCATTTAAATTACCCGATATGCAATGCAAAAAAATGAACTCTCAACTTTTTTAAGAAAAAATGAACAGTAAAATTAACCTCACGACCACCAGAATTGAAATGCATCATTTTCTTCCTACAATGTGTTTTATTTTAGTATTATTTATATAATTATTATTTATATGCTCAAAAAGTTTAACTGAATTAAAATGCATACTTTTTGAAAAACTTTAAATTTAACGTGTTTTCTGAATTTTTCTAAAAAATTTCTTTTTTTTAATAACGTAAAATTTAGTACAGAACAAAAAAATATAGCTATTCTCAATAAAAAATTTGGATATGATAAAAAATAATGAACATAAATTGATTCAGCCATGTTAGTAACAGCTGCTCCTTTAACCTTTTCCAAAAATATATATACTAACTTAATCTTAATCTTCTATGGATTATTTGTAAAAAAGAAATGTAAAGATTCATAATGAGAGTAATAATAGAAGTAAAACATATAGAAACAACACTTGGATAGATTATTTGAATGGTTAAATTCAGAAAACTACCAATTATCAAGAAAAACCGAAACACCGGAAATCACAACCTAAGGAAGAGACCAGAAAAGCATACAGGAAATCGAGGAAGCACAACGAAAATTGAAAAATATAAAGGCTACAGGCACAGATTGAATAGCAAACGTGCTACTAAAATATTATGACGCAGCGACGACAGGACAATTAACAAAATTTTAAGACACAACAAAGTACCCAAAGAATGGAGTACAAGCTTAGTAATTCCACTGTTCGAAAAATGTGACGAAAAACAACAAAATGCTAAAGATTTAATATTTTGTCGCTTAATGAATTGCGATATCTAGGAGTTTTAGGAAAAATCAGCTCACAGATTATTATTTATTATTCAAGATGTCAACTCAGAATAGTTCACAAACCAGAAATTTAGCTGCAAAATGGAATAAATTTATATTAAGTAATGTTCACTCACCTGCTCCTGTACACCTTTCTTAATCCTCTTCTCCACCTTGTTCTTCCCAGGACCTTTGCCGTGGAACTTGTGTGACAAATACCTGAACGCCTCTTTCGAATTGAGCACGTGACCTTCATCATCGATGTACTCAAGTTTAACGTTCGGTTTGAAGGTTTCCTTCTCTTTGAACGTCGTGATCGGCCCCGCATATCTCTCCCTTCGATTCCCCCTTTCGCCGCCTTCGTCCCCGTACGACTTGTCCTCAATGGAATAGTGTTGAGCCTGCAAATGCGCCAGTTTGGAATTCGATGGTCTGTTTTTCTGTTCTTTGTCCAAATATCCTTTGCTCATCGCCAATTTCAAAGCTGCTCCGACGCCAGTGCTGACATCTGGTTCTTCGTCCAAGATCTGGATGTCGTGAGTTTTCACTTGAGACGAATTCATACCTTGATCGGTGGGATCGACAGTATTCCAACCTGACGTTTCGATAATTTCGCAGTCTTCGTCGCTGTTTTCTTCTGGGATGACGTCCTTTTCGAAATCGAGCATGTCCTCGGTGTCTTCCCTGTTGCCGGATTTACCGTAAGTTGGAATGTCACCTACAAAAAAATTAGTTGTTTTAATATGAGGTCCTAATTATACTGGGTGCTTAAAGCTGCAAAAATCGGAGTTTAAAGTTTGGCAGTTTTTGTAAGTTTTCAGCAGCTGAATGAAACGTTTTAGTGTCAAAAGTTTATTTTATACATATTTTTTCAATAGCTACTAAATGATTACACCAGTCAATAGAGATTTTTATGAGACACAATTGAATGAACAACAAACCAATATCTTGCAGAATTGTATTTTAAATAATTTGTAAATATTTTGTAGGACGGATCGTATTAACCACGACAGTTCGATAGGGATGTGCAAAATATATTTTAGAAGCTTATAAAATGCACTTCACTTCGTATTATTAGTGTTTGCGAATTTTGGCTTAAACGACAAATGTCTTGACAGTAGCGCACCAGTGACGGAAAAAAAGTAATTTAATTAATAATAGTAAACAATATACAACCATTAACCTAATAAACCAAAGGAAAAATATATCATTAAACGTAGATAATAGTTATGTAATAAAAACCTAATAAACAGCTGAGAAAAAACATAATAAAATTTACCGTAATTTTCATGTCGTGTCCGCATATTCGTATATTTATACAATATTTACTATTATTTTTTAAAAAATTCCGGGCATTATAACAAAAAACCAAGATAGACAAATTAAAGTGGAATTTATGAACTTTCAACAAATCTTTAGTTAATACGGTGAGCTAAGCGAAATCTTTCCGTAATTATTTAAATTCCAATTCTTCAAAAACCACTTACTCAATAGTGTCCATCAGCATATAAACTTAATATCAGTTTTTCCGAGTTTACTAGGTGAAAATGATCTTATCAGGTTGAAGAAACTCATTAAGGATTTTTAAATCTCTGCAACTTTTTTATTGATGACATTGTGATTCCTTCATTACTTTTCATTATATAATTAAAAAATTAAAAAATGAGATTATCAGCTCGCCGGCATTTTTTTATGTATGTTTTTATGTATTCAAAAACAGCTTGGCAATTTTGATGATTTAAACTGCATTGTATTAAGGACTATTACAGAAAGGTACCATTTAATTTTCCATAACGTGAGATTTACGGGTTTCCAGAAAATCAGAAAAAAACAGGGACTACATTTCCATGTATCTTCATTGTTTTCCCTAAAACGGCTGAATCAATCTGAATATTATAAATTGTATTCTACAAAAATATATTCAAACGTGATTCCGTATACTTTTCTTTAACGTAAAACATAACGCTTTTCTGAAAATTGAAAATATGTGCAACAAAAATCAATGTAAATGTCAAATTTTCATCATAAATATGTAGCTTAAATATCAAGATATGTAATAAAAGTATATTGTACAGGGTGTTTGTAACTGTTTTCATTTTGATTCATTTGAAGTCAGTTACTTTTCGTAAAGAAGTTCTTTTACGGGCCTTACAGTCGCAGAAAATATTCCATTAGTGTATCGAAATTAATATTTGTCATGTCGGCGATCTATACAGATGGGATCAAAAATTTTAAAAATAAATGTGAAATTGGGTGATACATAAGCAGTTGCATATACAGGATGTCTCACATATGGAGAGATAACAGTGATATCTAAAGAACGATAAGAAATACAAACACGATTAACTGGAGAAGAGAAAACGTTGCGTATTTTAGAGTCCATTCGACTACTTAAAGCAAAAATACTCAAGTTATACGAAAAAATCAAAAATCAATTTTTTTGTTTTTTGCCTTTGCTACATTTATTTTAAAGATTATTGTTATAAAATTTATTTTTCACGCCGCCAATGGAGAAACCTTCTAAAATTAATAATTCAGACAAAAAGCTAAACACAAACAAACAAGCGGCTATCTTGAATATTCGATGAGGGCAAAAAGAATCAATCTCGAGAAATTTTCTAAAGAACGCTGCGTTAACAATGGAATAATCCCGAAATTCTAGTTTGTTCGCCGGCGATAATGAATAGGAGATTTTGCACGTATTGAGTTAGTTCAGTTTATATTCCGGGTGAATTGTATAGATGAGTTGTAGTAAATAAATAGTGTATTATTTATGGTGTAAATAAAGAAATCGAAAGTGAAATTGAATATCTGTCTTAATTTGATTTGGAGCCCAGAAAATTTATTGCAATATGAAAAAATGGTAAATGGTAAAGTTTTTTTTACATATATTTTTACACAATAGGGCGTCATTAGTGTTTGCAATCTCGCATCCTTTTTTTCCAGCTGGAAATTTGCGGTAAATTTGTCTTTACAGCGGGATCCCGCTGATCATATTTAATCGAATTCAATATAAACAATTCTTAGTATATAAAAATCAAGCAGATAGATAATCCACAAATCAACAACAATAATATATTAATTTTGTTATTTATACATAGGTATTATTATATCTCCATTTACTTAATGTACTTCTTGCTGTTAAATTACTGTAATAAACATCTAAAGAAAAAAAATTACCGAGACTAGAAACCAGAGATTGATTCAAGGATGATTCCAGACAAGTCGGTTCGATGCTCCATAATCCTCACTCGAAGAGCGGTAACTAGATCAGCGCTCTCTGCTTGTTGCTTATCTAACTTTTACAACATAAACTGAAATGTTGAAAACATATAAACGAATCAAAGAATTTATTTGAATGATGTAAAGATCTGCCGATTTTAATCCTTCATTCGCTGGACTGATCGATGCTGACGCGGGGAACAGAATGCGCACCCAAACCCCGTGAGTGACTGCTGCCCTAGGTCCCTAAACGGACGTGTTCCATTCAAAAATTTTCCGCGCAGGATTTACCGCACTACTGCGGGAATTCCGCAGATCTAATTAACATACGGGAAATCGCTCGAATGCGGTAACGCGGAATGCGAGATTTCAAACCCTAGGCGTCATCCAATCTTCGCTGCTACGTTTCCTTTCTTCTTGCCTATCATCGACTACTTTTTTTTAAATACGGACCTGCACTTGTTTGTTTGAATATCGATAAAACACTGAAAACGAAAAGTCTATAGCCTAAACGGTCCAATTTTTGGAAAAATCTATAATATTGTTACGAAATTTACTCAAAGCCGACCCTGTTTCATTTCAGTACGACAACAATCGCTTTGAGATAAAAAATGGTTCTCGAAAAGACTCGGCACCTGTAGGAGTGATGATGATTTTGCGAGAATTTTCTATGCTGGTTTTATAAAGGAAGCAGGCCACGATCGCGAGTTCAGTTGATGGAGCGAAGAGCTTATATGTAAAATTGTTATTGTGATATTTGAATCAGCTGTTGTATATTCGATGTAAATAACAGTTCTAGAAAAGTGAAAGTGAATATTAGTTTTATAATTTTAAATTGAACCCACGGACTATATAGCAATATGAAAAAACGTCAACTTTATTTTTTTTTGTAAATTAAGTAAAACTGGTGAAATCAGGAAAATTAAAATTTCTCCTTGATGACTTCTAAAATCTAAGTATATTATAGTTAAATATGCTTATGAAAGTTCTAGGTATATGGAATGACAGCATCAAAGTGGTAAAATATTGTTATGTTGCTGTGCAAATTGCAAGAGACCATTGACCATTGAAACCGAATGACCGCTTATGTGTTGCGAAATTATGCAAGTTTGGTATATAGGATTTTAAGAATTACTTTTTTCGACACTATTTTGTAGGCCTGTGCGATAGTAAATTTAATGATCCAGAACCAGACTTTTCCCAGCTGTAAAATCAATTATGCAACATTATACTTATTTTTGTTGTGAACTGAATTGTTGCTAAAATACTGAATATTTCATCACCAAATTGGTTACGTTAATTTAACAAGTAAACAACTAATATTTGAAAACATATTAAGCCCTTATTATTTTTCCATCTTCTTCTTAGTCATATCCCTGAGAAATCATGATCTTATAAAATCAGGTACACCTATTTATTTTAGCTTTCCATGTTTCCATTGCTCATCCATAGAAGTAATTTATTATTGCATAAATTATGCTCTTTGCTATTTGCGAAGCATCAAAACAAAATGTGTCGATTATATTCCATAGATCTTGATATAACCTAGAATTTTTGTATTAACATGTTTCCATAACAACTTATAGCTTAGATGTTGTCAAGTAAAATTCTTGATTTTAAATTACAACAAACAAAACCTGATTTTTTTAAAATACTTTCCATTTACATCGCTTTGCCATGCAAGAAAAAGAAGTAAAACATTTATAGTTTTATTGTCATCAAAATAAATATTTAATAAAAATTTAAAATACGCAACTTTTTCTCCATTTAATCGTGTGACAATATGTATAGGATGGTTGAAATATACGGTGGAATATAATTATAGTAATCCAGAGTGGTTAAAAAAATGTTGTAATCGGTGGCACATAAAGAGTTGCATATACAAGATGGTTAAAATAACAGTAGAGTAAAACTATAGTTTATATAGTCGATAAAAAAAAGTTAAATAAGCATATGCAGTAATGATATTTGAGTTATAGGGCGGAGTATAATTACATTTAAACAGAAGGGTTCAAAAACGTTAGAAGCAGGTGCATATACAGGATGGTTGAAATATAAGACGCAGTAGAATTATAGTTACACAGAGTGATTTAAAAAATGTTATATAGTGTGAAACGTAAGTAGTTGCTGCTTATACAAGGCGGTTGAAGTAAGGGTGGAGTAAAATTATAGTTATTTAGGGTGTATCAAAAATTTGTTATATAAGCATAAGCAGGATATTTGAATTATAGGACGGGGTATAATAGAATTAGAGAGGTGGGTTAAAAATTTTTAGAAGCAGTTGCGTATACTGGGGAAGTTTACAGTGCTCCCATTATGCGCTAAATCAATTTTTTCAACTATCTGAAAGGAACATATTAATTATCAAATCTTTCGGTATAAACCTTTCTAAATTAATTGTCGTTTCGTTTTGTTTTATTGTAAGTAAATTCAGTTTGAAAGCGTGCATTTTGGTATTCGGAATAGAAAAAAAATAATTGGTGGGGAGAAATCCCTTCTTCCCCTGATTTCACTACACGTATCGAGCTGACATTCAGTTTAAAATGTTTTTCACATTAAAAATATATTAGTTGTTTTTATATTTTTTATGTATGCATTTAGTTTTAATTAGATGATTGTAATAAGGAGTCGATGATAATAATTGGTATACAATTATAAAAATGTTGAAATTCCGTAATATACATGCCATGTCCACTGTCAAACGTAAGGCTGATAGCTCAGTGATGAGAAGCGATCGCTGTCCTAACATGTTAAATATGTTCACCAAGTTCGAATTTTATAACCAGATCACGTTTGTTTTTTCGTTTTTGTACTTTTACTGTTATTATATTTTTATGTAATTATTCAATTTATTTTTCTAATATATTAATTATATAAGCAAGTAAACATTTGGATTTTCTATTAATTGACGATGCTGTTTTCTAAAGGTCCTAATTTAGTAGAGTGTAAGATTCATTAACTCATTAAACTTTAGTCATATCTTCAATTTCGGTGTACAATTAAAGATCCATGGAGTCTTCGAGATTTCAAGAGGTTGAACACTCTTTTTGAGGCAGCGAAGGCGGAAAAAATTTGAAAATAGAAAATTTTCGATTAGGGTAAGTACCAATTCATAAACTTTGTCCTCATTGAATGAAACAAAAGTATTTTCAGTCCCACTGGCATAGTCCTGAATATATTAATAATATAAAAATGTAATACAGTAAAAATACAAAAATAGAAATTAAATCTTGAGCATTATAATATAAAAATAATGGTGATATGGTATAAAACAAAAGGTAAGTATTAGCTTGTGCAGGCACATATATTATATCAAATAACAATGATTTCATAACATGAAATGCTGTTACAGTAAAAATTCAAAAAGAGAAAAGTCCTCAGATCATGATATTTGAACTTGGCTCAACAAATTTAATAGGTTTTTTGACAGGACAATTATATCAGCAAATTGATAAAAACTAGTATGAATTTAAACATTTATATTGTTTAATATTAATTATTACTGTCAATTTTTTATTATAATCACCTAATTAAAAATAATGCGTACATAAAAATCTATAAAAAACTACTAATATATATTTCTATGAGAAAACCTTTTAAAAAACGTCAGTTCAATAAACTTAGGGGAAGTTATGTTTTATTCAAAACCAAATGTCGAAATGTAGACTTTCAAAGTGAATTTACATACAGTAAAATAACACCAAAAGAAAATTAATCAATGAAGGAATGTACTCAAAGATTTCATATTTACTATGGTCCTTACAGATGGTTGTAAAATTAAGAAAATCACATTTGCGAGAAAACCTTTAAAGCAATGTAGTTATGATTCTGATTTAAACCTTGCAAGTTTTAGAGTTCCAACATGTTTTAAACAATATGTATTAGCGATTGAAAAATGGGAATTTTGACAGTTTTTGCAAATTACTCAATAAGTAATTATCCATCGGCTAGATGAACCTATCTTTTAGTAGCTGTTAAAAATACATGTAAAAAAACTTACATTTGACACAAAGTTTTCATTCAGTTGCTGAAAAGTTACAAAAACTGTCAAAATTACAAATTTTGCAACTTGAAACACCCCTTAAAATTAATTTACGAATAAAAATTTGTTACCAACACGTTTTATGTGTTATGCTATATACTTTCTTCAAGAAAAGCCAATCAAATACCTCTGGATTTATTTACAAAAATAGGATTCAATAATTCTTTAGTCTATATTGGGTGATATCTAGAACTCTGGCTTATTTTGAATCCATGTTTCATCCATTGTTATGTACCGATGCAAAAAATCCTTTTCAAAACATAAAAACAGCTTCAAACATGCGCTCTGAATTAATTATTCGTTTTGTGTTCCACTGCGGCACCCACTTAGCCCTACTGTCCACTTAGCGTCGCTTAATACGCATGCTTTCGTCATTTTCCCCTTGCTGTACGCTTGCTTGCATCTTGCATATGAAATAAACGAAACTGTGTCCACGAGGGTGCAAAGTCGCATTTGCGTATTGGTGTGCCATCGTCATGCAGCTTGAGCGGAAACATGTCATTACTTCGAAGGTATTGCAAGACCAAAACATGGCATGTATTTATTTATAATGGCGACTTCAGCAGCAAATTTTGTCCAAATAAAGACGTAATACAAAGTTATCTACAGTTTAGCTGAATTGCAGGACTTCGAAAACTTTTAATTTGTATTTTATAATACTCAAGTAATAAATAAAATGCAATTTAATACATTTTACTTTGGAATATTTTTTATATTTCTATATCACGTTCAATAGGTTATCTTTTGTAACACTATTTACAAATGTGATTGGTTATTTTTTACTCAATCACGTAAAAAGGGCTGAACGGTAAGTATTGAACCTTTCTTCTGGGATAAGATATTATCTATTGGTCCAATTGTAAATCATGTCACTTCCTTATACCCAAAGCCGGTGCCAGTATTACCGGTCAATGAGGTCATGTTCATGTTCCTCCAGGATCTAGTTGGAGAAACTTACAATTCATCCTGTCCTGACTGGACTTCATTACCTTTTTCAACAAATCACAATAAAGGCCTTATAAAAAACTACTTTGTATTTGAGTAACAAGTTTAATAATTGTATTATACTGACCCAATGTCCTGCAGAATTCGGCTGTTGCATTCAACACAATATTTCCAGTCTCTGGCTGTTCTTCAGGCTCTTCTTTAATTTCACTTTTAATAATATCTGTTATCAAAATTTCCTTCTGTTTTATCTTGCGCGCTTTGTGTAAAGCTTTTTCCAGAATATCATCCTTTTCATCTTCTAATTTAATGTCTGTTGGTACTTCTATAGCTGAAAAAGGTACCAATAGAATGAAGTATTTAATACTTAATTATGTATTTACATTCAGAAATTTGAAAAACAATAGTTATACAATTTCAATTTCATTACATAGTATTGAAAATGCTAATGTAGTAACTCAATAAAATTTAATACAGAATTAATTAATTAGTGATAGTTGTTCAGAATTTACAAAACATGACCATTATGAAAAATCTACATAGGAGACTTACAGATCAGATCTATTACATGAGTCATTAAGTCTAGGGCCTGATAAACAGATGGCACTACCAATGCCATGTTGGTTTTTCGATAGTACCAACATTCAAGGGGCATAAAAAATTTCGTTTATGAATCAAACCTATTTTTAATGGGGAAAATACCCTTGAAGCTCAGCAACGGCTTAAAAAATGTTTATAGGGGAAAGAGCCAATCAAATCAACTAACAACCACTAAAGACGCGGAATTTCTCTGGCTACAACCAAAAAAATCCTGTGTTTAAAATTGTGCATGAAAATTTGGGTATGAAAAAACTTTTGTCCAAATGGGGCCCGCGTTTACACACAGTGAAACAGAAAAAACGAATTAATAATTCGGGGTTCGTTAAAAATAAGCTGTTATTTTATCAAAAGTACGTCTTTACCTACAAATCAATGAAGACGATGGCGAAATTGTATGATATACCATTTTGAAATTGCTTACACAACCCCCAAATTCACCAGATCTGGCCCCGTTTGACTTTTACCTTTTTGCAGCTCTGAAAATTTGCTCCAGGGCAAGGGATTTGGCTCCAATGACCAAGTTAGTCACAATTGAAGCATATTTCTATTTTTGTACATATATATTGTGTATATATTAAAACATTAGATGAAAATACTTTCACTACTAATATGGGGATCCCATTTGGCAGTTTATACATAATGTTGCTGGTGATTCCCCGCTAGTACTGATTAGTAGCAACTACTATACAATAATTAGAATCTATTTCTCTTGAAACAATTTCCAAATATGGTTTTTCATCAACTTTATAATAGTTACTTACCAGGTACATCGTCGATGTCGTATTCGGACTCATTTTTAAGCTTAGGTCGACGGGACCCAATTTTTTCAATTCCAAAATTATCTGGTTTGAAATCATCAGTTACCAACAACTTCCCTTTCGATCGAATTTTCCGCACTTTCTTCTTGGGCTTCTTAAATTTGGCGAGCTCTTCTTCATTATAATATTCTGAAGCCAAAGTTAACTGCTTCTCAGCAATAGATTCGAGTTTCTTCTTTGCTAATTTTGCTTTAACAGATTCAATTGACGCCTGTCTCCTTTCTGCAGCATTATCGTAGCCAATTTTAAAGGAATCTCTCTTTTCACCGTCAATCTCTTCATCATATTTTGAAAGCAGTGACTTTTCTTTTGGATTTCCGAATTCATCAAATTCTGTATCTTCATAGGCGTTGTAGAGAATTTTCTTCTTTTTGTTCTCTAAACTCTGTTGAAAAAAAAGTAAAAGTAAAAAAAATAATGATAAAAATGTATCATATTAATCTTTTTTTTTCATAGTAAAAGTAGTTTCTTTATATATTGGATCCCAGTTTCATATACATTAATTTAGAATTAAAATATGTATTACACAAAAAATTTACTTCATATAATAAATATTTAAATAACCTGGTACTATGTTAAAAGATATACAAATGTAAAATATTTCATACAAAAATCTGTGCAAAGTCTAGTCAGCTAATAACATACCTTCTTGTATCTTTCATCATCAATCATATTGACGTTAACTAAAACATCATCATCTTCCTCATCTAACACACCTTTGTCTTTCAATGTCAATATAACATCTTTCTCTACATTAAATGTGTCAATGTCATGTTGAACAGTCAAACCTCGAAGATCTCTTTCAGTGTACTTTTCTTTCATTTTCTCCTTTTTATCAGTCTCAAAAATATCGCTGATTCCAAACTGTGCATCTAACTCTTCCAGTTCTTTGGCCTAAAAATTGTTAATAATGATCTAAAATGATTATGGTAGCATATAGGTAGTCACACTGCAAAATAAAATAATGAAAAATTCTATGATATATAATAATATAGAAAAAATTATTTTCTACAATTGATAAAACAGTAGCTAATAAAATATCACACTCAATTTGTTTATTAATGATATTGTTTTCTCAATCAAGCACTCATTGCTGATGATATAAAATTGTATAAAGCACTAGAACCTACAAATGTTATTTTATTAATGCAGAAGAATAACATAGACAAATTTGCTGAAACCTGAAAAGAGTTTACATAGTTACAGATTTGGGAGTTAAATAGTTAAATTTGGGGCTGTGCACATTCTTTTAATGAACATGTCAATATAACTACTAGGAATGCCAGAGACTTTTCAATGTCCTCATCAAAAAGAGTTCCTTAGTTAGATTCATTCTGGACAATTAGTAATAAGTCAAATACTATTGTTAAACATTTTAATTTTAAATTTTAGAATTGTGCTTTTTTTCACTGATTGTTTTTGGGGTCTAAGTCACACCCGACTTAGACCCCAAACTGTTTGGAAATATACAGTAATTTCATGAATTTGTGGTGTTATCTCCTTCACGAAAAATCCATTTACAATGATTTGAAGTCCACAATATGCAGTGTATAAATCTCTAATAGAAAGAATCCAAAAAAGGTTTATTAACTACTATCAACATAGATTGAATATTCCCTATTGATTACACACAAACTAATTAATTTATTTCATTTACTAGCCAAAATTATTATTAGTCAAAGAAATATTGTCTTCAGCATTACAAGCTAAATTAATGTCTAAAATCAAGAGTACATTCAAAATATCACTGAATAATGAATGTTCAATATGACTAATGTATTAATTACTCTGATACTAGAGTTCCCCAAGGTATTCTACTTGGTCCTCTGATATTTCTTATAAATATCAATGATGTGACCTGATATTTGCTTAATCTGAATTCATGGGTCTCTAAAAACAATAAAACAAAAACAAAATGCATGTCTAAATAAAAAAAAACTATATTATAAAAGTAGGTAAAATGTTTGAATTGGTGTACAAGCCACCAAATGAAAGAAATTATATAAAGATTTTATATATTTAATTAATTGAATTTAAATAACACATGATGATAGCACAAAGTCCCTATTTTAATATGGACTTTTCACATCTCTACTGATAGAATAATGATCACTAAAAAAATGTTTGAAAACGTATCTTACCCTTCTCTCTGCCTCCTTCTTTGCCTGTTCAATTCTCCTGTTCTTTTCAACCCATGCCCCCAAATCATCTTCTTCATCACTTTCTCCAAGGGTGCGTACTCTACCCAACTTATTAGCCAAATTTCTCTTTTCTTTTAGATCTGCTATTTTAGCTCGCATTTTTTCCTGTTGTTCTTTATCAAATAAGTTTTGAGCAGGTTTGTGATAAAATTCCCCCCAGTCATCTTTGAGTTTTTCATTGGCTTTCTTTTTCGAGCTGCTTTCAGAACTTGCCTGTGATGGACCAACCTCCAGAGGTTTAAGTCCCAACTTTGCTCTCAGCTTATTTGTTTCCTCTATTGATAAACTTTCAACATTTTGAGGGGTCTCTTGCTCAGAATATTTCTCTGGTTGTTTCTCTCTAGGTCTTGGTGGTGGGGAATGTGAATGTCTAGGAGAAGGATCATCTAGCACTTCAATAACGTCTGAATCTACAAAAGACAAAACATATTGTTAATAAAGTACTCACATTGAATGGTAGACAAAATCACCATCAATTTTGTAATCATATTTTGATTTCTTCTCGGACGATTCATGTGAAGATCTGGAGGATCTTTGATAATCCTCATAATACTTAGACCTCTCTCTTCGTTTTTCCTTATGGTGCTTCTTGTGTTTGTGCTTCTTTTCCCTGGGTGCATCATATTCATCATCCTGGTGTCTCCTCTTTCTGGACTCCTCCTTATATTTCTTACTACTGGAACCCATAACTTATTTAGATTTAAATTAATAAGTTAAAAATAGGAAAACCGACCATTTATTTATCAACTTGTACCTATTCTTTATAAACCAAACCCAAACGTTTGTTTTAACCTAAAGTACGTCCACTTTTTCAACTTTCATCTGTCAACACTGTCAGAGTTCTAAGACACAGATCGATGTGGATCGTTCTAAGAAAGTGAACAGAATCACAGATCATACAATAAAGAAACAGAATGTGAAGTGGACACTGGAAATTCGTTTTGCTGAACTTCGCCAATAGAGGCACTACTGTTATTGGCTTGAATCATTGAGTAATAGGCCTTTTGATATTAGAAAAAAAAATAAGCGCATGCGTCAACGCTTGTCAATTTTTTCGTGCACTTTGTTTACCTATAACGTGAAAACAATCCCTGTTTTCCAATTAACGCACAATTGAGCACAGTGCGACACAGTGCTAGCACTGAGTGTTCCAATTACAGCACTAGCTCGCACAAATGAGCACAAGAAATAACTGTGCCTTTGGGATGTTTTGTGTAGGTTTACCAAGTAAACATAAAACTTTATCATAAAACATGAAGTATGATCCAATTAACGCCGAAAATTACGGTACAGGGCGACAGAACACTTTGTGCTCTAGTAATTGGAAAACAACCATTATTGCTGTAAATAATTTACGTACACATAAACGTCAATTTAACTTATGAGTAATACACTTTTAACCTTATGGTGATCAGTGTACTCTACCGGTTGGTTTTAAAACAACCATGTTCCAATTAACGTCCATTGCCGCACTGTGCGGCACAAAATCACTTGTGCTCTGCTAACTGTGCTATCACTGAGTGTTCCAATTACAGCACTGGCTCGCACAAATGAGCACAGATCATACAAAGAGCACAAGAAATAACTGTGCCTTTGCGATGTTTTATGTAGGTTTACTAACTGAACATAAAACTTTATCATAAAACATAAAGTATGTTCCAATTAACGCCCAAAATTAATACACTTTGTGCGAAAACAACCATTATTGAATTATGCGTCAACGCTTGTCAATAACCTTATTTCGTGTACTCACGGTTGGTTTTTGTTCCAATTACCTATTGTGCGGCACAAAAACGTGGAAAACAGCCTATGATTATATTACTCACTGGTTAGAATCTTAGAGCATACACCTTCTGGAGGTAGCCTGCAGTGCGCAAATGTCGTGCCAAGGATAGAGAGGGCAATAAGCTATTTCACTCATTTCGTAGGTAGAGCCAATGAGCTCATTTGATGCAGTTCCCAATCAAATGAAATGCATAGAGGTATTATACTGTAGAGTGAATTAGGTATGGGCGTTACTGTAAGTGGCAGTGTAATAACAATAGAAAGAGAAAGAAAATATCAGGTTGCGCTTGGTATGTCTCTACCCTACCAATTGTAGGCGTCACCGCTGACACTGACCAATCAGGAGCGACCCGCTTATTCTCTCTCTCTTTCTATTGCTATTACATGAATTTCGCTACTTCACTTGTTCTACAGTATAATACTTCAATGATGAAATGGCCTCTTTTACCCTTCTTTTCTTGGCAGGCTATTCTGTACTTACATCATGTACCATCTAGATATAGCCTGTCATGCATTTTTATGCATGACAATTTTTTGTGGCAACTCTAGAAAGAGAGGGCAATAGAGACAGTAAGAGGCTATTTCACTTAGTGGGCGGAAGCAGCCAATGAACAAGACGCTGAACGTATTTCATTGGAAGCAGCACCCAGCCGAGTGAAATAGCCTCTTGCCCTCTCTCTCTTTTGTCTTACCACGGCATTTGTGCACTGCCTTAGAGCAGATGGTAAATGATCTAAGTGCACTGCAGGCTATCTCCAGAAGGTACATGCTCTAAGATTCTGTATGATCCTTAGAGCATTTACTTTCTAGAGATAGCCTGCAGTGCACAAATGTCGAGGTAAGACTACGGAGAGAGAAGGCAATAGAGAGGGCAAGAGGCTATTTCACTCGGTTGGGAGCTGCTTCCAATGAAATACGTTCAGCATGTTGTTCATTGGCTGCTTCCGCCCACTAAGTGAAATAGCATCTTACTGTCTCTATTGTCCTTTCTTTCTAGCGTTGCCACGATTTTATGCTTGACAGGCTATATCTAGATGGTAAATGATCTAAGGTATGATCTGTGAGGCTATCTCCAGAATGTCTATGCTCTAAGGTTTGAATATATTTTGTAAGATATTTTTTTATCCTTTATTGCACAAACTCAAAAGTATTTATTGCCATTTAAATTGTCTAAAGAAACTGTTAAGTTCCAAATCTACAATCGAATGGCATTGTATTAATAATAATGTTTCTAAAACTGTACTTTAACTACAAGCTAGAGTCGTGTTTTCCCATTATTGAGTAAATATATATTACTCACTGTTTTCCTAAGGACCTATCTTAAAAAAAATAAGAATTATTATTAGTTAGTCTTTTGTAAGTACTGGATGAACCGATTATATTTGCCCAGTGCGCAAAATTTAGAAATACGTTCCTTTTACAAACCTAAGTAAACAAGACCTTGAAACATTTGGACTTTTGAAATATACAGACTTTCAAGTTTATGTGGTGTTATTCCCAAAGAACTCAGAAAAAATAAAGACTCTTAAGTTTAACCAAAAACTTAGCAGGCTCCGACGGTCTCCCACAGGTCTAAATCTATGGAAGAATATCGCACAGTTTGAATATTATATTTCTCGTGAGCAGATACCAAAAGTTCCACAAGTAATTGTGTACAGTTCTCGTAAATCATTCTCTCTTTTTTCTTATATTTTAAATTTTTCATAGTTGACTAAAACTGAAATGTACTACATACAATATAAATACAGAGGTGTGGCACTACGATTTTAAAACTAAAACGTGAGATTCAAACACCAAAAACTTTAAAGACAGTAAATTTACAAATACATAAATTATATAAGTTGTATCATGTCCCTATCCCTCTCCCAAACTGTATCTACCTACCTACGCCCATGAATAAAGCGTCGGGTCTTGTTTCTCTTGTGTGATCTGTGGGTCTTGTCAGTCTGTCTGTGAGTCTGTCAGTAGAACATAAATTTACAATTTACCAGAATATAAAATCCTTGTATGATCTGTGATAGAATTTAATATTTCCCAAGAGCCAAGTGCTACTGGAGCTTCTTTCTTAACCTGTAAATTAAGAATTAATTAATACTAAATTAAAATGAACGTTATACTGGCTCAGCTTAAAGTTTTAAACAGTCAAGAATTACATTCCAATGTTATCAAATTGGTAAGTTCAGAAACCCATTTAATATTTTCAAATATACTTAAATAATAATTATTTTTTTCTTCAAGTGTGATTTAGCTTTTACTGTGGTAGAACAAAAACCAGAGAACATTACGCTTCCAATGAAACTTCAATTAATTTTATATTATGCAGATGCCCTTTACAATACCCATCAGTATTTACAAGCCGAGAATTCGTATCGACAAGCTTTGCAATTACGGAAGAATATATTTATGACGAAAAATTCCAGTAATAAGTTAAACGATAATTACAACGACATTATTAGCGATGCAGACCTTAAATACAAGATCCATTTGTGTTGTATTGCATTGAAACAAAAGAATGCTGCTGCTGAAATCTTGCAGATGATATCAGCAAGAATGAGGACACCAAAAATTAATATGGCTTTAGGGAATCTTTATAAGGACATAGGAATGGAACGGCCAGCAATAACATGTTTTAAAGAAGTGCTGAAAGAGTGTCCATTGGCCATGGAAGCTGTGGAAAACCTGTTAAAACTGGGGGTGAAGGTAGGATAAATAATTGAGCCTTCAAATTTATATTTGGTCACCTGACAACATAAAAACATAGTCATATAGACCTTGGAGAAGAGAAATGTTTACATGATCCAAGAATTATTTTTTTTTCTCTGTTGGGGGAACACATTGCATCAATGATTCTAAAATCTCTTCTGTCTTGTTTAACTTTGGTAGAGGTATAATTTTGTCCATACTCTTATTAGCTGATGTTTGGACCTTGTTTTTCAGAAATTTATATTAATTTAGGGATTTTAAAGTAAAAAGTTGTTTAAAAGCTTCAGTCCTTGTATTAATTACCTACAATTATATTGTCTGTAATAATTGAAGACATGAGTGGATGAAGGTGATATGACAATTCATAATTTTAAATAAATGGGTGCTAAAGAAACAGATAGTTTACTGTTTTAATAGTGTTCATTTATTAAAAACATAGATTAAATATTCAGTCTTATTTACCTCAATGTTTTTGTGCCATTTCATATTAAACACAAAATTACACTCTCAGGTCTTGCAAGTTTTCTACTCTATTTAGTTTTACTTTTAGTATTAGTTAGTATATTAATTCTATCTGGAATAATATTGACATAATTGCACAGTCTCATGAAATTACTATTAATATGTGGGGCAATTTATTGAAGGTTATTTAGTTATTTCCTTTAATACTCTAATTCATTATGCATTTACAGGGACATATCCAACTTTTGTTTTAGGGAGGGGCACATTAGAAAAATATGTCCTAGGGATGAATAAATCTGAAGAAAAATTGTCCCAGAGAGAGGTATTAAGTTGGTAGATTTTTTGGCCTGGGGAGGGGCAAGTAAGAAAATTATGGAAAGTTTTTAAGGCTCATGGCAGGTTTTTCCAGTAGGCCCATGTGCATTTGAATTATCCCAAGTATTTCTTTTGACATAATAGATCATTAAGCTATAAGAGAAATAACAGAGAACCCAGTACTGCTTCTTGAGGTACCCCAGCTATTTCTAATTTAGAGTCACTTGTTTGCACCAGTCCTCACTTTTCTCATACTTACAGTTCAAATAGCCATTTCCTTTTCTTTGGATTCCATTACAAAAGTTTATCTCAATTGTGTATTATATTTGTGATTTGTCTTTTTTACTCTTTTGTTAATGATACACCAAATTATTTTTCTAGTATAATTTAACAAATAAATAGAGTCTATTCTCACTATCCCAAAATTTTGGCTAAATTTGAAACCAAATTTTAATTCAGAATGATTAATTTGCTAGAAGAGTTGTGTATAGTTATAGAAATTTTTACACTTAAATATGTAGCTTAGAACATCAAAAATGCATTTGACAAATAGTTTTTTCTTTAAGGGTGTTGAAGTCAACAGTTTAATCGTGGATGTATCTTCTGATATATCATGGTTGAGCACTTGGATAAAGGCACAAGCTCAAATGCACTCCAAAGAATTTCCCACTGCCATCACGACATATAGAAGTTTACTAGCAAATGGATCATTGAAAGATAACCCTTCTCTGTTGGTTGACATGGCATACTGTTACCATTACATGTGTGAAGATCAAAAAGCCATTTCTATATTACAAAAGGTATTTAAATCTTGGAGTCATGTAAACTCTCATTTCAAGCATGAATTTACAGGTTGTACGTATGGATCCATCTTCAACTACAGGCAGAAGTCTTTTGTCTACGCTTTTGGCGTCTTCAGGAACCAAAGACCACGTCCGTGCCATCGAAAATCTCATACCGAGTTTGGACATGTCGCTGTGGAATGCCGACCATTGGGTCGTATTGGGTAACTCGATGTACGCTCTGAAGAAGTACGACAAAGCCGCGTATTTCGCTCAGCAGGCTTGTTGGATGGACCGCAGGAATGTGGAGGCTATACTTCTCAAAGCCAACGCTTTGTTCCAAGTCAAAGAGTATCAGAACGCCGCTAGTCACTGTACTGAAGCCTTACAGATTTGTCCATATAGGTATGTCATGTTTATTTATTGTTTAAATAATTTTCTACATCTAGGCAACATTGACTTACACCTATATACAGATTTTTAAGTGACATAAAATTCAACAGGACACCGCTTACGCCATCACGTAAATAATAGTTTATAAGTAATAACTGACATAATTTTAAATTATTTGAGCATTCAAAACCCCAAAAATGTGGATTTTGTTGTTTTTTTTCTTATATTGCCATTAATGGAAAAGTCTTAAGAGAATCATGAGGAGTATTGGAGTATTTTTCACAGAGATACGCCTGAAAAAATAGTAAAAAGTGAATTGTTTAAACAAAATTCTTACCATTGTTTTAATTAAACCTGGAACTGTAATCTTTCGCTTATAATGTTAAGATTAATTGGGCTCAAGATCTGTATTGTCTGTTAAGTAAATCTTGGAGAATTTCAATTTAAATAATTGATACAAACATTTTGCAGAACTTACCATATTAACCACGATGGTTCGATGGGAATATACAAAGGATATTTAAAGTGCACTTCACTTTGTATATCTTCAATTTTCGTTTCAGTGTCGTAAAATTTATCAATAATGCTTGTGAATATTGGCTTAAACGAGCGACCCATACTTGTTCTCATATGCCTCGACAGTCGCGCATCCAGCCAGTGGAAAAAGGTATTTTAATTAATGACAGTGAGCAGGTAACCATTAACTTAAAAAAACAATCGAAAAATGTACCAATATGCACAGATAATTGACAGGTAAATAAACATGTAATAAAGTTCATATTTATCAAGATATTATCAATAATAAACTCATCAATTCTGTGCAATCAACATTCTGAGACCTAAAATAGTAATTTTCCCTGAAATATAAATGAGAATATCTTGATAAATATTAAGTTAAGAAAAAAATTAAATGAGACCTCTTTTTTGTAGAGAATTTAATTTCCAACAAAACTATTTCCATGATTTTTTTTTCAAAGCCTGTAATAGATATTTAAAAAACTATGCTTTTTCCCAAAAATCTACTTAAGTCATCTTGAGGTCCAAGTTGTTTTGATAAAAAAATCCAGTGCTTTCTTGTCAAAAGGAAACTTTTTAAATTTTAATAACCATTCTAAGCTTGACATTACTGTTCTTGTACACGAGAGTACCTAGTATTAAAGATCAGAATCATATATTCTATTATTAAAAACAGAATTTACTGTGTTTTCCATTTATTTATAATACTTAAATATTATGTGTTTATGAAGTTCCACTAGATGTGTATCCAATAATGACTCACTTTGCATTCAATTTGAACAAATATGTTTATTTAGAGAGAAATAGAAAATAGAAATTTGCAGAAAAACAATACACCTGCCTCCCACACAGCACGAAATATTCCTAAAAAATTGTTGCAATATTTCTTCTTTGATTTGAAATATTTCAAAATATTTCTTGAGATATATCTGAAATATTGCTAAATTATTTCTGTAATATTTTCATAATTTATTTCAAAATATCTTTTGTCACAGACATCTTTTTTTAATTATTCAGTACAAAAAAATTCTTATATTAGGCTTTTTTAACTATTATTAATATTAACATATATTTTGCTTTCAGAAATGTTTATTGCCAGGAACATTACAAATTACACAAAACAAAAAACTAAAATAGTATGTACAATATGGCAAAATATAAATATTTTAAATATATTTTAAGTGGAACAGTTACAAATATTTTTATAATATGTCTAGTTTGTTGTATTTTCGCGATAATTAACCTTTATAAGATATTTCTGTAATATTTCTTGATAGATTTTTTCATCATGGGCATATGAATATTTCAAAATAGATTGAAATATTTTATAATAGTTCTGAAATATTTCATATCCGAAATATTTTCTACAAATGTTTCCGAAATATTCCTATATTACCCAGTAATATTCTGTAATATTAGTAATAGTATTTCTGTAATATTTTACGAAATATTTCTTCAAATATTTCATGCTATAGTAGTTGAACAATGGAGTACCAAGAGTACCGTATTTCGAAACCCAGGGGATGCTGATTAGGAGAGGGAGAGATGAGTTTCTGAAATTAATTTGTGATTAATTTGTGATTTGTTCATAGCTTAGCGTCATTTTCTTTAATAATGGTGGTTTGTTTTCAGGTACGACTTACACAAACGCCTAGTTGAGTGTTATTTGCAGACGAACAGACTGAGGGAAGCGGAAACCATGGCGATGAACGCTTGCAAACAGTTGAATTTTAGCGCCCAAGCATATTGTGTAAGGGTCATATATAATCTATATATAAATAGGCAAAGACAAAACAACTCATTCATTTTTCTTCGCCGTTTATAAATCTAGTTTTTATTCTTATTTGTTTAGTATTTATTGACAAACTTTAAGTGTTATTGTTAAAAAACTTGGAAATAAGTTGTAGAATAACTTCGATATTAATATTATAAAATTGTATTCAATTTTGCCAATGATGCCGTCTTTTCAATAATAGGTGAAGTACCTCAGTTAAACTCACGGTGGCTAAAGGACTCTATTGTTCCATATACAGTGACAAAAGAACTTCAATAACTAATTACGATCGAATTTTGACAATATGTTTCACCTTAGTTATGAAAACCAATTTCTTATGTTCTGATTTTATTCATTTACTTGTAATCTTTTTGTTAGTGTCATCATACCTGTCGTGCGTTCTAGTACTTGTGTTGGGTTAGGTCGCATTGGTGAATTGTAGATTCATAAGTTATTCCCCATTTATGTGCAGCAACTTTAAGTCTCAGTGTAATTGTCTTCAATAAATCTTCAATGGTGATATTTTCTAGTTTGGGGGATATTGTAATTTTGCTCGTTGATTTTCATATAGTACGACTTACACAAACGCCTAGTTGAGTGTTATTTGCTGACTTGAACAGACTGAGAAAAAAAAATTTCAAGAAGTATACCGCTCAATCCTAACGAATACCAAACAAAAAAATTTCATTTTTTTTTTGGTTTTCTTTTTTGGTGTGAACTTGAATTTTTTTCTTTTCAATCAACCACTACATGGATGAATAATTTGTTCATTCGCTTTAAATTTCTGTTTTGCAAAGTTCAATAAACTTCTCGCAGTTGAATTTGAGTGGAAAAGCTTTTTGTCTTTAACCATCAATACCCAGCACCCCCGATCGCACATGAAAATTAAGTAAGGTGTTGTATTGAATAAATTTCCCACAGAAATAGCTAGTTTTTTGGTTTTAATTTTTTTTATTCTTTCATTAATTTGAAAAATAGGTAAAAAGCACGTTTGATCTTTTGGGATCACCAGCCGCTAAATGAAAATATCGGAAAACCAGTAATGTTAAGGCCTTTTACAGTTCAATGCCAACAAAAACCCCACAATGTTTCATAAATCATAGAGCCGTTTTTTTTTTTCTCGATCGAATTTTTGAATACCTTGAAAAGTTGATTTTTATTTTAAATGATCATACTTTAACAAAATGAAAAAAACTATTTTTTCTGTTTCTTATACAATATAATTCATAAATTTTTAAGATTAGGAAAACAAAAGAGAAATTGAAAAAAAAAATTTTGGAAAATTTGAATTTTTTTTTTTAACAAATTAGTATTCTTTTTTTTGACCCAAAGCGTACCCCGTGAGGTTGCCAGATCGGATTTACGCTTTTTTTGTGTGCGTTTGTGTATTTAGTGTTTGTGTGTAGTGTATTATGTTCGTCTGCCCGTTGTCAGGTAATTAAAACGGGTATTGCCACCCCTGTTCTCAATAACGGCTGCTAAGCGTTAGTCATATTGATGCAGCGGGCAATCTAGGTTGAGGGATGGTGTTCCAAATTTGCAGAAGTGCACGCTCTAATGTGGCCAAGTTCTGCACATTTGGATACTCATGCGGAAACGACGACCCATTATGTCCCAAACATGCTCGATGGGATTGATTGACTATTGGTGGATGCCGCAGCAATTTCATGGCGCCAAAAGCGTCTGGTGATGTTGCTGTGTGTGGGCGTCTTTTCATTAGAATAAACTCCCTCTGACGTTGCCGTCTACGCATACAATTGGTCTCAAAATTTGTCAATATAGCGCTGAGCTGTAGTTTTCGCCATAATCACCAGAGGTGTTCTCCAATTCGCGAAACGCCGCCACCCACCACGAAGGCGACAGTCACGAACAAAGTCCTCGAAAACGTTCACCACGACGGCGCCAAAAAGCGGACGTCGGTCGCTCCCATATAGTTGAACCTGTTCCATGAATAAAACATTTCTCCAGTCTCAATGTCAGCCCGATGTGCGTTGGCAAGCTAAACGTTCTCGGCGATGTCTCGCTTCAACATGGGTACGCGATAATGTCGTGCATTTACCCATTCGGGAAGACGGTTGATGACTGTCGGGAAGAAATGTTTCGTACTTGGTGTCGCTTTGACAATATGTTTCACCTTCGGACAAGTTATGACACGAAACCAATCGTTCTTATGTTCTGATTTTATTCATATACAACTTGTAATCTGAGCAACCTTAGCTTGATAAATACCTTTACCATGTCGGAAAGCACTTGTTTTTTTTCAAATTTATGAAATTTTTTGTAACCATAAGGAGTGTTTTGAAAAAAACCGTGCGTTTTAAGAGTTCAAGAAAACTAGATAATAAATTTCTGAAAACTTGTCGAGTTCAAAATTCTATTGGGTTCAACTTTGTTTGAAATTTAATTATAATTTTAATTCAGTCGAAGTTTAAAAATCAAGAAAATCAATGAATGCAATAACAGAATTGTTATAATTTTTTAGTCATTAAAAAAATTTTCAAATTTCTTCCATTTTTTTTTATTTTTTTTGGGTCATAAAAAATTTGTTATTTTTTTTTTTTAATTTTCCAAAAAATTTTTTCCAGTTTCTCTTTTGTTTTTCCATAATCTTAAACAGATTTATAAATGATATTGTTAAGAAACAGAAAAAAAATATTTTTTTGCATTTTGCTAAAGATAGATCATTTAAAATCAAAATCATCAACTTTTCAAGGTTTTCAAAAATTCGATCGAAGAAAACAAAAAAAAGTCGATGGATTTAAACGAAACTTTGTACGGTTTTTGTGGCAATGAACTGTAAAAGGCACACTTAACATTACTGGTTTTCTTGATATTTCCAATTTAGCGCCTGATGATCCCAAAAGCCAACAAAATGCTTATTTTCTTGATTTTTCAAATTAATGTAAAAAATAAAAAAATTTTTTTTTCAAAAAACCGTTCTGATTTTTATGGAGTGTTTTTCAAGATCTCAGAACCTTTCTTACTCTTCTTGGGATCAACGGTTGTGAGAATGATGGTTAAACACAAAAAGATCCTTTTCATTAAAAGTTGATTTATTTCGAAAAAATTTCATGTATAGACCAAGAAAGAACAGAAAAAATTTTGAAAAAAAATTCTTATGGTATTCGTTAGGATTGAGCGATACACGTTTGCTTGAAAAAAATTTTATATAGTCTCAAAACCAGAAACTTCAAGCTTTAAAATACTTTTTTAAAGTCCGGTACGACCATTTTCAGGCGAAAACCAGACACTTGAATAACGTCAAAAAATTTGGAATTATTTTTTGATCCTTTAATTTTTTCCACTAGTGTAGTTTCACCCGAGTTCAAATATTTTTGACCGTCAAAACACTAATTGACCTACCAACAAGTAACAGATCAAAGATGCGTTTTTTAAATATTAATTCACAAAAACAACATAATAGAAATGGCAAAATTTGCTTAACCAACCACTATTCCTTTTTTCTCTGATAAATAAGTAATTTTTAGGAAAAAAAGTAGGATATGAATGTTAGTCTGAAGCTGGTAGACAATGTAACTCGTTCCTCGAAGTTTCCTTGGACTTCCATCGTCTTGAAGTGGTTGATCTCACAACGTTTCAATAGTTTTGTATCTGCTAACGTCATTAGGTGAATAATAGGAAATTCATATTATATCTTGTATTTATACCCTTAACTGGTCGTTCATGGTCATTGGGTCTTATCCGGTCCAATCAGCGTCGTCGTACCTAGCGGAAGAAGAGCTCACCAAATGTTTTTAATTTGGACGCTGGGCTCCCTAATTATATTTTCGTTCGAGATTATATATGATGTCTCTATGAATTTTCTTTTGTACCAGTGTTCTTCCTTGTGAATTACCCTGGCCTGGTCCCAGTTGATATTATGGTGTTCGGTCCATGCGTGATTAGCTAGCCCAGACTTCGTTTCCTCCGCCCTTTGAGTACCTATGCGGTGTTCCTTAACCCCGGTGTCCAGCGGTCGCTTTGTCTCTCCAATGTCAAGATTACAACATTTACAAGGTATGCCGTATATTATTGTGTATAGCTGGTGCGTCCGGCCTCCAACTTGTAATCATGTTCCTGCTTGTGAAGATCATTCAAGTCAAGTCAACACCGCATAGCTACTCAAGTCCAAGGAAACTTCGAGGTAGGATATGAATTTTGTGCAAATCTTTATCACTATATTATAACAATTTGCTATTGTTATTGCTATTTGCATTATGACAACTGAAAATTACAGATAACACTGTCGCCATCTCATGATGAGACACTACATTATTCTTAATTCATAATGGTCTGTTACTATTGAGCTTTAGAATTTTTAGTGCTACCTTGTTTGTATCAACTTTGCAGTAAATTCCCTTAATTAGATCAGTTTGATACTCTCTTCGAGGTCTCATTCTTTTGTACGCAAGAATGACACCTCGAAGGGAGTATTCAATATCTCTGACAGGTGAAGTTAACCTGAAAATTTCATCGTGACATTCTAACGTAGGAATTACGGGTTACAGCAATTACATGGAACGGCTCCAGATTCGGAACCTCTATGTGCTAGTTTCCCCGAAAATCCTAGATGTCACACAAAAACAGAAACTATAAGTATGAAACTGAGAGTCAACTGGTATTTTGTTAGTTTTTTGGTTTTCGGTTCGCTATCATTGCTGTTAGAAAAAGCAGTTGAGGTTACGTGCTATTGCACTCTGGGATACTTATGTTATTGTTTGATAAACAATAAGTAAATGTATATATGTATTCTGATATTTTGAGCATATAATACCAGTTGTTACTGTTGTCGAGTATAGTATATAGAAACAGCTATGTTAATACCGCCACATCACTATTAATAACTGTCTTCCATGTTCATAGTTAATTTATTCTTAGTATCCAGCCGTGGGAAAACTATTGTAGACTTGAAAAGTGATGTG
This sequence comes from Octodonta nipae, assembly GCA_034190945.1. Lineage (NCBI taxonomy): Eukaryota > Metazoa > Arthropoda > Insecta > Coleoptera > Chrysomelidae > Octodonta > Octodonta nipae. Next base: position 72,087,885 of record CM067222.1, read on the forward strand.
ATTTTCTCATCATAAGGTATAACCGTGATATAATGATGATTGGAGTTAGGACTACGAACATTTCTTAAGTGACGTCACTTTTCCATTATACAAAAGTTTTCTGTTGATCGGAATCCTACGGCTGGTTTTTAAACATTATAAATAACTTCAACCGAAGTCTAAATCACTGTTTTCCTTGTAGTTACATGCATCCGTTTTACTGAAAGATCCGATGGCACCAAATCGGACAGTAAAGAAGACCTTGGAAAGAGCCCTGGCCCAAGACAAGAACGGCACCACCAATGCCCTGTGCATGTTGGTCGAATTTCTGGAAAGCGAACAGCAATTCGAGCAAGCGTCTCAGCTTCTTTTGAAACACATAGAAACCCAGAAACCATCATCGAGATTGCACCAACTCCTCGGAGACTGCCTCGTTAACCTTCAAAAGGACGATGAGGCCTTTCATCAATACACGACGGCTCTTAAATTAGACCCTGCCAATCAAAGGGCCACTGAAGGGTTGAGTAACATCGGTAGGAGCCTTTCTTTGAGTAAACGGGACAGTTATTACAGTTGCGTGGCGGGGGAAAGTTTATATAACTCCCAAGGGACGAATTCTTCAGATCATGAAGTGGATCCTGAGAGCGATACCGATCCTTGGCCAGCTGGGGGTGGAGATATAGGAAATTTTGAATGAAACTGATGTTAATTTTAATTTGTATTATTGTTAGGTTTTATTATTTTTTATTGTATTTTTTTCGGCTACATATTAAAGTTAATATAGATTAAAAACGTTTTTGTGCGTGTTAAACAAAAGTTGGTTTTCCTAAAGCGATTTTTTATAAAGATCATGAGGGTTTAAACACTTTTATTCTTACAAGTTCACTAAAGATGTAACTCACAAACCCAAAACTGGCGAAGAAATGAACGTCGTGGTAAAAGATCGCCTGAACACAAAAGAACGAAAAACACTATTTGGGGTAACCTCAGAAGTATTCATAAATGACTAACAACCGTTATATAGGGTGTAACATGATGCAGTGCAGATATTTTCGCAGTAGACTCTCAGTATGAATGTAAAACTCTTGACAAAGACATATCTATTTTGTATAGTAAAGTACCTATTCCATTATTAAGTTTTTGGAAATGTAAATGCATCTGGCAACGTTACCGTACGTGCTTAAGAACGAATGTACTAAAAGTAAAATGTATTTAAGTTTTGAATTTGTATGATTGCTTTTAGACATGCAGTTTTTGTATTTATTTTATTCATTTATGACATAACCGCTCATTTTCAATATATTGTTAATAAATTCTTTCAAAAGAAGACATTCAATGAAAACCTAATGTCAATATGATGTGTTTGGTTTACTGAAGCATTATAAGTAAATTATTTTCAACTTAAGAGTTGTTTTGTAACATTTCCTTGATTGAGTAAGCATTAAGTAATAATAACTTGCTCATAACCATTGACATTAAAAAAAATTGCAGATACTTAAAACGTATTATACCCGAATGAAGAAAGTTTACAAGTAATATGAATTTTCAATATCACAACAAAACTCACAATAATTCAGTTGTTTTTGATTCCATGCTTAACATTTCCACACATTTTTCGTATACATAAACTACATACATAATCAAATCTTTTATAAAATATCTTTATCTCAGATATTTGATAGTGTAATAACTAATCTTTTATAAAACATTTCTTTGGTATTTATCTTTTATCACAGTTATACGCGTCGGCCTATATTTGATGAAAGATTTTTGACGTTAATTGTCAGTCAAAATGAAAAATGGCGGCTGCAAACAACATTAATTTTAGGACTATAAAGAATGTTGATTTTGTATATTGTAAAATAGGAACAAAAATTATTGGTGTTTGTACCATTGTATGGACGTACAAAGTCTGTTAAAGAAAAAAAGTAGACTGATTAAAAAGTTATTAAATATGCTGAAAAAATGAAATTAATATTTTGTGCTGTTAAATCACATCACAGAGCCATACAGAAGGTCAAGTGTAGTATTGTACTCAAGTAGAATACTGTAGATGAACCCTGTATACTAATACTATTTTTTCATTTATGTATTTCTTTAGCAATTAAAAAAGAATTATCAACATCTGTAATGTCGCATCATCCATTCCAAAATTATTCTTGAGCCATTCTGTCTTGTAGATGGGCCTGTTGCTAGTTGTAGGCGACTTTTCTATTTTCCTACGATGTATCACCTACTCCGTGCAGTTAAAAATGTGTGCCGCAGTTGTAAATAAAACGTTCAGAAAAAAGTCCACTAGATCACGGCAAAACAGCACAGAAAATCACAGTGTATCCAATAACATACAACAGTTTAAATCCTTAAGTTTTGCATCCAGCTTTTGATATATTAATCGTAGAAGTCACATTAAGGTTAACCTGCGAATAAGAACAGTTTTGCTTATCAGGTCGACTACAGGTACTCTATACTTTTCTAGCCCCTTTATTTTTCCTTTATTAAATAGACAAACTTTAACAATATAAAACATGACAACAGAACCAGCATACATTCTCCATATTGATTGAATTGAAAATGTTTGATGTAGTGTAATTAATGAAATCTGTTCTGCCATTCAAGTCAAATACTTGATAAATTCTGTTATAGGTTTTATCAAAAATCTTTGACAATGCAATACCGGCCTTAGCCAAACCAAGCACGTCAAAATATTACCTTTAACACAAATAAATATCACATTACCTTTTTGCAATACCGAACCAGAACCTTCCACAATAATTTCTTTAATACGGTCTACGCTTAACTAAAGTGAATTTAATCCAATGTTGACATGATTTCTGTTTCATTAATTCTGTTGAAAATATATTTTATTTTTGCCTAAAATATCTCTTAATTTTATAACAATGGCAGAGTATTTTGCTCATTTATTAAATTTCTTGCAGTTTTGTAAATAAATGATTAAATACACACGTGAGTGCTTACTTTCGATGACAATTTTGAAGGTTTTTTTTCTCATGAACCATAAACTTTTTAACATGTTAAATAAGACTTTTTATTTATACTGGTCAGTTTTATCATCTACAAACATATCTGCATTGCATTATGTTGCACCCTATATAAAGTCCATACTTAATATATAGGGAACTATGAGCTTTTAAGAAAAAACTGGAGAAACCAAAACTGTAGGAGTTCAGAGTTTTGGATTTTCCTAAGATTTGATGTTAACGATAATCATGTTCATGCTAAAAAAATTTCGCAAATTTTAAGTTACGAACTTGAGTAATGATCTTTAAATTGTTTCAATGATAAATATTGGAGTGGAAAGCCTCGATGTATCCGAAAATTGCGACAGATCTGGGATTTGAAATAAACTTCGATCTTAAAGGTTAAATCAAAGTCATATCTTTTTTTTTAATGAAAATGTGCACTTTTGACTCTCAAACAGAAGCGCCGGGCAATTTAACATTCATATATCACACAGAGAAGTGACCTCGAAGCTGAAAATTGGAACTGTAAAAATTGGTGGTCCATACAGAAGTTTTTGGATTGATCAGGGACATTTGTTTATACCTACAGCTTAAATTTTCAGGATTAACAGCACCTCAAGTATGTCGATAATTTGACCTCGAAGGTATTTAGATCATTCCTCAACCTGATATCAACTGCGCTCTTTCATTTTTCAAGGTCAAAACATTTCAATCATAATTTAGTGCATATAATGACTTAGGGTAGTAACAAAAAGTCTATTGATGAATTTGAAATTGTCTCCTACTACATGCCTGAGAAATCAGTTTTTAAATTTCATTCGCATAGTTTTAATTTTTTTCTTAAATTTAAATAAATAATTTAATAAACTAGATCAGGGGTGGTGAACATTCTCCATAGCATGCAATATTTCTAAAGTACTCCCTGTTTGATAAAATGTGATGTCATGAAATATTTCCGTAATATTTCATAACTTATTTGTTGTCGCAGATATAAAGATAATTTAGTAAAATATTTAAAAATATTTATGAAATGGTCGTAATTTTCGCGACAAAAAAACTTTCTGAAATGCTACATAAAATATTTCCGCAATATATTCTAAAAGATTTTTTTGTCCTGGGCATATGAATATCTCAAATATATTTCAGTTTTCATGTCTGATATATTTTTAGATTTTTAAAATACTATATTCGCAACTTACAATCTTGAAATATTTCTGTAATTTTCACGAAATATTTCTTTATTTTATGACACATTTCAGGAAATATCTCTTATCTCGGACATAAGAATATTTCATTCTGTAGGGGCTACAACATGTACACCAGATATAGAATCAAATGAAAACAGATGAAATTAAATTGACATACAAATCTTCGTCAAATATTTAGTACACTAAATATTCTTAATTGGAAATTGGCAACATTTAGATGACTTTGAAATGTAATTAATAGATTTTCAGTTGTGCTCAATATGGAAACAAAACTTCATAGATCTGAGCAATATTTTGGAAATTATTTAAAAAGTTGTTTATTGAGAACAATTAAAAGTGTCGATATGTGTCCAGTTAAAACTGGCAAATTATAAAACTAACATTAAATATTTGTAATCTAAAATGTTACAATAAATTTGTATATTTCACTTTAATCTGAAAGAGATTTAATGTTGATTTTATTTTATTCATGTTAGTTTTTAATTGTTTTTTTTTAATATTGGCAATAACCTGGAACGTCAGAGCGGTCTTATAAGAAAAGAATGTATTTTTTACCCAGCATCATCTAAACTAATTGAAAGACATCATTGGGGGATATTTTCCCGTATTGCTAATCTACATTTAATACACAATAAAACTGATTAGCAAGATAATTTAAGAAATACAGAAAACTGCAAATGCAGAGATAACACAGGCAAACCAAAAAAAGTTTATAAAAACTTTAAAAAAATACTTCAATCCTTCATAATCATGGATGCTGGAACCGTATTTGATAGCACTTTTATTTTATCACCCACCATTCTCTTACTGCATGGTACCGATTATATATTTCTACAAATATGGAAAATTTTATTTCTAGAATTTAAAAATACATAGTTTCTTTAATTTAGTTACAATTTTCTCTTACAATAATATTTAATTACAAAAATGTGAGTATTATATGTTCATTTTTCTGTATTTTCTCTTTCATTTCTGTGTAAAGTTTCTTGAATATCCTTGTCGTCGTCGTTTTGTCGTTCTCTGTGGAGAACCCATCATTTTGATATTTCACTCTCCTTGGTATCATTTCTCCATCCCTTTTATGTCTTAATGGAATCGTTCCCTTTGCTCTTCAGTGAATGAAGAACGAGGGGAAAAAGTTAAGATGGCAAGAAGTGGACTTTAAGGCTCACCAGACTACCCAAAAAACTACTTCTTTAAATGATATCCAAGCCTATGTTTCCTTTTTATTCATCATTGTATTGAAGTTGGAATCGTATGTCAATTTACGAATATCAGGTCCAACGAAAATCCCTCTTTCAACTTAGCTTCTGATAAATTAGGATTTTTTTCAAACAAACATTTAAAACAATTACCAACTTTTGGCATAGCTTTTACATATTGTTTCATTAAGTTCAATTTTATATGTGTAATGTTGGTAGCAGAATCTCTTTGGGGTCAATTAAAGTTTTATATAAAATATTTTTCTCGCCAGGTGTCAAAGTGTCTTATGGGCCATTGTTTCTTAAGCAATGTTGTTGCTTAAGCTGTCTCAATCTGATATAAAACAAGGAAATTTTGTAACTCCTTTTTGTTGCCAAAGGAGCATGGAAATAACTTTTAAATCTCCACAAAGTATTGTGACACATTTGACATGATATATATTTTTCGGAATCTTTACACCGAAATACACAGGAGTTAGTTAAAATTACTGAGAAAGTTTTTTCATTGTTGGTGTGTGTAATTATTTCCATCAAGCTCCCAGCATATTTATTTATTGAGAAATAACCAAATGAAAATTGATGCTCTATATCAATGTGGTATTCGTATATAATGATGCAAATGATTAAATGTTCTGCATGAAAAATAAGTTAATCAGAAGCTAACATTCAATTATTTGTTTGCAGTGGAACGCTTGGATTTGACTGAATATATCCCTCTCATCGAAGTGGAACTTAGGACAACCATTAAAAGGGCCCCTATCCCAAGACGAGAGTGCCCTGCGTACGTTAGTCGAATTCCTCGAAAACTACCACCGAATCGCAGGCGAGTCCCAGCCGCTGGTGAAACACATAGAAACGCAGAATCCTTCAAAGGGACCCCATCAACTTCTCGGAAAATGTATCGTTAACCTTCAAAAGGAACACGAAACCTCCCACCATTAAATGGTAGCTTTAAAACTAGATCCTGCCGATCAAAGAGCCACCGAAGGATTGAACAATACCCATAGGAGCTATCTTTCCAGTAAATGAGGTCGTTATTGCCATTGCGTGGCAAAGGAAAACGTATAACTACCGAGGAACGAGTACATCAGCCAACGAAGTGGATCTGGATAGCGATACTGATCTTTGGCCAGCCTGGAGTAGAGATATAGGAAATGTTGAGTGAATATGATATTTATTGTAATCTGTGTTACTGTTAGGCTGTAAATTAAATCAGAGATTAAAACTATTTATTTGTGTTAAATAAACGTTGACCTACTTACGTTCAGTAGCGATTTATGCTATAATCAAATCATGACGATAAACATTTTTCTTAAACATTTTCTTCTTCAAATCCGTTAAAGGTAAACAGCATCTCACCTTGATTGTGAATTTTGTGGGGCGACTTTAACATTTTACTATTAATCGATGTTACTTGATTTTTGTAGCAATAGTTTCCATATAATCACTTCAATAAACTTCATCAGACTTTCTTAGAAGATTGTTTCAGAAAACACAAATCTTGATCATGCAGCCCTGAAGAACATTATATAGGGCATAGGATATAACCATGATGAGCTGAATCAATATCTATATGAGAAAGTACTGGGAGTATTAATCTGAAAATTTGTATACAGGAGTTTTTTAAGGAGTTGGTTTCACTTAAAATATTTTCAGTTCTACTGGAAGTGTACCTAAACTCTGTTTCTAAAAATGGAATACCTTATAGGTTTATAGGTTTTTTAGAATCTACCATGGAATTTCAATAAACCTTTATTGGAAAATATCACATTTCTGAAGGGCTCCAGTTGAAAGTTATTTCAATTTTTATGGAATTTTTTTGGAAACAAAGAGGGCCAGGTCAAAAATTGTCCGAATAAAGCCGGAAGCTTCCTAAGTCTTTGGAAACTTAGGAGTGGTTAGAAATTGTCGCTGAATTAGCCCATCTCGAAACTCATTTGTGGATTCTGCGCTATAAAATAGGGGGAGTTTATGCTTACAACCCCATACCTAAATTAAATAGTTTTTGTATAAACTTAGAAAAACTGTGGTTATTAGAGATATCTGAATTATCAGTAGTTTTTTTGAAAGAATCAAATATGTTAGTCTGAATCTGGTAGACAATGTCCCTCGTTCCTCAAAGTTTCCTTGGACTTCGATCGTCTTGAAAAGGTTGATCTCACAATGTTTCAATAGCTTTGTATCTGCTATCGTCATCAGGTGAATGAGCTATTGAAACGTTGTGAGATCAACCTTTTCAAGACGATGGAATGTCCAAGGAAACTCGAGGAATCAAATATGTGCTAATAATTTGACGTTAAAGCATAATTACATCGAACGCATTTATCACGTCCCGATTAAAATTTAGTAACGAAGATTGCTTCAATTTGTTAATAATTTACGGTGAATGTGATGTTATTAAAAGAGTCTGTGACACCTTAGTTCGCGATACCCGTATAGACCAATTTGTGTAATGAAAATATGAATGGCACGCTTATTGGAGATCGAAAGGTGATGTTAAAGAATATTTTCCGTTTATTTATTTCAGAGATATCTCGAAATTTTACAAATTATTTACATCCATTAGATTTGACCTGGAATCAGCTGTCGTATCAACACGACAGAGACGCACCTCATAATATTGCACCTGTGAATAACTTTTTAGAAATCATTTTGAAGATCCTTGGATAGAGAACAATAGCCTCCTCGTTCTCCCGATATCACTCTATTATGTTGCACCGTTAATAACAAAATAAGATTGCCAGGAAAGTCTGGAATGCATTTCGATCTCTTTCCCTATAAGAAATTCTAAGAACCACAGATGCCAAATTTTTAAGAAGAATTCATAAATGTTTGAAATGTGAGGCAACCAGTTGTTTTCTGAACGATACTTGTGGCATCTTTTTCAATGTCTAAGTGTTTATTGGGAAATAACACCACACTTTAAAGGAAATTGCTGTATATTCCAAACGTTTCGGGGTCTAGATCAGACCCCGTTGTCAATGGCTAAGAAACTACGGATTAAAAAGGTACAATTCCGTAGTTTCTTAGCCATTGACAACGGGGTCTGATCTAGACCCCGAAACGTTTGGAATATACAGCAATTTCCTTTAAAGTGTGGTGTTATTTCCCAATAAACACTTAGACACGTGAGGCAACCAGTTCGTACATTTACTATAGTTTGTTCAATTTCTGTTTTGTTACTGTATGTATGTATGTTTTACCATTGTGGATAATCTGCATCCGTTGTCTACGAGATTTTTTTGTTTTTTTTAACAAAATGCCTGTGTTTTACAGTCGGAAATGATCCGTGTAATGGTACTATAGGTATGCTCCATAAATGATTAACAAATTAAAGTATTGTTCATTTGTTTCTTGTTTCTTTTCTTTCATAAAAGCCCACTGATAATAATTCATATATCTCTAATAACCATACGGAAATTTTATTTTTTCCAAGTTTATATGTTTAATTCAGGTATGGGGTTGTAAGCATACTCTTCCCTTATTTTTTTGAGCAGAATCGAAAAAAAAAACGGGTTGCATGACTTTCAACATAGTCGAATTCGGCGCCAACTTTTGAGCACTTCGTGTACTTTTTCTGAACAGTTTCCAAAGATTTAGGAAGCTTCAAGTTTTACTTTGGCAAAATCTGGCAACTTTTGAACTGGCCCTCTTCATTTCCAAAAATAAACTATTTTGTGAAGGGTTACCTGTAAAAAAAAAGTTTTAACTTAACAAGACAGATTCTAAAAATCCTATAAAAAAGGGTGTTCCATTTTGAAAAACAAAGTTTGATCCACTTCCGCTAAAATCGATAGTCGTAGACAACTGAAAATATTTTCATATTAATACTCCCAGTGGTTTCCCATATATATATTGACAAAGCTCTTCATGATCAGTCTACAGTTTCAGTTCAGTAGTTTTTGATGGATTTGAGTTTATTATATTTAAATGTTCCCTTCGAGAAATTTATTTAAAAATAATCTACTAATGCAGATATTTCAAGGGGGTTCACAAAGTTGAGATTTTTTTCAGTGTCTTCTACTTCCATCAATCTAGCGAGATAAAATATATATGGTTACCTGGTGTTTAATGCCAGAGTTAGAACAAAAAACCTTCATTATAAATTATATTTGTAAAAAATTAAACACTAAAAGACATGATTTGATAAAAAATTAATAAATAATCAACAGGGAAACACATTATTAAAGAAACAGTTTAAAGCAGATAGATGTCAGCATAGAAAAGTTTTCCTGGTACACCTACATTAGATAATTTGCTATTTTATAATAAATATCACTTGTGAAATATACCTAAATTGTCGAATTCATTTTTCAGTTAATGCTTTTAATATTTTCTGCAAGTGCTCAAAATCCACTTCCAAATTAATGATTCCTGGCTTCTCAGAAGGAAGAACCTTTTTGGGGATTTTAACGAAACCAATCTTGACAGGTTTTGCTTCATTAAGTGCCTAAAAAAACCCTATTAACCCGATTTTTTTAAATCATGAATATTCTAACCTTCGTCATTTCCTTTGTAGGGAATACAGTGAAATCAGTTTCAATTTTTCCTCCAAACTTCCTTTTCACAGCTTCCGATGCCACTTTAGATTGGAATTGTTCAGCTCTTCTTTGTAAAGTCAACACTTTGTTTTTCTCTTCTATCAAATGTTTTTGCCAAGCCGCCGATCGATTTGCGGGTGATAACTTGTAAATTGCTGGGAAGGTCGGTTTGGCTAGTGTCAATAGTATTTCCTAAAATATTAGATTTAGTCAAACAAATTCTATTGTTATTTGAATGTAGGGCTCACAAAAACAATTAGAAATAAAATCAAAAATGAAACCTGGAAACCAGTGTTTCAAAAAATATAGCTACCGCAGGAATTCATTTGTTTAACATGGATCTACAAACAGAGATCAATGAAAACTTTAACATTAATACCAGAATATATCGAAAATAAGGTTCAACATACAGTGCCCTCTCCCCTCGCATCTTTTGAACGGTTATACTTATACCAATGGAATTTGGAGGGTGAAAACAAGGCAGTAGCCAGCGGGGAATTTTGGGTTCAAGATTCATTTTTAATTAATTAATCATCTTTTTCATAAGAATAAATTTTATATTTATACAATTTTATATATCATGGAAATACATGCACAAAAATATAAATTTTGCAATCCCAATCAGCCCTTCACCAATCAAAAAAATTATCCAACCCACCCCGAAAAAATGTTCTAGCTACGACTTTGAGTGAAAATCAATGGTTGTATTCTTCTCTACTAATGGTAACAGATGATGTTAAAGGATCAATGTGGCCACTAATTTGAAACACTACCAGCAACTGATAGCTTATCTGAAAGGTAAATTTTGTCTGAGTTTAGACTAAGTTTGATGGATAAATTAAATAAATACTAAAATTATTATTTCAGATTTAATTAATGAGGATTATTCAGTCCACCTCTGTTTAGTTAGCAAAAAAGTTGAGTTTTTTAAATTCTCTATAAATTGTTACTTTGCAAAGTCTTTGTAAAAAAACTTTATACCTTAAATGTTTAGTTTCATTATTGTTTAACGAGATGTTTAGGAGTTTCCATAGGCAAAATGCTACATACTTAAGCCGAGAAAGTAGCAGCTGTTATAATAATTGGTGAATGTAGAAAAAACCTTCATGAAGTTTTTTTAATGAGAGGTAGCCATATCTTACTATATTGAGGTCTTACTTGAGCTACTTTAGAAGTTTGAAGCAACAGGTAGTGTTAAAGATGCCAAACGGGTCGACTAATAGTTAGTGATGATAAAAAAATTTACCCTTCTTGACCTACAGTTAACTTTGCGTCAATCTGTGAAGTTGGTCAAAGTGCACTACATAGGGTGGTGGTAAAAAAATTATCGATACAAATTAAAAATGTTGCACCAACGTTCACATGACGACCCTGACAGAAATCAGGAATTTTGTGAAATTATGACAAATAAAATCAATCAAAACCGATGCTACCAAAAACCATTTGTTTTAGTGATGAAAATCCTTTTTCCCTCAATGGAAATGTGAACACTCAAAATATAGGGCATTGGAGTGATACAAATCCGCACATCTTTCGTGAAAAACATACTCAATTTCCACAAAAACTGATTGATATAAAATGCAATTGAGCTCCTAATTCTTAAAATTCTGGAAGATAATCCAGATGAAATCGGTAATTTGTAAATAACATTTCAACATGATGGTGCTCCTGCGAATTATTACGTTACCTGGACGAAGGATCTCGTGGTAGATAGATTGGACGGAGAGTTCTCATAGAATGGCCAGGTCGGAAACCAAGGTTAACGCTACGGAACCCGACAATATAAACATTTTAAAACAAACGTATTATTCAAGCTTGCTGGGCATTTTCAGCGGACACTTTCGGAGCAGTACGACAAGAATTTCCCAATAGGATGTATTTATTTATTTTTTATTTATTCTTATATACGGGTAACCCCATTTACATAAAATACAAAACAAAAAATTTAAAGAAAATAACATTAAAATTAAATCTAAAAACACAAAACACACAAAAAACATAAATCTAAGTTTATACAAAATAAAAAATAAAATATAGTTACTTAAAATTAAAATTATAATCAAGATACATGTAGTCGCGAACAAAACAAAAACAAAACAAACGGCAGCATTAAATATTATAGAACAACGAGCGCTTGATTACCCTGATGGAGTTGTAAAACAGATCGATATGTGAGGAGTTCTGATTGCCTGTACGCAATAACCTAGTCATTGCTGAACAAAATCCATAGTTAGTTCTATGAAATGACACATTGAAGAGTTCTGAAGAACGAGTTCTCATTGTCGTATTCAAGGATATTCTGTCTGGTAAGCAAGGGCAGTCAAGTTCACCTGACAACAACTTGTGTAGGAAACAAATGTCAGCTATGTTACGCCGATTTTGCAAAGATTGTAAATGCATTTGTACTAAAATATCACTATATTGATAATTGTCCCTGCTCAAATCCATTTTAAATGCTACTATACGAAGGAATTTATTTTGAACTTTCTCAATATTATCTATATGTGTGTTATAGTGGGGGTTCCATATGACAGAACAGTACTCCAGAATAGATCGTACTAGTGAACAATATAATAAACGAATCGTATTATGAAAAAACGTTTTAGATGAACGATTGATAAAACCCAAAACCTTGTAACTCTTGGAAACAACTAGATCAATGTGTCTACGAAAAGTCAGAGTATTATCGAAAACGACACCAAGGTCACGAATTTCACTTACTCGCTGTATCGTTTGTGAAATAATAGCGTATGAAATGATTATAGGTTGTGAAATTTTTGCAAAAGTAATAATAAAACATTTATTGATGTTCAGGTCAAGATCATGACTAATACACCAGGCAAATAAATAGTTTAAATCGGATTGGAGTAACGTAGCATCATTGCAAGTTGCAATTTCTTTAAACAGTTTGAAATCGTCAGCATATTTTCGAGATCTCCGATTGCAAGCATACAGCTTGGTAATTCTCAATATTTTCTTTAGATCCACTTTTATGGATTGGCCTCAGGCAGCTATATTTCCAAAAACTGGGAAACTTTCCGGATGACAGTGACAAGTTAAAAATTGTATTCAGAGGAAGCGCTAGAGTGTAGACACAGTTTATTAAAAAATACGATGGAATACCATCAGGGCCACACGAGAGCTTTATCCGAAGTTCATTAATTCTGCCAATGATGTCTGCTACAGTTACACAAAAGGAAGACAAGTTAACAGAGTTTTCATAATGAAAATGATGCACATTAATGTTCTGATCCAATTTCCAAACCGTTGAAAAGTAGGTAGCAAAAAGACCTGCCGTTTCCTCAGCCCCGTTGCTTATTTCATCCTTATAAAACATGGATTTCGGAAGATTAAAAGACTTTTTCATGCCATTAATATACCCCCAAAAACTTCTTGGATTGTGATTTAAAGTATTTTCAATATTATTAATGTACAATTTGTAACAATTATTAGTGACATCTTTACAAATGCCTCTGATATGCGAAAAAACCAAATAATCATCATAACTATTAGTTGACTTAAACTTTTTATGCGCAGCCTTCTTTTCAGCTACCAGATGACTCGAAAACCAAGCAGGATAAGGGGAAGACTTAAATCGTTTTAACAGGCACGTGTAAATTAATAGCCGAATACAATTTATCATAAGAATAAGCTACAGCTGATTCAATATCCCAGTCGGACAACGGTTGCCAATTAAAGATAGCAAGAAAGTTGTTGATAGCAAAATAATCCGCTTGTTTAAAGTCGTAATAAAAATCTTCATAAATTAAACTATTGCTAACACAATTAGAAGACAGTAAAAGTAAAATATCAATAGGTGTATGGTTAATGGAGGATGGAAGTATATAATCGTCCGACTTGTATGTGCATAAACTAAAATCATTAGTAAACACTAAATCTAGAGTCCTACCTCTTGCATTTAACACATAATTCTTTTGAAAAAGTCTATGAAATCCAAAGCAGTTTGCCAATAAAGTGGCCGGATAGTTATTTCCATTATCTATAGTTACTTAGCATCAGGGTAACAAGACAAAATAAAGTCCACAGATCTACAATGGTCCTTATAAAGGCTGTAGTCTGAGCGCGGAGGGATGTAACATACACCCAATATAATCAACATTCTACGCTCTTTCAGCAAAACAAAAATTTGATTACAAGAATTTAGTTCGCACTGCACTAATGATGAGTTGATATTTTTCCGCACGGCTATAAGAACTCCACCTCCACGACTCAAAGAATTCCCAGGTAACTCTTGTCTATCTTGGCGATAAACATTCAAATCCAAGTTCTGAATCAAAGTGCTGTGGTGTAAGCCAAGATTCGGTGAAACAAAAAGCATCATAAATGCTGGTTGAGACGTTTCGACGTAGATCATCTAATTTTGTTCTTAAGCCTCCGGCATTGTGATAATAAAGTAGCATCTTATGTGAATGATCGGCACTAACTGCGAGGTTACCCGTGCCATCTAGTTTTTTAAGGGAACAATTTTAGGAACATTATTGATATATCTAATAGTGATTCTCTCACCATTTTCGGTTCTCTTGCGAAGTTCTGTTCGAAGGTCGTTGAGATATTTGCGTTGAGCTGAAGTGAGGTCAGATCCTATTTTGATGTTTTCTTGATCCAATTTGTTTTTATTTCTCAGCAGTTTCAGAACGCATGACTTATCAGAAAAGATGACTTTTATGGGGCGTGGTTTCTCACCAATCTTTCCAATACGCGAAACCTTGGTTATTTGGCTAGAAACATCACTTATTGGTCTCAATGTAGCCTTCACCGACTCTACATCATCCTTAATCATCTGACCTGGAAATTGTTTACCCGATTCAGATACACTGTAAACCATTAGGTTATTTTTTCGCAGTTTCCGCTCCTCATATTCTGATATAAATACATTGATATTACTAAATGGATCAGCTGCATCACTCTTGGATTCATACTCCGAGCTGCTAGATTTAGATAATAAAGAAACCAAGTCCTTTACTTTATCTTTGAGAGTATTCAATCTTTTTTAAAAAATTGGTAGAAGTCTCAGCCCATTCTCGCACGTACTGCAAAAAAATTTCAACTTTCTTTTGCCCTTCGACTGGATACACTTCAACTCTGGAGGTGCTAATCCTGTGCAGTCGTAATGAACACGACCATGACAGCCATCACAAGTGCAAAATTTATTGTCATTAAGGTCCCCGTCACATTCTATACACTGTGTGTCGTTCATCTTTTAAATAATAACCGGGCCAGCGTACAAATATCCACTTCTATTTCTTATCACAGCAAAAAATGGAACAGGATAAACAGTTTAAATAATAGTGATATCAAATTACCTTAAATTGCCATGAACCAAAGTCGAGATTCACAATTTTAGAGTCAATTTGTTCATATATAACTTGGCACTAACCACATGAAGCAAAAATCAGAATTTAATTAACACTGAAAACCACTTAAAACAGCGAAAGAAGGCGAGTAAAAATGTTGTCGTTCGTTTCATCTGAAATCACGTTGACGTATTATGTCAGCAAGTAGGGGGAGCACACTTTGAACACTTGCTCTAAGAATTTGTTTAATTAATTACAGTGTAAATGTGAATAATAATTTATTTAATTTATCCTTAAAATTGGCCATATCAGCTCAGTAGGTATTATGTATACGTTTCAAATGAGCTATCGCTTGCCATAAGGTCCTATTTAAAATTGGTGGCCCCAGTGACCGTGCGACGTCATCTATTACTGTAACGTCGTCTGTTTCCACTAGTAGAGAAGTTAACAACCTCTAAATTTCATTTGTGTAAGTATAACCGTTCAAAAGATACAAGGGAGGAGCGGACTTTTGACTGACACTGTATATGTGGAAAATAATTAGCATTGGAAGAGGAACAGAGGTTCAAGATTAATAAAATTCAAATTAGTAATATTAGATATGTGGATGATACCAATATATTAAAAATATTATAAATAGGTAAACAATTTAGACTGCAGATCAAAAATACTAACAAAAAAGTCATGGTAATAGACTGACAATATATCAGCGCCACTATTAGGGTTGAAGGACAAGATCTAGAGCAGGTGCCAAAATTTGAATTTAAGTTAAAGAACTTTTATTGCCTGGAGACTGGAGGTTGAACAAAAATTCCTTTTGAACAGATCTTATCTAACACCCTTTGAAAACGTTTCTTTGTTTTGAATAAGATTAAAAATAGTGGAGTTTGATAAAAGGAAAATGGTTAGGTACTAACTGTTGAATACTACAGAGAAAAGAAAATGGTTTAAATGCAGTCGAAAATAGAAGTTCCAAATCAAGAAGTTTAACAAGCTGGGAGTGCCAAGAAGAGAATGCAGTACCACCACTGGTGTCCAATACTAAATATATCCAAAACTGAGGCATATCAAGAACAAAACACATGAAATCCCAAATAATAAGAGACAAGATGAAACTTGATGGCACAACATTGAAACTAAAATGGCAAAAAAATGGAGCATGTCATCACCTTTTTGAGAGCAGCTCCTTCGCGAAACAGATCTTCCAACACTTCGTCTTGTTTACTGGCGAAACTTGGCAACGGTGTTAAGCTGTCCAACTCCTGTTCAAGCTTCTCATTTTGCAATTTGATTCTTTCGTTGCGTTCTTGATGGAACAGTTTACGCAAATTATCTATTTCTTGCAATAACAAAGGCGAGTCTTTGACAACAGCCGGCAAACTTGGGCCAAGAGATTGTAGTGAAGACAACTGCGACCCTAAAAATAAACACACATGAACTGGTTATAACTAAAAACTAAATGTTTCCTGAAGCTTCTGTGGCATTTTCTAGTTTATATTTAATGATTTCTTGAGAAATTACATCACATTCGAGATAATGACTTCCGACTTTAGAAAAAAGTATTTAATTGTTACAGAAAAATAATATTTTTTTGCTTTTTGGTTAAGTTAATTTAATGTCGGTTTTGGTTTTAAATAAAATGTATTTATTTTACACTTTGTACTGATATAATGGTTTCATTGGAAGCAGTTTTCAAATCTAATTAATTTTTTGGATATTGTCAAAAATAATGTAATTACACCAGTTTATAGAGCAAAATTGAACTCATTTTCGGGCATAAAATACAACAGCAATTCACTTATACCATGACGTGAGTAAGAGTTTATAGATAATTATTGCTAAGATTTTAACAGCAAACTCGTAGAAGTAAACTATTTAAATAATAAAAACTCGCAAAAATAGGAATTTGTTTTGTTTTTTAATGAAAAATAGTGAAGGAATCGTTATGCCGGCTACAGAAAAGTTGTAGAGAATCAGAAATCCTTCTTAATCAGCGTTTATACATCCTTATTGTATCATTTTATATCAAGTAACCTCAGAAAAACTGGTCATAAGTGGAATTTTTTTCAAAAATTTATAACCCTTTGGTAACTAAGTAGTTTTTCAAGTCTTGGAATTTAAATAATTTAGAGAGATATTTTGCACATTCCAGTGTATTAACAAGACTAGTCTGATATTTTGAAAGTTCATAAATTCCACTTCAATTTGCCTATCTTGAATTTTCCCTATAATGCCCAGGTATTGGTGTAAAATAATAGTAAATATTGCATTAAATGTACGAATATGCGACAGCCAGCCAGCGGTGCACTGACAATAGCTGGCACGGCACATGGACGGATCTATAATTTAACGAGATAAAAATTATGGTAAATTGAATTATATGTTTTTTCTCAGCAGTTTAATACGTTTTTATTTACATAACTATACCTGCCCATTTTGGTCTATTTTTCGATTGGTTTATTAAGTTAATGGTTACTTGAATACAGTTTATTATTAATTAAATTAATTTTTAAAATGACCGGATCCGACACTGTCTAGACATCGATGGAGAAGTAACGGGTTCGTCGTTTTAGCCAAATTTCACAAGCAGTAGTAATATATTTGACGACGCTATAACAAGAATCCAAGATATAGGAAGTGAAGTGTATTTTATGAATTTCCAAATATATTTTGCATATCGCTATCGAACTATCGTGGTTAATATGATACGTTTTGCAAAATATTTCTACAAATTCTTTAAATTGCAATTCTACAAGATCTACTTAATATATAATATCGATCTTCAGCGTTATTAATCTCAACGTTATAAGCTATCGTTAGGAGGCAGATTAAGGTTCCAGCTGTTATTACAACCAAGATATGAGTTTTTTAAAACACTCACTTTATATCAGTTTTTCCAACTTTCCTTTATAAAAAATGCTGCTATCAAAATTTATAAACACTCATTTTGAAGATTTTCTGATTATCTACAAGTTTTCTATTGACAGCATTATGAACAGATAATTAGTTTTTACACTATAAGCAAAAAACGAAAATACTCCGTATTTTTTGAGGTTTTTAAAATTCAAATAATTTACTTCTATGAGTTTACTGTTAAAATTATGTTAGTTATGACCTATAAACTATTATTTAAGTGATGGCTTATTCGGTGTGCTGTTGAATTTTATGTCGCTGAAAAATCTCTAATGACTGGTGTAATTTTACTTAATGCTTAAGCACTTTTTAGGAAATAACATCACAATTATTTAACGTTTAAACATTTTTTACTGTCTCTCTATTGTATACTTTGAGTGTCACAATAGCTTTAACGATTTACTTTATCAAAAATGACAATGAATTTGCTTATGTCCAATTTACTACAAATTGACTTCATTTTGTAGCTCAGTGAAGTATTTTAACAAAACCAATTAGAACTAATAGTGCATGCATTAACATACCTTAATAGTATTGAGTAAATCATTTTCCAATACTTTTGCAACATTAGATATTAATCAACTTAACCATTTGCCATATTTGTATGTAAAGTGTTAAGAAGTCAGCTACACAGCCAAAAAAAAAAACTTTAAGAAATCTAGAATTTATCGAATCATCAATGTTAAAATTATTATGATGCTAATTTCTACGTAATAGTAGTAATTAGAATAATTGATTAGTATCATCAGCTGTATTTAAATCGCTACTATTGTAGTATATCTTATACAGTGCATCCCATTTTGGTGGAGATTGCCAGGTTACTCGGTTGTTATTGAAGATAGAGTCTTGCGGTTTTCACATACCTGTTCTACTTTTTTGTGAAACTCAGGATGGCCATATCAGATTTTGCATAAGTGTTTCCATTTATAAGATACAGGGCGATTTTGATAATTTATACTTTTTGGACCCCTTCTATATCTAAGTTATTACAAATACTCTTGCGCTAATAGAAAATTTTGCATAGAATCCAGTGGAGTACTCAATTTTTTTTTCCGAGTATGGTTTTGAAGATACTACACAACATTATATATTTTTAAATGGAACACCCTGTATTTTATTATTTCATTGAATTCGTTATTTTTTCCCCTTTAAAATAATACAATACACATGGTATTATTAGAAATGCTAAAAAACACTAAAAAGCTGAGTTTTTTGCTAGTAGGCCATGTATTTTCCATTTAAAAGGAGAATCAAACAGATAATTCCATTTGAGATTTTTTATAAGAGTTTATCAGCAAAGAAAAATAATGTTAACAATAATTCAATAACATGAAACACGAAATTTTGGTACCTAAAAGCAACTAATAAATAGTTATACATCGTTCATTATGTATAACAAACAGAACAACTATTACAAATCAAATATCTATCTTAAAATTAATTTTGGACATTATTTATTACCTTATTGATTTAACTGTTCAAATTGTTGTCCATTTTCCCTAACACATAATTGGCAAACCTTTTCAATACGCCTGAGTGCATTTAAAATTATAACAGGTCGCCTTTGTAAATCCCGAAAAGCTGCCTCAGTTGCGGCACGAAGTTCTTCGCGACTGTTGGTATATATTTTATTTTTCAAATAACCCCACAAAAAAAAGTCCAATATAGATAAATCGGGTGATCTTGGAGGCCACCTAATTGGTCCATGTGTTCCTATCCAACATCCTTGAAAATTATTTTCTAAAAAGCGCCCAATTAATCTAGAATTGTGGGCAGGGGCGCCATCTTGTTGAAAGTGTATAGAATTGCGAAAGACGAGGGGAACATCTTCCAATATTTCGGGTAATAAGTCTTCTAGGATTGTCAAGTACCTATTGGCGGTAAGGGTTCCTTCAAAAATGCGGTACTTTATTTTTGTCCCCAGTATGAAACAGGCTACATTAAAACCAAATCGACCCTGCTGTTGTCGCTCAAAAATTAAGTGCGGGTTCTCATCATACCAGTATCTTGTATCCTGCCTGTTAAATATATCGGCACTGCTTATATGAAATTCGTCTGACCAAATAACTTTCCTTACAAAATCATTGTCCCTTCGGGTTTGGTCTAAAAACCAATTGCAAAAATTTAACCGTCTTGCTGCGTCACCAGGATATAAGTGCTGGGCAATATTGACTTTGTAAGGTTTAAATTTATATTTTTTTAAAATTCTTTGTACCCGTGATTTAGAAACTCCAGTGTAATTTTCTAATTTCGCACAAGAAGTCTGAGGATAGACATGAACGCTAGCTAACACATTTATTTCATTCATTTCTCGATTTTCTTTGTTATACACCTTTCATCGAGGTTTAGAATATGCACCAAAACTTAGTAAATTATTCTTTAGTCTAAATATAGTTGCTCGACTAGGTTGATGCCTTTCTGGATATCTGAAAGTTTATACTTTATACCTGTGGAAATACAGTTCTAAAGCTTCTTCAACATTCTCATAACATTGATTTAAACATTGTATCATATTGTATTTTTCGTTATTTTGAAAAACGAATTCTCTTCCAGCCATTATCAATTATCAACCAGCAAACTCACGAATAATTATTTATATAATGATCTTGTAAACTCAAACATTATAAAACACAATAGTTACTAACAATGACAGCTTAATCAGATTTGCGTTTTTCTCTCCAGCGCTCACTAGATAAAATATTGTTCCGAAAGGCGGAATTCTATAATAATTTTAAATGGATTCATGCGAGATGGAAAGGTTTGCCAATTATGTGTTAGGGAAAATGGACAACAATTTGAACAGTTAAATCAATAAGGTAATAAATAATGTCCAAAATTAATTTTAAGATAGATATTTGATTTGTAATAGTTGTTCTGTTTGTTATACATAATGAACGATGTATAACTATTTATTAGTTGCTTTTAGGTACCTAAATTTCGTGTTTCATGTTATTGAATTATTGTAAACATTATTTTTCTTTGCTGATAAACTTTTATAAAAAATCTCAAAGGAATTATTTGTTTGATTCTCCTTTTAAATGGAAAATACATGGCCTACTAGCAAAAAACTCAGCTTTTTAGTGTTTTTTAGCATTTTGAATAATACCATGTGTATTGTATTATACATTATTTTAAAGGGAAAAAAATAACGAATTCAATGAAATAATAAAATACAGGGTGTTCCACTTAAAAATATATAATGTTGTGTAGTATCTTCAAAACCATACTCGGAAAAAAAATTGAGTACTCCACTGGATTCTATGCAAAATTTTCTATTAGACGTAGTTCTTAGCGCAAGAGTATTTCTAATAACTTCGTAGATATAGAAGGGGTCCAAAAAGTATAAATTATCAAAATCGCCCTGTATCTTATAAATGGAAACACTTATGCAAAATCTGATATAGCCATCCTGAGTTTCACAAAAAAGTAGAATAGGTATGTGAAAACCGCAAACTCTATCTTCAATAACAACCGAGTAACCTGACAATCTCAACCAAAATGGGATGCACTGTACATCATAAAAAAGTCATCACAGTCAACATGATATGTTTCAGCTCTTACAATATAAAATGACTTGGTTTCTAAACCCTTAATAAAAACCTCACTATTCAGAAAATAGACACTCAAACTTCTAATAGATAACTATTTTTTTTAATGCTAATGAATTTTTTACTAGGTGTTTGGATATCATTGAAAAGTTTGTAATTGTAATATTGTATCTAATTATTCAAAATTACCAAACAATTACAGAAAATTAGCCAAAGTAAATAAATGTAATTCATTATTTCTGAATATAACAGGAAACTCTTCAATCAGAATGTTTATGAAATCATGTGTTAAATAAATCATATTACATTTACCAGTTTTGGACAATGTCACTTCCAATGCGGCCTTCTTCGACATCAACTTCAGCTTCTCTTTCATCTCCCCCTTCTCGTTTTCCAGCGAATCTATGTCGGTCTGCAGGTGATCCAACGTTTCCTCGAATTCTTTCTCTTTTTTCCTGAAATTGTTTTGCGCTTCTTCCAATTTTCTCTGCAGTTTTTCTATCATTAACTCGTAGTCTTTGTTGACGTTTCCGAGTTTTTTCTCGGCCAACTCTTTCCTGATCGTCATCTCTGACAACTGCTCTTGTTTCTCTTTCAACAATTTTCTCAATTCTTTAATGTCTGATTCTTTGTTTTCAAGTTTGCTGGTCAATGTTTTGGTTTGTTCGAGTTCTTTTTTAACGGTTTCTGATCTTATCTGGACTGGTGGAAGAACCTGAAATTGAAACAAATTAAAAGGCCAGTTATACCAAAAAACAGCTTTAACCTTTTCTTCGTTTTTATTTGCCATGGTTATTTCGTATTCTTTATCTTGTAGATACTGTGCTAGTTGAGTTACTTGAGTTAAAACTACATTGAGAGAGTTCTTTATGCTTTGCACGGGTCCAAGATCATCTTGTTCATATATTTTATCACTAGCTGTTAGAGCAATATCTTTTATTTTTTCTTGGGAAATACCTTTGTCCATATCTGCAATGCAAGTTTTAGATTAGCATTTGATGATAGTTGAGACGGCAAATATAAATAGATGTGACTAAATACACAAGCAAACAGCAAACAAAAAAAAAAAAGACATGCATTGAGACAAATGAAGAACGGTAGGCACCGGATGGTGATATATTGCTAATATATTATTAGACAATAAGGTGAATCAAACGAACGTTGAAAACTATAGACCAGGGATGGCGAACCAACGGCACGTGCCACAAGTCGTACGTTTGAACATTTTTCTGGATTTTCTAAATTATGTCAAATTTAAACAAATAATTAACGAAAATGTTTAATATTTCCGTCGGCTCTGTGCATAAAACGTTACCCTTAAATAAATTCTTTCCCTACAAAATACAGCGAATTAATGACTCAATTGCCAATGCAGACCCTAATTTTATTAAAATTATTTATGTTTCTGACGAAGCAAGAATTTTTTAAAAGTATTTGTCAATAAACATATTTGTAGATACTGGGAAAATACGAATCCACAACTTTTTTGCTAGACGAAGAAAACCTATTTTTTCAACAGGGCGGAGCACCTCCACATTATGCCTTGCCTGTACGAAATTGGTTTAATGAGACATTTCCAAATAAATGGACTAGAAAAAGAGGCGCTATAGAGCTATAGAATGGCCAGCAAGATCACCACCCGACCTAACGCCCCTTGACTTGTTTTATGGGGACATCTAAAAACTGTGGTGTATAAAACTCAAATTTCGCGATTTTCCTGAACTTAGACATAGAAATAGTGGAGGAGTGTAAGCGGATTACACCAGACGATTGAAAAAGTGCGGGAGGAATTCGAGCTACAACTTTATCTTTTACCAACAATGGCGGACATTTTAAACATCTAATTTAAGTACAAGATAATTCTAACGCTAATACAATATTAATATTGTAAATACAATGTAAATAATAATTATTTTAATTTGAAAGTTTAAAATGGCCTTAATCTGTAAAAAAATAATATAATTTAAAAAAATGATGTGTCAAAAGATTGACAAAAAAGAGACCTTTAAAAAGAGGTATCACATGACACCCCTTTGTATTTAAACTTAGAAGTCATATTCTACGCTTAGGGGTTGAAACTGCAGGGAGATCGAAAAAATGATGTGTCAAAAGATTGACAAAAAGAGGTATCACATGATACACCTTTGTATTTAAACTTTTGGAAATGATATTCACCCCCGATACGTGTAAAATGTGTCCCCCGTAAATATAAATTAACCTGTTTTTTTGTTATTTTCTTTTAAAGATATTTTAAAAGTAATTTTGGGTGACTAGTTTTGAAATGAAGGCCCTGTATATAAACATTATTTATTATTAAAAAAGAAATAAATGAAATAACTTCTTAGACTGTAGTTACATTTAACTTTATTGTATTTTATTTGAGCCCAAGTTTATATGCACTTAATAGACATTGTGTCGATTAACAATTTTGTCGCTTAAGATCCTCTATTTTTTTTATAAATCAGGATTTTCGTTTTCAGTTTATTCAATAAATATGATTAATAATAAAATATTCCTTATTCAAGACACTGAAGCAATCATAGACAAGCTAAATGGAGCCGTAGAAAAAACATTCGAAGAATGCTCAGATATCTCGTTGTTGCATGACGGAGGGGCAGTTATAGCAATACAATTACATAACGAGAAAATAACACCAACTAAACGCAATACCCAAAAATCACATGAGCCGGCCTGGGAAAAAACTGAAAAAAGGTTAAAAATAAAGAAACACAATTAGAGGAGAAATAGGAGTACTAACACGATACGTTAAGCATACAGGTCATAGTACAAAAGTAAATAGGAAGGCAAATCTGATAACTGAAAAGGACCGAAACCAAAGAAATACTGAGGCGACCGAAATATTGGTTTATACAAAACAAAAAAATTATCAAGGACGCCTGAGGAGATATAAAGTGTCCTATCAATGCAGAACGGACAACATACTGAAAACAATCAGAAAAATGTTTTATAGGAGCTCCGAATATGAACAACCGGGACAATGTATGTCTGAAGCTGGTAGACAATGTAACTCGTTTCTCGAAGTTTCCTTGGACTTCCATCGTCTTGAAGTGGTTGATCTCACAACGTTTCAATAGCTTTGTATCGGCTATCGTCATGAGGTGAATGATAGGAAATTCAGATTATCCCTCGTATTTATACATATATTTTTATTTATAAGCGTTGTCGGTGATGCGTAGCGGTAGTAGAGGCCAAAGAAGAGCTCCCCAAATGTTTTTAATTTGGACGCTGGGCTGGCTAATTATATTTTCATTCGAGATTATATATGCTGTCTCTATGAATTTTCTTTTGTACCAGTGCTCGTCTTTGTGAATTACGCTGGCCTGGTCCCAGTTGATATTATGGTGTTCGGTCCATGCGTGATTAGCTAGAGCACTGGTACAAAAGAAGAGAAAGCAAAAGAAAAGAAGAGACAGCATATATAATCTCGAACGAAAATATAATTAGCGAGTCCAGCGTCCAAACATTTGCCGAGCTCTTCTTCGGCCTCAGGTATTGAAACGTTGTGAGATCAACCACTTCAAGATGATGGAAGATGATGGAAGTCCAAGGAAACTTCGAGGAACCGGGATAATGTTATTCCACACGATTTAAGAACGACATTACAACGCACTGAATTAGAAAGCAGCAGATCCCGACAAAATCTAAAATTTTTGGTATAAGTAGTTCCAATGCATACACTACAAATTAGCTGTAACGTTCAATAAAATGATACAAAATCCGCAATTGACGCCTAGATTTTTTACCCAGGGAATTATTTATCTACTTCCAAAAACAACACCATCTGTCCAAGATCCATCTAAATATAGACCTATAACATGTCTTCCCACCATCTATAAACCAACATTCTCGGCAATAAAATATACTCATATTTAACGTCACACAGTATGTTGGCTAATGAACAGCAAGGCTGCAGAAGAAAAGGGCGAAGAGGCAAACAGCAATTAATAATTCATTCCGTAATCACAGGAAAACGCAAAGAAATGCAAGCACGACCTACATATTGCATTTATTGACCATCAAAACGCATATGACGGAGTCCCACATTCCGGGTTAATTAACAGCCTGAAATTGTACAAAATTCACCCCCAAGTGATCAACCACCTGAAATAGTATGAATAAGCACGAATCTTATAAATACATAGGTGTACTGCAATCGCAGGGAATAGACAACAAACAGATGAACGTCCAACTAAAACACAAGAACTGGTAACACTTATAATGAAAACATAAGTATCTGCAATTAATAAAACAAAGACCATAAATACCTTTGCGATACCAGTTATCACATTTGGAATAGGAATTATAAAATAGACAAACACAGAATTAGATGAGCTAAACGGAGAAGTCAGAACCACATTCACGAAGTATAGATCTCACCATCCTAAAGCAACTAAAAAACGGTTCCACTTACCAAGAGAAATAGGAGGTTGACGGCTAACATACCTACGATTAAAAGACAAAGAACATGTGGAATATGAACAGATAAACAACTAACACCGGTGATCCTATACAACAGGTAATTCAGGGTCGGCTACTTAATAGAAGAACTTACAGGTAACTGCAAACAAAAAGAATTGCATAGACGGTACATTAATCTTCTGGAACAGGAACACATCATTTCATGTGCTCCTTACAGAACCAAGTCGTAGCTACACGCTCCTACCTTAAATATATTATCAAAGACCCAACCCAAATTGCCGAATGTGAGGATATAGTAACGAGAACATCGAACCTCGAAGTGGATGTACAACCCTAGCTGCAAGATATTACACCGAAGGGGCACAACAACGTTACAAAAATCATCCACACAGAACCCTTAGTAATGTTTGGCTGCACCAACGAAAAAAACCAATATTACATATACAATCCTGATCAAATAACAGAAAACAACTTGTGCAAAATATACTGGGATAGAGACGTATTAACAGATAGCACAGTAACTAATAACAGGCCAGTTATCTGCCTACACAATAAAACAAATAATAAAGTATTTCTTATAGAAATAACCATACCCTCCCCACAGTTGAAAAACACACAGAAAAAGTACTTGCCTTTAGTTATTCCAATAATAATAGGAGCCACCGGAGAGATGCCGAAATTACATAGTCAGAGCCTAAAGAAACTGGATCTCCCCTAAAACATTTATGTACCCATGCAAAAAGCAGTCATTCTTTCCACTTGCAACATAGTGAGGAAAGTTTCAAACACTGCACCCCACGAACAATAGTACAATATTGGTGTCTTGCCCACAAGCCGACACCAAAATGTACACACCAGTTTACGTGAAAAAAAATCTTTATTCATTGAACATATATTTGATATAATCACTAATGAATTGGTGAAGTTCAGTTGTGAGTAGGGGTAAGCCATACCAACTCTATTTTTACACTACACTATTAAATAATAAAACCCAAAGATTCTTGTAACAACTATATTAAAAAAATATATACTTTTTTAGCATTTTTTCCAATTATTTAGAGATTCTACAATTTCATTCTTGGAGTTTAAACTTTGTCATTTTGATTTTCACTACTCTGCATTTCAAACAAATAGTCCGTTCTTTCTTCTTGCGTTACTTTGTCTTTGGCAAAATAATTAACTATTTATTAAAAAGCACTACTTGAACAGTTGAAGTCAATAATAGAACACAATAATTCGTTTGTCACAGTTATCACTTACAAACAAGACTTAAAAGTAATAACAAACTATTAAGGCATTTAATTGAAACATGTTAAATAATGACTTCGTTTATGATAAACCAATTAATTTAGAAGACTCCATTATTATTATTTCTATTATCGTTTATCAATTTTTTGTGAGTGGCATATAAACAATTGCCAGATATGCGTAGGAGAACTTCATAAGGATTTAAATGTCAATTACAAAACTTACTTTGAGCGACAGTCTTTTTTAATTTATGTTAACATAATTCAACAAAGTATTCCAATTTTTATTGATTGATTCATTCATATATATAATTCATATGATTTCTTGGAATAATCAGGCAATAAGCAATTGAATATCTTTAGTGTTTTATAATTTCAGACAACTTGCAGAAATATTTCAAAATATTTTATACCCAAATACCATCAAAGTACATAAATTCTATTTTATATAGAGATTTAGGATGCCTTATTTCGAAAATTTAGATTTGCAGTTAATTAATTTTTAGTCAATAGTATGGAAGAAAAAAATTTGTCATTTAAGAAAAGGAAATGGTAGGTTGTTGGATGCAATTAAAAAAGAGACAGAGAAGTAATTTTGAAATTCCATTACTGGAAGCTGCAACTGTAAATAAAACTAACAACTGACCTATTTTTCTTCGTCGTTAAGATGTAAAAAAAATGCCAAAAAGGTAGTTCCAGAAATAAACTAACTGATTCCAAGACAGGAAGTGCATTGCTTAAAGGAACAATTTATGAACACGATATGTAACACTAGGCAATCAAAGTACAACAAAAATATCTTTAATAGTCGAATTATAATAATTGATTTTATACATTTTTGAACCAACTTCTAAAATTTAGAATTTTTTAGTGTCTATTTCATACTTAAAATTTCTCGAATGCCAAAGCTTGGATAAAGAAATAGCTATAATATTTGGCACGCGAATATAGACAGGTTCGCCATCCCTGTATAGCCCACAAAAGCTTCTATCTGGACTGGCTAAAACGTCCACTAAAGTTATTACTTTTCCCACTATTTTCAATTTTTACTCGAAACACTTATTTAGAAAGGCTCCTGAGAACGTGATGCCGAAATAATGGTAAACGAGAAATAAGTCTAAATAGCATCCGGTACGCAGTACGCTGATTATACAGTAATTCTGGCAGATAGTCTGAAAGGGTTAGAACTATTGATAACTTTACAGAAAGAAGTCATTATAGATTAGAAAATAGATGGTTGTAAGCAGTATTCAAATCCCATAAGAACATCTCAGAATAAATCAACAACAAATCCAGAGTGTCAGTAGATACACATATCTAGGGACACTCACAAGAGATTCGTTACACGATAGAGACAGCACAAACACTATTCTTTAAAATGATGTTTTTGATTGTCAATCTCTCATTTTAACCGAAGATGTTACGTTTTCTGTGTCTTGAGGTAATAAACATGATACAAGATTCCCAAACTGGAATAACAGTCTTATAATGAGGAACAAAAAAAGATATGGTCTGCCATAGGGTATCCTGCGAAGGAAAATTCCAGAAATTCCTGGCCTAAAAATCTCTGCACGAGGTTCTCAGTAACTTACAACAGGATTTTTCCGTATCGCAACAATTACGCAACAAAATTATAATTGCCAGAATGATTACCAACATTAGACACTTCAAGAAGAAAGTTGTAATATATATCCTGATTAAAAAAACTGGAAAAATATCAACCAATTGAACAAGCTGAAAACAAAGCTACATAAAAATAAGTATAGGAGGACTCTCTTCCAAAGAAACTATACTGATATGATGGTAAGAGCATCTTAATAAATGGAAGATTACCCTATAACATCAGTAGTTCTTATCGTAAAAAACCCCCGAATAATCGCATTTAGTGTTACCAGAGTCATAGAACAGAAAAAAAAATACCAAGAACTGGATGAAATGGATAGTTATGTTTATTTTAGGACATGTGACAACATTTGGAAGACATGGGCTGCCTTTGGTAAGTTAAGTACGAAATGAAAAAAAAAAATATCAATATGTCCTATCAGTTTTAACAGACAGAGTTTAAATTTACCCTTACAGAACAATCATTGAAGTCTGATAAGATGACTACAGACATACACTTACCACCACAAGCTGAAATAAACTGGACTGCGAGCTTGACAATTTCGTAGAGAGTTTTCATGACTTTCCCGGCGTTTTGGAAACACTGATACAAATTATCTGCGACCTCTTTAGTCAATCCTAAATTGTAAACGTTCGTATCAGGCGGCAAACGTCTCTTCACTAATTTAAGTTGCTGATGAAGCTGCTCAGCCGTTGAAATCACGTGCTGCGCTAATAGTCCTATATCTCCAACGTTGGCAGTCTGCAAAATCAAACGTTAATGACAACTTTACACACAATTTGATATCTACATACTTCGATCAAACATCTTATGACTGAAGCGTCGACGTTGAAGCAATCCGTTGCGTTGTTCAAACTTTTGACGTAGTCGCTTATTAATTGCGTTTGGTTCAGTTTGATTTCCGATCCTAATAAGATCGGGAACAGCGTATTGAAGTAACCAATGCACTTTTCCAAAGGCTCAGTGGGTACGTTCTCATCTAATTGGTCGCGTTTTATCAATTCCATGAAGCCGTCTATGATTTTCTCTTGTGCCGCCATCTCGGGGAATGCTGCACCAATTTTCAGCAGGATTTCAGGCTTGCAGGTGTTTAAGGCATGGTAGTATTGATGTAATATAGACTGCAACCAAAGATTGTATCATTAACACTCTCGTTTCAATGGTTAAGTTGTTACCGTTTGGAGTATATAAAACGTAACAAATTCTACTCACTTGCAGCGCAAAAATGTTAAACGACATCCGACATCTAAAGGTGAACTGCTCGACCGAATGTCCTTTCAAAATTTTCGCACGATCAACTTTGTCAACTGTAGGGAACTTATCTTTGATTTGACCGAGTAATATTTCGCTTTTGGAGATCATACGAGGTATCAAGAGCAGTACCAAAACAGCATCATAGTCTCCTGAAACAAACTCTTTTACATTAAGAACTGTTGCGTAATTAAAAAAGTTATTTACCTCCTCTATTCATAAAGGATTCAGGCATGAAAGATGTTAGATATTTAATGTGCTGTTGCAGCTGTTGGATATCCACTCTTCTCAATTCCAAATCGATGGCTTTGATGTGAGCTTTGGTTTCTGTAAACATTTTTTTGAAGTCCATTATTTCAGGCAACGCAGAGACAGGTTTGCTTGTCTCTTGTTCCAAACGGTGTTGGAGTTCCAGGGATTGTTCTTGCAGTTGTTGCACTAAATTTCTGAATTTGCCAATCGTTTGTTCTCGATCGGCTATGGTTTCCAAAGCAGCGTCTCTATCGCGTTGGGCCTAGGCAAAAAATTGGAATCATCCTGGAATAACTCAAGTTTTTTTTTTGGGTGGGGATACAAACCTCTCTGATGGCAGCCTGTGCCATATCCAATTCTTCTCTCAAATCAGCCTCCAGCTCAGCGTTGCTTTCAACCAGCTGATCGTTCATGTCTTGCAAAGCTTCAAGTTCTGAGACTTCTTCTTGAAGCTGGGTAACTTTTTCCTCCAACGTTAACTTCTGTTCGCCCAAAATGACTACCATTTCTTCTGCTCCTAGTGCCGCGTCAACCTACGGGTGAAAGAAAAATTCTAGTAATAAAACAAAATGAATCCATTTTCATTACTTGTTCTTGTAGATCAGCTATTTGTTGTTCCATTTCTTCAACTCTTGTGCTAAGTTTTTCTTTGGTTTTACCCAATTCGCTGATCTCTGATTTTTTCTGATCGATGTCCTTCAGAAGCTTTTGATACTCATGCTTTTCATGTGCAGATAAATCTCTGAGCTTAACCAAAGTTTCTCTGAGTCTAGCATTTTGTTGTTGTAATTGTTTGATTTCGTAGGCAGATAGCTGACCTTCGGCGGGCGCTGTTGTGGCTTCAGATCCCACTGGAACAAACAAAATAATTTCATGAAACTAATTAGTATATAGCATATCCACTTTTGGGGGATTGAAATGAGGATTTCAATGTAATATTCTAACATTTGTGAAAATCTAAGTATTCTACTTTATTTAATTCTTCTTTATCATATTTTATAGTGAAAGAAAGATATTGTTTATTATTTACACCGCCCATGGGAAAAATTAACAAACCTTCTAGATTAATCATTTCAGGAAACAACATAGACGGCTGAAGTAATAAAAAAAAGGACCAGCCGAAGGTCGACTCGAAAATTGCGGTAACACGATACGCCAAGAATGAAATGACCATCGAAAAAGACGAGAGAGTTCCATGCTGATTATAAAAGGACGTTCTATATTTTGAGTAGTATTAGTTCAGTTTATATTGCATGTGAATTGTATCGAGAGATCAGTTGTAGTAAAAAAATAGTGGAATATTTTTGTGCAAATAAAGTAATCGGAAGTAAACGTGAATATCGGTGTGTTAATTTGATTTTGAATCCACGAAATTTATTGCAATAGAATTACTGTGTGGTATCTTCCAGACAAATGATTTTAGTTATTTCCTGTAAAAAACAACGTCAATGAGCTATAACATAAATGTTTTGGCGCAAATGGTGGCCGCAGAAAGTGTATCAAAAAGGCTGCCTCAAGACCGATCTTGTTAATAACAAAACAGTTACATTCCATAGAGTTACAATCATTCCTAGATTTTTCTAAACCTTCAATGCCTTTCTTATGAAACTATAATCTCATCGGCATAGCTAAATCTCTTTCTCTGGAATTTCTTTTTGACATCTACTAATATGTAAAAGTCAGATGAGACCAAATCTGGTGAATATGGATGCCGTACAAATAAATCAACTCGTAAGTTCTTCAATTTCACCATCGATGCATTGTATTGGTAAAAAATTGTTTTTTTTCTTTGGCATATGAGGCTTTTTCTGCTTGATTGGCACTTTGGAAGAAAGTCGATGGGCGAAATTTCATGCCTTGTTCCAAAATACAGAGCCACTCACTTGCCTGCTGACCGGTGTGTCCACTTGAAAAAAAAAACGATACCTAAATTTTCATACACAATTTTGAACACAGTGCTTTTTATTCGTGCGGAACAGTTTCAAGCTACTGCTGAGCTTGAACAGTATTTTTCATATTAAAAACACACTTTTAAACAAAAATTACAACGAAAACATAATTTTAAAGTAACAAGTTTGAAAATCTTAAGAATTTTTTTGGGAAATGAGACTAAAATTAACGAAATTACTATATATTTCCAAACGTTTCGGGGTTTAGGTCAGACTCCGTTGGCAATTGCAAAGAAACTATGAAAAAAGGCACGATTCTAAAATGTAAAATGAAAATGTTTGACAATAGTATTTGAATTATGACGTAACTAAGAGAATTTAATTTGATAATATTCAGGGAACCACAGAAACTTCTAAAAATCATATAGTTATAAAGCTCCTTTCAAATTGGAAGAATTAGAAAGGGGTGATCTTCAGAATTTTTGTTGCTCTCCTAGGTGCGACTTTGTTATAAGATAGTGCATTCGCCAAAAATGCGATCAAAGAATAATGTTGATTCAGTGATTCCATTGAAATCATAAGGGAAAACCTAGGAAAAACTTTATGAACTATCCTGACATTGGGTTGTTCACAAGGACATGACCATTAGCAATTTCTTCCTTAATCATCTGAAACCAGGAACGACTGAATTCTACACAGATAGTAGCGATACAATCGTTTTCATTTAACAAAATTAAAGCAGACCCAAGCATGTTAACAAATTTTGAATTTTTCTATATATCGTTTTTTAATGTAATTTTTATGTTCGTTTATTCGACATTTAGCGGTCTAGAGGTTTTCACAAGGAATTTGTTAAATGCAATTTTCTGTATTTTGAGTTGTGTTTTTTGGTTTTGTTTTTGATATAACTGATTTTAGTCTATTTCTTGTTTTAAATTAATTTAATTTTATTCTTGTTGTCCACTCTTTTTAGTCTTGCTGATGTATTGTATAGGTATTGGAGTAATGTGATTATCTTGGGAGTTAGTGTTGTTTGGTGAAGTTTGGCGTTGGTTGTTAGCGATCGTTTGGTATTCAATTTTGTTTAACTCTTTATTAATATTTTTTTCTGGGTAATTATTGGCAGAAGGCACATCTTCTATGCTATTATAAAATTGTAGTTGTCTGTTTGTTTGTTTGTTTGTTACCTCATCACGTAAGAACTACTGAAGTGATTTTGCTGAAACCTTTTTTTTTCCAAAGGTTATAGTTTGACTTAAAATCGGGTGTACATTTTATCGCCCTACATTGACAGAAACGGTAGATATAGTGAAAAAACTACTACCATGTTCGGTAATACACAATTAGCCAATTGGTTCCACCGCATGCACCAAATATTTGCATCAGCTTAGCTTTTAGTCAAAATTCGGAATGTGCCAATGTAACATGTTTCGCTTTAAAAAAAATTCAACTGATATATCAAGTGTAATTTTACAAGGTGATATATAGGATATGTAAAACTTAGAGCGGAGTAGAATTACATGTATTTAAGACATCTTAAAAACAGGTATAGGGTGGTTCTAGAAATATGTATATTGTTATATTGTTAGGGTCATAAGTAGTTGCATATGCAATGGGAGTGAATCAAGGGGTAAAATAGAATTATATTTATACAGGGTGGATACAAAAATATGTTATGTAAGCAGTAATTTTCTTGAGCTATTATTAAAGTGAAATGGGTTGAAAAAAATGTTAGAAGCAGTTGTTTATACTAGGTGGTTGAAATATAAGATGGAGTGAAATTATAGTTTATAGGGTGGTTAAAAAATTGTTTTATATCCACAAGTCTTCAAGTATCATATTATAGGATGGTTGAAATATGTAGCAGAGCATGATTACAGTTATACAGGAAGGTTTTAAAAATATTATAAAGGAATGTTATGATCCACAAGCTGTTTCATATACCCGATAGATGAAATATAGGGTGAACCAGAATTCTAAGTATACAGAATGGTGAAAAAATGTTATATTGGGTGGCCCATAAGGAGTTGCATATACAAGGTTATTGAAATATAGCGTAGAATAATAGTTATAGAGTGTGGGTAAAAAAAGTTAGAAGAATTTTGTTATATAGGGTAGAGCATGAGCTGTTGCATATATGGAGTACCTGAAATATAGGGCGAAGTAAAGTTATCGTTACACAGTATGATTCAAATAAGGTTAGAAAAAGTTGCAAATGAAGGATCGTTTAAATGAACAGAAATTATATTTTATACAGTGCTTTAAAAAATATGAGGAAAAAATGTGAAATAGCGTAGCTCATAATCAGTTGCACAGATAGAATATTTGAAATATAGGGAGGAGTAGAGTTAAGTAGTTTAATCTTTAAAAATTGTTACATAGGGTGCTCCATAAGCAGTTGCAGTTTTGGTGAAATTTATTGGGAATTGATGGATTTATATTTATACAGGGTAGTACAAAAAGATGTCAAACTGGGTGGCCGATAAGTAGTTGCACACACAAGATGGTTGAAATAAAGGGTGGAGTTGAATTACAGTTAAATAGTGTGTATAAAAAATTTTCCTAATTTTTTTTAAAGATACAAATGAGCTGTTGCATATATGCCATATCTGAAACATGGGGCGAAGTAAATTGGCAGCAGTATATACAAGATATTTTAAATATAGATGGCAGTTATAGCTATAGAAGGAAGTTCTTAAGAATATTGATTAAAATTGTTATGTAGAGTGGCCATCAATAGTTGAAGTTTGGGTGAAATGGGTTGGGGATTGGTGAA
This sequence comes from Octodonta nipae, assembly GCA_034190945.1. Lineage (NCBI taxonomy): Eukaryota > Metazoa > Arthropoda > Insecta > Coleoptera > Chrysomelidae > Octodonta > Octodonta nipae. The sequence continues at coordinate 72,123,051 of CM067222.1, forward strand.
TTTAGTTATACAGAGTGGTACAAAAAATGTTAAATTGGGTGGCCCAAAAGTAGTTGTATATATATGGTGGTTGAGATCGGAGCTTAGTAGAATTATAGTTTTACAGGATGGATTAAAAAGTATTTTAAAAAATTGTTATATATGGTAGACCAGGAACAGTTGAATCCTGCTATATGAAATAACTGAAATATGGAGCGAAGCAAAATTATATTTATATATCGTGTTTAACACAATGTTAGAAAAAGTTGAATATAAAGGCCGGTTAAAATTATAGTTTGCGAAGTGGCTCAAAAATTATCAGAAATAATTGTTATATAGCGAATAGGGTGGAGTAGAACTATAGTTAGGAAATTAAAAAATCTTATATTGGGTGACAAATAAACAGCAGCATATACAGGATGGTTGCAATATAGGGTGATGCAGAGTTACAATTATAGAAGGTGGTTCCAAACAAAAGTTGAATAAAATTGTTATACATATAATGTGTCCCATAAGCACTTGCAGTTTGGGTGAAATGTATTCGGGATTGGTAGATTTATAGTTATGTTAAGTGGTTCAACAAAGTTGGATTGCCCATATGTTTCATAAGCTATTTCTTTTTGTAAAGAATTCTACATTCCATACGCTGGTAAAACCGCGGGTAACGGCTAGTTTTTTATAAAAGTTTTTTCTTCATTAAATTTATTGATTTTTGCTCTGTCATATAGAGATTTGATGATACCTCTTTTTACCCAATTTGGATGATTAGAACTCAATAGTTTATTATTTGTTGTTTATGTCGTTAAGTAATTCATGTAAGTCTTCAAGATTATGTTTCCAAATAACGAATGTCATCAACATAACTCCACTGAACCAAAGGTTAAACCTGTTTTGAGAAAATTGTTTGTTTTTCAAATTGTTCCATAAAAATGTTGCATAGAGCAGGATACAGACAGGAACCCATTGCCATGTAAAAATCTAATTGGTAGAATTCATCAAAGTTGAAAATATGTTGTTTTTGTACAAAATGTTAGTAGTTCCATTATTGTATCAATGGACAATTTGTGTACGTTGATTTAGTAAAGTATCATGTTCTAATCGTTCTTTTACTATGAGTAGTATTTTGGTAATAGGAACATTATTGTATAGATACAATTTCTAAACTTGCTTGTGCGAAAGTGTTTTTGTATTGAACATGTGATAATTTTTCTAAGAAATGTGCGCTGTTTTTACTAAATCAACTTACACAATTGTCCATTGATACAATATGAAACTACTAACATTTTGTACAAAAACACATTTTCAACTTAATGATGACCTCTACCAACAAGACGGGCATGGCAATGGATTCCTGTCTGCCTCCTGCTTTAAGCAACATTTTTATTTAAAAATTTTAAGAACAATTTTCCCAAAATAGATTAAACCTTTGGTTTGGTGGGGTTATGTTGATGACATATGCGTTATTTAGGAACATAATTTTGAAGACTTAACATGAATTAGTTAATGACAAAAACAACAAAGAACGAACTATTCAGTTTCACTAGAACTTGAACAGAATAACAAATTATGTTTCTTAGACATTTTAATAATAAAAACATAATCGACATTTGACACAGAAGTTTACAGAAAACCTGTTCACACTAACAGGTAATTCAACTTCTACTCTAATCATCCAAATTCAATAAAAAGTATCATCAAATCTCCATGACAGAGCAAAAACCAACTGTTCTAACACCAATAAGTTTAAAGAAAAAACGTTTATAAAAAATATGCTTTCTGTTAATTAGCCAGAAAAAAATATTAATAGAGAGTTAAACAAAATCGAATACCAAACGATCGCTAACAACCAACACCAAACAACACTAACTCCCAAGATAATCACATTACTACAATAACTATACCATACATACCATACATACAGGGTCCCTAAGAACGACTAAAAAAGTGGGCCACAGGTATAATATTAAAACATCACTTAAAACAAGAAATACACTAAAATCAAAAACAAAACCAAAAAAACACAGCTTAAAATATAAAAAATTGCATTTATGAAATTCCTTGTGAATGTAATAAATTTTATATTGGAGAAACCTCTAGGCCGTTAAATGTTCGAATAAACGAAAACAAAAATTACAAAAAATCCTACCTTTGTTAACATGCTTGGGACCTTGGTCATAAAATACACTTTATATTAAACAAAGAAGAACACAACACCACAACCAAAAGAGTTTGCTTTAATTTTGTTAAATGAAAACGATTGCATCACTACTACCTCTGTAGAATTCAGTCATTCCTGGTTGCCGATGATTAAGAAAGAAACTGCTAATGGTCGTGTCATTGAGAACAACCCAATATCGGGATAGTTCATAAGGTTTTTCCTAGGTTTTCCCTTATGATGCTAATGGGACCACTGAATCAACAATATTCTTTGATCGCATTTTTGGCGAATGCAAACAAAGTCGTAAATCAAATATTATTGTCAAACATTTTCATTTTAAATTTTAGAATTTTTTTTGATAGTTTCTTTGCCATTGACAATGGGGTCTGACTTAGACCCCGCAACATTTGGAAATATACAGTAATTTCGTGAATTGTGGTGTCATTTCCCAAAAAAGTGCTTAAACATGGACAAACTGTGGCAGAACTATCCTTCAGGAAACAACTAACAAGCTTGACTTTGCAAATATAAACTTGAAACAGTGCAATCAACTATGAAGGATTTAGAATTAGCCTGTTGTCAGACACTAGAAACGCTTGTCAAATGTTTTGATCCCCAAAAATTTTATTTCAGTTAAAAAATATTTTCACTTAGCATATTGTTATAAAGTTTCATTTTTTAAGAAACTAAAGCGAAATCTAATGGAAATTAGAAAAAATATATACACATTCTTTATAGTCTTCGAAGAAATCAACGTTATGCGCAAACTGAGACGGCGAATGCTTCGGGAATGTTCGGGAGAGAACAAAGATATATAAGCTAGTCGGGTTGCCGCTGGAAGCAGTTGAAAACTTCTTTGGCTTTGATCTTACGGAATGAACATAGTATTGTTACAAGAATTCATCCGACAGCTGGTGCAAACGGCCATCAACCAATTCGTGGAAGGGACAGTATTCCGAGACTTCTGGGAACCCGAAATGTTTTCTCTCTCAACAGGCCGACCGCTGCCGTTACTAGGAATTCTCTTAAAGCTTCCAAAACATAAAAGAGTTTCCCGATGGTTCGTGGACTTACCAGACAATTCGGAGAGAAATATATAAATATGAACAGCTGGCGATAGGAGGCATTCAGTTTTCGACGGGCGTATTGTATAGTTAAGATAAAATGTAAATCGTTTCTGTGTTAAAGTAGTGGAAATAAATTAGAGTGAGTTGGACTGTGTTTTTAAATAAATCCAAGAACTGAACAGAACCCGAGTGTGAAAATAAAATCATTACAGTATCGAAATTTACAAAGCTTAGTAATTTAGTGGTGAAGTCTTGTAAGTTGTGATACGAAATAAGAAAAAAGATTTATTTTTAATTAATTGTTTCTGCAATATATATGTACCCTTTCCACAGAAATGCAGGTGCATTTTACTTACCCCGTTGTTGCATTTCCGTCTTCAATATCTCCAAGTCCAACGTCACTTCCTCTAATTTTTCTTTACAAACTTCCAATTCTAACTGCAACGTTTCCGCTTTTTCTTCGGCCATTTCCTAAAAAGACAATTGCACTAAATTTTAAACTGTTTATTAATAATTTATGTTACTTTATCCAAAGTGGCCATTTCCACAGCCTCAGCAAGATCGGCCACTTCTTCGGCGTGAGTTTCCCTAGCTTCGACTGCTTCTTTAGCTTCTTGTTTTGCTTTTTGCAACTCCCTTTGCAAACTGGCCTGGGTGCTCATAATTTTGGATTTGAACTCAATCAGTTGTTCAAGCTACAAACAAATGAATTCAAGCAAAATGAAACGAAATACATTACCAATAAAACGATACCTGTATCCTCAATTTATCATAATCCTTCAATTTTTCTTTGTCCTCTTGCCTTTTCAGCTTTAAAGTTTCCAGTTTTTCAGTCAAATCTCGAATTTGCTGATTTCTGTTTTCAATTTCAGTTTGCAGTTGCAAGTTGTTGATTTTTTCATCGACCGAAGTGATGGGAGTGGTAGTTGTAATAGCTTGTCCTGGGGTGAACTGAGGTTTTAGAGTTTCAACAAAACCAGTCTGGAATTTTTTTATAAGTGTACAGTGTCAAGAATACTTTATGTCAGTTACCTCAATGAATGATGCCCTCTTTGGTATCTGACTAACTTGTTCAGTGCTTCCCTCAATTGGCTTTTCAGTTGAAGGTGACGCAAGATGGCTCCTGCTCCCGCTTAATGATTGTCTACTGCCCGACAGTGATTGTCGGCTGCCCGCTAAAGATTGTCTGCTGCTGGCTAACGACATTCTGGAACTGAATGAAAGTTATAAAAGTTATGTCAGTGCATCAAGCCTTGTGTATAATTAGAAAAACATTTGAAACAAATTGAGTTTCTCTTAGACTAAAATCATCAACTTCCAAAAAATATATTCAATGGCTGTAAATGACACTATATCGCAAAATATTTGCAGTTTGCTTTTATTTACGCCACTATTTACTGACAATGGGATTTAAGTCATACAAACAATATATTTTTTAGAAACCTTATTTATAAAATATCTATTATTTTCAAATATACGATTTTTATTACCATTTGTACTAACTAGAATTTTAAACAAATACATAATAGAATTCAAGGAACTTACAGCAACATACCGATTAAATTGGGCCAAAATTGCTTCAAAATTCTCCATAAATCAAAAAAAGGTTTACAACTCGCCACTAAGAAATTGATCACGCAAACTTTGATCGTCGTCATTATTCAAGTCACTAGTAATCGCGTGAAACTGTTAAAATTATAAAACACTAAAATAAACAAATTTTTCAACATGTAGGAAAACATTAAACAAAAAATATTTTTTGCGTTCTAGTTCTCAAACGAGTCGCTAATGTTTAATCAGTGACGTAGTTATTTGCAGTTCAATAAGAATTGTTCAATTGTTCTAAAATAACAGAGGTCAACATTTGATCTAAGTCGGAACACGGCATGCCGTATAGCATAGTAGGGGTTTTGTGGGTAGCTGATTACGATGAGAGGGTCGGTTGACGTTCATCACGTCAGGGGAGCATTTGAAGGTCAAATCGAGAGAGTTCTACCAATAAATCTGAAAAAAATCATGCCAATGTTTTTGAGGTCTCTGTGTCCGAATAAGTAGTTTTTTTTGACCTTGCGCTTTTTCTCAGAGTTCATTTGAAGGCCATTTGAAGGTCCAATAGTGAGAATTCTACAAAAAAATCTGAAAAAAAATGTGTGGTTGCACCCAGGACACCACAACGCGGTGACGGGTGACGGTGGGCAACGGAGTTGTTTCACTATCCGGCGAAGTCCCTGGGTAGCGGCTTTCATGCCTTCATGGCAACCTCGCAGAAAAAAATTCGAGACAATGCTCCAGAAAACCAGAATCGGCGGCTGGTCAGAGTGAGAAAGCGGGGCCGCAGGCGTCGTCATCATGCGACCGTAGCTCTAGGTTAATGGGACACTTGGCCAATGTAGAGTCCAATGCGGCAAGTCAAAGTCCTTACAAAAAGTGTCAAAGGCGAGGGTTAAGTGGCCTTGCCTTAACTGGCCGGGATCATAACCTTGCTTTGACTGTCTTAGATAAGCTAAAACAAACTACGGCTTCGGACTCAGGGACCTCAAAAACATAAGCATGGATTTTTTCAGATTTTTTAAAAGTACTCTCTCGATTTGTCTTTCAAATGACTTTCAAATGACCTTTAAATGACTTCTGAGATAAAGTGTAAGGTCAAACAAATTACGGATTCGGATTCAGAGACCTCAAAAACATTAGCATGCATTTTTTCAGATTTTTTAGTAGAACTCTCTCAATTTGATCTTCAAATGACCTCTGCGAAAAAGGGCAGTCAAACAAACTACGGTTTCGGACTCACAGACCTCAAAAACATAAGCAAGAAACTTTTCAGATTTTTTGGTAGAACTCTCTCGATTTAACCTTCAAATGCCCTTGAACCTGACGTGATGAAGGCCAACCGACCCTCTCATCGTAATCAGCGACCCGAAAAACCCCATAGGGCATGCCGTGTTCCCGCTTAGTTTAAATGTTGACCTGTGTAATTTTTAATCAGGACAAGTGCTGATTAAAAAAAAATATAGTATAGAAAATGAAGCATTGTGGCTAGCAATTTTTCGTCCAGTATGGATTTATTTGAAATTTTCGTTGGAAAAAGTAATTCTAAGAAAAGAATGTATTTTATGTTTTCTTCGTAAAACTAATATTTTTCGAGTTATTCCGTTTTCGACGAAAAATAGACTTTATTAAAGGTATTCTTGCGAATAACGCGAAAAATATGTATTTTATCAAAAAACTGTAGACAGCAAAATTGTAGCTTTAAAAAAAACAAACAACATCCTTTTTTTTACCGAGAGTTAATGGTTAGCTTTTATTCGTCAAATGCATAATTTGAAAGATTCAAAGCCAAATTACGGGAAAACTTTACATTTTTCGAGAAAAACTTATAGTATATAATTAGACCTTTCAAAAAAAGAAGTCTCTAGTATGAAAATTGGGCGACTTATCATCACCTACTTTTTTTATGAAAAAATCTGAAAACAACCCCCTAACTACCCCCTAATTAAAATTGATCTTCACTCTCCTGTGATTCTATTTATGTATGTATTGTCAATACACCCAAGAAGTTTGACCAATTTAAAATGCCTAAATCTAGAAAAATTGGAGTTTAAAGAGAAAACGATTTTTAGCAATTTCGTATTTTTCACCCTTTTCTTCAAAATATCTCTGAAAATACTAGAGATACGAAAAAACATGATATAGTATCAAATTGAAGCTTTTTAATGACTAAAATTTTTTTGTGCGTTAATTTTCCATACAGTGAATATTTGACAAGATATACCCGTTTAAATCCTCTATTTACGAGCGAACACCACCTTATTTGTGCCCTTTAACCTCACCCCATGCAAAAACTAAGTGATCTTAAGGAATTTAATTCATATATATATATATAGCTCTTGAAAAACCCTACAAAATGGTAAATGGTTTTTGAAACAGTTTCTATCACCAAAAATGAAAGAGCTATGTTTAAAAAACAATTAATTTTTTTTTTCGAAAAATTCGAATAGCCCGCTTCGGAGAGTAATAATCTACATAACCGGTATATTTAGCAGTAATAAGTTATATGTTCCACTTGTTCCATTCAAAAAGAAAGATTGAGAAGAAGAAACATGTATGTAAATATGTGGTGTATTTTTGTGTCAATATATATTTTAAAATTCTACTTTTTTTCTATTTAAATCTATTAAATTACTTTATAAAAATTGCAATTATCTTGAGGGGGCTTTTTAAGGGTTGAAATATTATGATAGGTATTATATCCTTAAGCATAAAACAATCATTATTTAACCAATCAACACCAAATTTTACCCATATTATGGTTTACAACGTAATTTTATAATTTTTGACCATTAGGAGTAGTTTTCACCTTTAAAAAGGCACGATAGAGAATTTGAAGTAGAGGGTGAGACGAGCCAGCCTAATTTTATATTTTTGTGCAAAATAGATGCAAGATTAAATCATTTTTTATAATATCACTCCGGATTTCTGCCTGTGTCACATCACAGCCATTTTCTCGTAAACTACTGGACGGAAGAGGTTGAAATTTGGTATCAATGTATAGTTTGGTGACCCGTTCAGGAGTAGATATCGTAAAAGAAAAAAATTTGATTTTAGGGGTACTTCTGGGGGAAAAACTAAAAAAATCGACCGTACCCCCCCTGATCTCCGAAACTACTGAGCCTAAAATTTTGAAAAAAATAGGAAATATAGAACGTTGCCCGAACTTTACAGGAAAAATAAGGAGAAACCATTAATATTAATTTTGGAGGACAAATTATAGAATTAAATAAAAATTTAAAAATATAAAAAATTTCAAACGCATCATGTAATATATCAAATGAAAGGTCTCATTCATTTTTTCCATTTAAAAAAAAATTATTGAAAAAGATATTAACGAAAATATACCAAAATTTACCAATCCCCCCCTTATCTCCCAAACTATAAAACGTAAAGTTTTGAAAAAAAAAAATAGATTTATAGGTTCTGACCTGAAGTTTACTGGAAAAAGAAGGAGAAACCTCTACTTTTAATTTTGGGAGGCAAATTACAGAATTAAATGGAAAATATAAAATTAAAATTGTTTCTAACCCATCATGTTATATATCAAATGAAAGGGCTCATTACGGCGAAAACAAATATATTCTTTCATATTTTTAAAATAAATTAATTAAAAGATATTAACAAAAATATTAAAAAAATTTACCCATCCCCCCCCTATCTACGAAACCATAAGCTGGAAAATTTTTAAAAAACAATGGAGGTATAGCCCCTCACTTGAACTTTAAAAATAAGGAAAAACCCCTAATATTTTTTTGGGGGGCAAATTATAGAATTAAATGGAAAATATAAAATTAAAATTGTTTCTAACCCAGCATGTTATATATCAAATAAAAGGGCTCATGATGGAGAAAACAAATATATTTTATCCATATTTATAAAATAAATTAATTAAAAGATATTAACAAAATTATAAAAAAATTTACCCATTCCCCCCTTATCTCCGAAACCATAAGCTGAAAAATTTTGAAAAACTGGAAGTATAGCCTAACTATACCTAACCTAACCTCACCTGAACTTTACTGGAAAAATAAGAAGAAACCCCTAATATTCATTTTGGGGGGCAAATTATAGAATTAAATAGAAAATAAAAAATCATAATTGTTTCTAATGGGTCATGTAATATATCAAATCCCAGAGCTCATAAAAATTTACCCATTCTCCCCGTTATTCCCCAAAGTTTAAGAACTCATTTTTTTTTGTTTATAGGAAAAATATGAAAAAAATCCCTAATTCTATTATTTGGGGGCCCCCCAAATAATAGAATTAAACGGAAAATAAATTATTAGAAAACCCCCATAGTAATTTTAGGGACAAATTATACAATTAAATGGAATATATCAGATAAAAGGCTCTTTATGTGAATTACAAATATATCATATTTTTAAATCATTTGTATAAAAAATATTAACAAAAATATTAAACATCGACTTAATTCCCACTTTAGAAACTACACTATTTAAATTTTGAAAAATATATTTTATTTATATTTTTAAATAATTTAGAGATTAACAGATTTAATAATTTATAATTTAAACTTTGACCTATTTTGCCCTTTATCTTCCAATCTACAGAGCCTCAAAACTCAGACAGTAGATTATAAAAGGCATCTCTGAAAGTTTATTAGTAAAATAAAACTCTGTTACTTTTTGAGGGCCAAATTAGAAAATTAAATATATATGTATTGTGATAAAAATCAAGCGAATCCTAAAGCAGATAAAATAAAAAGTCTATGTGTGGAAAATCAAAGTGTATATTTTTTATAAATTTAAAACGCTTCCTTTAAAAGATATAAGGGTAAGTATAAGAAAATGCACTCATTCCCTGCTTGTCTGAAACTGGAATATTCGAATCTTGAAGGTGGTAGGGAACCCTAATTATGCGAGACCAAATTATTATTTAGAATAACATGGGTTGATTTTTAATGATTATTGTATCCTGAAGCATAAAACAATCCTTATTTAACTAATCCAATCCAAATTTTACCCCCACATTAATGTTTAAAATGTTATTTTATATTTTTTTACAATTAGGGTTAGTTTTCACACTTAAAAAACAAAAAGCGTACAACGGCACGATATAGAAAATGAATTAGAGGGTGAAATGAGCCTAATCCCAAATTTTTGCACAAATCGAAGAAATATATAAATACGGAGAGCTGACGGATTTATTCAGTATTTGACTGCCGTATAGTAAATATAAATTGTAAAAAGTTCTGTGAATATAAATTGCATTAATGTAGTAGTAGTGGAAATAAATTAGAGTGAAGATGGACTGTGTTTTTAAATAAATCCAAGAACTGCACTGAACCCGTGTGTGTAAATAAAAACATTACAGTGGTGTCAGGTGTGGGTTATTTGTGGAACTTTGGAATTGAAAAATAACTAGACAATTTTTAAAACGGTGAGTTTGGACCATTTCAAAGTTACCTAATAAATGAAGGTACCGATCCCGATACTTATTTGTTTGAAGTTTCTGGTAGTGGAGACATAAGTATGCTAATTAAAAAATCTTTAGAAGACAAGTTGCTAGAAAATTCCAAAAACTTGAAAGAAGCGTTGCAAGAAAATTCTAAAACCCTAGAAGACAAATTGCTACAAAATTCTAAAAACTTGAAAGAATCGTTAGAAGAAAATTCTAAGCCTTTAGAAGATGACCTACAAATTTTACAAGAAAACTCTAAAACCCTATAAGACAAACTACTAGAAACTTCTAAAACCTTGAAAGAATCGTTAGAAGCCCAATTACTGGAAAATTCTAAATCCCTAGAAGAAAACTTAAAAAGCATGGTACAGAACAATTCAGAAATGCTAGAAGAGAAAATAGTCGCGAATGAAGCTCAGATGCAAGAGCTAAAGCAGATAATGGTCGAAGAGCTGAAACAGACGACTGTCAAAAATGAAACGAGGATAGAAGATAGTGGAGGGTGAGATTAGCAAAATAAAAAAACAGGTATTTACGATTCAAAGGGGAGAAATACAATCAAAAACCGAAAGCGGAAGTCCAGAAGTAGTTTGAGGCTGCAGCAAAGCTAAACGGATGGTCGGCAGGGGAGAAGACAATAGCATTAACCCTCGCCTTAAGAGGGGATGCTACAGATATTTTGGAAAGGTTGAATACCTCTGAGCAAGAAGACTACGAACAACTGGTCCAGCATTTAGAACTGAGATATGGATAGACACATTGGAGCACGTCTACTACTCCCAATTGACAAATCTCCACCAGAGATCAAATGAATGCCTACAAGCGTTTGAAGTCGATATTGCCCGTCTGGTTCTTCTTGCCTATCCAGCCTCACCGGAAAATGTTATAGAAAGGTTAGCAGTCCAAGCGTTTTTGGATGGACTTCCGGACCACGAAGCCAGAAAAGCATTGACAATAGCCCGACCCACTCAATTAGTGGATACAATGGCTCGAGCTATGAAAATCGTGGCTGCGAAAAATACCTGCAGAGGTCACAAGCCAGAGTCCGAATCATTGACGGAGATTCAAAAGATGGTGGGAATGTTGAAGCTTCTGTAAGAAAGATAGAGGAAGTCCTTACCAAAAAAAGACTATTGAGATGACGGAAGTGTCGTAAGGTGGGGCATAACCAGAGTCGCTGCAAGGAGAGCAACGGAGGCCCGACTTCCTCATCGGAAAACTAAAGAGGGTCGATGCGGAATTATCAACGCTAATGTCGCTACGCAACGCAATCAAGTTAACAGTGTCTTTGTAGATGACTTTATTAATAAGAAGCAATGTGCAATGCTGCTGGATACAGGTTCGACAAAAACAGTTATTAGTTCCAACAGCGTTTTAGAGACAAAAATAAAATGAACAAAATGGCAACTGCGAACGGCGACAGAAGAAGAAGAAGAAACAGTCTTGGGAAATACTGCATTCCAACTTCGGGCATTAGTGGCGGTCATCGAAGACCAAGTCATCATCGGATGTCATGAGCTCCAAGGGATTCGAGTTAATCTTTAAAGATGGAATTCTGCGAGTGAATGACGAAGAAGTAGTGCTTCATGGAAAAGATGACATAATGCTTTGAGCCATCTTAGCCGAGGATGTCAATGTTCCAGAAAGGGCTGAAATCATTGTAGATGCTTGTCTAGATGGGAAAGCTAAAGCTGGAACAGTAATGATGCTTGATCCCGAACTTCACGATGGAAATGTAAGCAGAGGAATCGCGCTGGGAAATACCCTGTTTCGTGCAAAGGATATTGTGCCAGTAAGAGTAATGAACTTGAATCATTACTCGGTTGCGTTAAAAAAAAGGAACAATTTTGGGGCACTGTTCAACAGTTTCCTCTATAGTCAGAACCACGCAACATACAAGGAAGAAGTGGAAAAACTCATAACAGATTATTTTTAAAGCCAATCCAGAAAGCAAAATTGAGGGACATCATTAGAAACTATCAGGGTATCTTCGACATAGAGAAAGGAAAAAGAGGGCGAACTGATCTAGTGAAACATAAAATTAATACCGTGGACGCTCAGCCTATTCAGGCGAGAAGACTACTCCTAGCCAAAAGAGCAGAAGCCGATAGGTTAGTCCACGAAATGGAAGCAGAAGGTGTTATTGAAACATCTAATAGCCTTTGGGCTTCTCCAGTTGTCTTGGTTAAAAAGGAAGACTGTTCGACCCGATTTTGCGTGGACTATCGGCAACTAAATCACGCCACGAAGAAAGATAGCTATCCTCTACCAAGAATAGGCGATACTATAAATTCGTTGGCTGGATCGAAGATGTTTTCTGCCCTGGACTTGAAAAGCGGTTATCGGCAGGTGGAACTAGCGAAAGAAGACCGCGAAAAGACTGCTTTTACCATCGGCTCAGAACTTTACCAGTTCACGGTGATGCCTTTTGGGTTGTGTAAAGCTCCAGCGATGTTTGAAAGATTGATGGAAACAGTGTTAAAATAGCTTTCATGAAAAACATAACTGTTGTATCTTGAGGACATTATCGTGGTTTGAAAATCGTTTGAGGACCATTTGAAGAATCTAAAGGAGGTATTTCGGCGACTTCGAAGTTTCGGACTAAAGTTAAGCCCGAAGAAGTGTCAACTGTTCCAAGAAGAGGTGCAATACCTTGAACATGTGGTTTCGGCAGAGGGAGTAGCTGTCGATAGACAGAAAATCAAAGCCGTGCCAGAATGGCCGATTCCTAAAGATATCCACCAGCTAAGAAGTTTCCTGGGGTTATGCACGTACTATCATCGGTATGTAGCAGGATTTGCCAATATCGCTAAGCCACTCACTAGACTCACAGAGGGGAAGGTGCGGTACCAGTGGGATGAGGAATGCCAGTGATCATTCGAGACACTGATAAGAGCATTGACCAGTGCCTCCATTTTAAGTTATCCGTTACCAGATGGGAACTTCGTCTTGGATACCGACGCAAGCAATGTCGGAATTGGTGCTGTGCTTTCGCAGATCCAAGACGGTCAGGAGAAATTCATCGGCAATTTCAGCAAGACCATGAGCAAGTCAAAACGGAATTACTGCGTTACTCGCAGGGAACTTTTGGCTGTGGTAAAGGAGGTGGTACATTTATACAAGTTCCTCTATGGTGAAAGATTCCTCCTGAGAACTGATCATGCAGCACCGAGGTGGCTCCTGCAGTTTCAAAAAGCCGAAGGGCAAGTGCCATGGGAATCCTGATGCCTTATTGAGGAGACCATGCCCTGATGATTGTAAACATTGTCAGCGGTGGAAGGAAGAAGACCGCAAACCTATGTGCCAGGAGATCTCCCGATACTCAGCAACCATAAAGTTATACTGGGCTCAGTGGAACTCCCTCATCCTGGAGAAAGGACTTCAGAAAACACATTGTAGTTCCCAGAAATAGGAGATCAGAGGTTTTGCGAGAACTACATGATGGTACAACTGGAGGACATCTGGGAGTAACAAAAACCCTGGGGAAGTTAAGAGAACGCTTCTATTGGGTAAACTGCCAAGCAGATGTCAGGGATTGCTGCGAGGAATGTATGGTTTCTGCAGCAAGTCATGGGCATCAGAAGCAAGCAAAAGCTCCCATGAAGCAATATAACATCGACAGTCCATTTGAAAGAGTAGCCATTGATGTAGCAGGGCTGACTCCCGAAATAAGTACATTGTAGTGGTGATGGAGTATTTCAGTAAATGGGCAGAAGCTTATGCCTTGCCGAATCAAGAAGCCTTGACCGTTGATGATGACTTTATCAAGGAATGGATCAGTCGTTTTGGTGTTCCCTTGGATTTGCACTCAGACTAAGGTAGAAGGTCTACAAACTATTGAAGATCAATAAAACTCTAACAACAGCATTACACCCTCAATTCGAAGGAATGGTAGAACGGATGAATAGAACCATGAACCGACATTTGTCAAAGGTACTGACCACCAAAGAGACTGGGTTCAGTCTCTTCCTTTGTTTCTAATGGCATACCGTTCGTCTGTGCACAAGTCCACGGGTCAAACCCCGGCCAGTGTTATTATGGTACGAGAATTAACACTACCATACGATATGAAGTTTGGATGTCCCCCAAGAGAAGAGACCGCAGGAGCAGACTATGTCAGTCAGTTACGTCAAAAGATGAACGACATCCACCAACGAGTCCGATTAAATATCGAGAATGCCAGTGCCAGAATGAAGACAATCTATGACATCAGACCCAAGGGCAGGGAATTCCAAGTTGATCTTATTTGGTTGGATAACCCGCTACGTCGTCGTGGATATTCGCCCAAGCTACAAAGATCTTGGGGGGCCTTAACAAATAGTAAAGAGGATCAACGATGTTGTCTACAGAATAAGGAAGCCACCTTGAGGAAAACCAAATGTAGTACATTTCATCAGGTTACCCCTTATGCCAGAAATCATGACAGTGAAGTTGACCAAGCCCAAATCTGCAGCATCCACCCACCCGATGATGAGATGACATTTGAACAGTTTATGGCACTGTACTGGGATGGGCAGAAAGTGCAGCATGACATGATCAGAGAGGAACCCTGAGGCCTGTATAGTAAATATAAATTGTAAATAGTTCTGTAAATATAAATTAAAGTAGTGGAAATAAATTATAGTGAGTTGGACTGTGTTTTTAAATAAATCAAAGAACTGCACTGAACTTGAGTGTGTAAATAAAAACATTACAATATTTTTAAAAACATAACATGCATGGGCTTGAAAAATATTTATGAAAATGCACTATAAAAGGACACTGAATAATTTCCTACTTTGATGGTCACTTATTTTGCAAATTTCTACAGCTATTATAGTAGGAAATTCTAATAATTTTCAATATAATATGATAATTATTATTTGAAAATGGTAACTGAATATGTCTCACAAGAAGTCATAAATGTGTATTACATAAAAAATCCATAAAAATTTTTAATATATGAGTAAAAAATATTGTGTCTCATTTCAATCTTTTATTATCACTCTGCACCTAAGTATTAATAAAAGTACTGAAAACATTGTACCAAAGAAAGGATATATTTATAGAGTGAAACTCATAGTCTAAGATCTTACTTCTACCAGGTTGCCTACCATTCCATCAATCACAAGCTTTTTTAACAATAAAAAATTAATTTATTGAATCATCAAAAATGCCTACTATATAATGGTATTAAATTATACAATGTGATTCCATTAAGTTACAAAAAACTAACCAGGAAACAATTCAAGAAAAAAATTAAAATATATATAGCCCACAACTATGATAGCTTATTAGCCCTTCTAGTATAATGAAAACACTAAAAATAAATTACTCTATTTATAGAATAATACCCCTATTTGCATACCTCTATTTCTATTCATGTTTAGTTTTATTTTATGTGCCTAGTTATATTTTATTGTTTTGTATATACTTGAATGTTCTCTTGGACTCAACACAAGCTTAAGCTTAGGTATCCATTTTCCATTCGAACATTAATATTGTTAATTTTACTTATTACTGTTTCGTTGGTAATAATGTTAATGATAATCTAATTGTAAAAACCATAATTGTATTTTTTTTGCTAATAAATTGAATTGAAATTGAATTGAATATACATATACAGCTAACCCTAGGCAAAAGAATAGGGTTAAGTTAGGTAAAATAATCTTTGCTGTGATAATAATAAAATTAATCATTGTTGTTATAAAGCTGATAATATACCATTTGCAGCTACAGACAATTCCAATGAGAATAACTGAACTTGCATTGATATCTCATGGGTGAAGTGTAACAATAAGTTTTTATACTCTTACATACCATTTAAAATCAGCATGACATATTTGCCATTATTTGTAATAAAGCAACCCTATTCCAGCAAAATATGATTAGCTATAAATATTATGAACAAATTTGTTAAAATAAATAATTAAACATACTTTAACTGAAAATATTTAGTTCAATTTTGATAGGCAACCAGGTAGAAATATATTTGTCTATTAATAGTTATTAAAATGGTATTTCACTCAAAAAAGTTTATCAGATGAATGGTTTGTAATTAACTTTTTTTGTTTTCTGAGTAATAGGTGTAAATTATCATCAGAGAAAAATAGACAAAACAATTCACTTTAAATCTAATTTAATTATAACATACTTGAATATAACAGTGTAATATACAAAAATTCAAAAAAATGCAAATATATACCTTGAAGCTGACAAAGATGAAGAAACTCTTTGTGGGGAGGTTTTTCTCCTAATTCTATCAAAAGCAGCATGAAGAACACATACTAAATGTAATTAATGTCATAATAAATGGGTCAAATATCTTCCATATTTCAGAGATACTGTGTGTGTACTTACGTAGTTGGTTTTGGTTTGGTTGCAGGTCTACTCAGCATAAATCAAAACATTATTAAATAAGAATTAGCAACAAATAACTTTATTTAGATAATTTAGGAAATTTTGATATTAGTGCTTAACTTACGTGCTTTGCCTGCTCCTGGCAATCTTTGATGGTGGATGCTGAGGCTGCGATTCTATAGGTTTACCATGTTCATCAAGTCGAGCTAACTGAGTCTCTCGAACAAATACTCCACAGTTTTCTTCACACTAAAGTTACACATACTAAGTAATGATATAAAAAAATGTACACTAAAGTACCTTGAAATATTCAACACCTCGTACAGATCCATTGTTCTTTCCTTTCGGTTCATCCAGTATAATACCAATCCAGTCTCCAGTAGCAAATTGTGTCTTGCCAATATACGCAACAATTCCTTGTACACTCTTTCCGGTCAATTCAACTCTTGTACCGACTTTTAAAGGGTCTGACATTGTTATTTATTTTCCTAGATATTGGTAAAGCAGATACTCAACTGTAACAGTTTCAATACTTTTTTTCTTTTTCAAAACATATATTTTTTATATTACAAAATTACATCAAAATATCATATCCTACTATTTTAACATTAAAAGTCAGATGCACAGATCGTGATCTGTGGCACAGATCATACAACTATGAGTCAGGAACAAAACACTTTTATTAAAAGTTTTAATGTAAAATCGCCCTAATATGTTTTGGTTATAGTTTGCTTTACAGTGGCGGGTTTTAAAACCAATTGCAAAGTAAAAACATTTACAAAAAGGAAAAATAGGTACATATATACTTGTCAGTTATTGAGATTTTAACTGAGGTGAAACAACACTCAATTTCCACCTAACAATTTAGCGTTCATTTTCAATTTTATATAGTTGTTTATACATTAGTTATTAGTATCGTTCAACTTGATCATCTTAAATAGAAATAATTGGGTCCATTATAACAAACCCAAACGAGTAAGTAATAATGATGCTTTGTACTAAAATTAACTACGAATGCCACATGCAATTCTAAAGATAACTCTTTCAAATTGGATAATTTGAAAGAAGGTTTGTTATTTCACATGATCCTTACAATTTTTTGTGCTACCCTGTATATATCAAATTTGGAGTAAATTCCCATAGTTACATCAGTTTGATGTCAAACATTAATGTCAAATTGTGATTGAAAATATCATAGGCCTTTTCATATTCGAAAATTTCTAGTGAGCAATCGTCAACTTCAGTCATTTTTTTCGAGCAAAAAACCATTGTATTTACATGCCAATGGTCTGACAACTGCTCGAAAAAAATGACGTACGGCAACAAAAAATTTTCGAATATGAAAAGGCCTATTTACGAATCCTTTTAAATTTTTAATTTTTTAATTTCTTGTTCATGTGTGTTAATACCTTACATTGCTACTATAATTAATTGCAAATCAAATATTTGTTAACAATATTTTTGTTTTATTCGTTTAGCAAAAAAGGAACAACTAAAATAATGATTCCCAGCCTATATTGTGGAGCATATACCTCTGGCGGTAGCCTGCTAAGCATATATTTCGTGGCATGACTAGAAGGCGAGATCAATAAAGAGAGCATCCTATTATCTCACTTGGTGGGTGGAAAAAGCCAATTAACTACATGCTGGACGTATTTCATTGAAAGCAGCTTCCAATCGAATGAAATACGGCCTCTTACTCTCTCTATTGGCTTCTCTTTTTAGTATTGTCAAGGTATTTGTGCATTACAGGCTATCTCTAGAAGTATAAGCTCTAAGATCTTGACAAAACTAGGAAGGGACGGCTATAAAGAGAGCACTTGGTGGGTGGAAGCAACCAACATACTGAGCGTAGTTCATTGGAAGCAGCTCCCAATGGATTGAAATAGTCCCTCGCTTTCTCTAATGTCCTCTTTCTAGTCTTGTCACGATATTTGTGAATAGCAAGCTACCTCCAGAAGTATAAGCTCTAAGATTTAAATAAATGTATCTAGATAATGTACAAAGATAAAGCATTTTCACGATAGTTCCAAAATTTTAGGTACGTAGTTTACTAATACACAAGTTCTTATGCTAATATTCTTTTTTACCCCATTTAAGTAATAAATACAAGATCAAATTCGATGATTCAATCAATAATTTATAATTTTCAACTATTAAATAAACGTATAAGGTATAGAGATGTGTACTTCCTATCGACACCACTGCACATCAGCTAATATATCAGTTGTATTTGTTTTGTGATTTGGCGACATACGTCTATTCTATATTCTGCCGCAGAAAGCAGAAATTGAATGGGCAGTCGCAGTGTCGCAGAATCTTTAAAAAGAATGTTGTCGAATCAAGTGTTGTCGAGTGCTATAAAAAAACTGTAATGGTGTTTGTGTGTATTTTGGTGTTTATTTTATCATTTTTGACGCTAATGTGAGACAATAATTCATTTATTTTCCCAAAAATGAGCAATTGGAAAAACGTCCAACAGGAATTCAGTTATGGAATAGGTGAGTTTCAAGGATTCCGTAATTATTTTCGTGTTTGATGTCATCAATAAGTGATACTTGTTGATAGGTGATATGAGATCTCCTGCTAAGCGTTATATTTACGTTTTCGGTGAACG
Organism: Octodonta nipae; assembly: GCA_034190945.1. Lineage (NCBI taxonomy): Eukaryota > Metazoa > Arthropoda > Insecta > Coleoptera > Chrysomelidae > Octodonta > Octodonta nipae. Next base: position 72,142,183 of record CM067222.1, read on the forward strand.
TGGGGTAGATTTTTTCCATTTCTATGGGAAAATTATTTTGATTAAAATCGTAACTAGTAAATTAATTGTTTTTAATTGCCCCTCCCAATTTTTATCTTGGGTATAACAGTTTACCACTTCCTTCACAAAAATATATATGTGATTCATGAAATAGTGTCATGGTTCAATTTAATAAATACGTGAAGATCATTTTGATTACTGATTCATTGTTAAGTAATGCCTGTATTGAGTTTTAAATACCTGCTCACTAGATATATATCAATCTGCATTAATCATAACTCCTAGAAATGAAAAACAATGTTTTTAATGTTATTTGCATTAATGTATTTAATTTTTATTGCAAGTTTCCCTTTTGGTGATGCGAATTGTTCTGATTGTTTTATCACTAACATCCTTATTATCTTTTTTTTGCCCCAGCATGAATTAAAATTTGCATTGTGAGGGACAGGGACTGTCACGTGTGTCCAATTTGTAGAAAAATTATGGGAACAATGCTGAATGTAAACAATGTTGAACTTTTTAAAATCCTTATTGGGAATCTGTGTCAAGGGTTTCAGGTTAGGAATTTATGCAAATTTTATTTAAATTCATTCATTATTAATTATATATAGATTTTGAGAAGTAAAGTAGCCATTATTACCTACTTCCAATTATCTAAATTTTAAAATAATTCATTCTTGATTTAAATTGGCAAATTTGTGTTTTGAGAACATAATCCTTAGGGTTCTGTATATCCATTATACGGAAACCTTTATAATATCACTCCTGATTTCTCCGTCTTTCACATCACAGCAATTTTCTTCGAAACTACTCTACGAAAATGGTTGAAATTTGGTGGCAGTGTATAGTTGGGTGACCTAATCAGGAGTGTATGTTGAAAATGAAGAAATTTTGATTTTCGGGGTACTTCTGGGGGAAAATTTAAAAAATCGACAATTCCCCTTATCTCCGAAACTATTGAGCCTAAAATTTTGAAAAAATATAGAACGTTGTCCAAGTTTATTAAATGGAAAATATAAAATGAAAATTATTTCTAACACCTGTAATATATGAAAGCAAAGAGCTCATTATGACAAATACATTATTTTTTTCATATTTTTAATCAAATTGTTTAAGAGATATTAAGAAAAATATAAAAAAATACCCATCCCCCCTTATCTCCGAAACTATAAGAATATTGAAATTGAAATTCACTGAAGTCCCTTAATTACTGTTTTATTCTGATTTTCTGGAAAACTGTAAATCCCACGTTAATGCAATAACTTTTATCAATTATCAAAATTGCCCAAGTAGTTTTTAAATAATAACTGAGCATACATAAACAAAAACGTGCCTGTGAATGGATAACCTCCTACTTTTTAGAAGTCGGTTAAAAAGCCAGAAATGTTAAAAATGCAAGATTATCAAAGATCTTAGTATGAAATGCTAAAATTATCAATAATGACAAAAAAGTCAACAAAAAATAGGTAATAATTAAAGTCGAAAAAATTACAATATCAAATGTCAAAAATCTCAAAAATATTAAAAATATACAGCTCTATAAATTAAAAAGTAAATACTGTATTTCTAAAACACAACTCATGCCAGATGTTGCCATATAGATTTTGCTCATAACAGAAAATCTAATAATTGTAAGAATATGAAAAATGATAAATGACAGAATTGTGAACAAATGTCATAAATAGGTACAAATACGTCAGAATAAAATACTGATTTGTCTTCTGAGCTACTTTTTCATAATCTTAAAACACATACTTTAAATGATATAAAGGAAAATATTTCATAATCGTCCCAATTTGAATTTTGTGAGCAAACTAGAAAATTAAACATATATTTCAAGATTTACCTAGAGCATAAGAAATCTTAGCAATGGTACAGAACCAGTAGTCCAATTTCCAATTTGAACTTTCTCTTTTATTGGAAATATGTACTCTCAAATTTAATAAAACATTTACTATCTGGCATTTATAGTCTGCTTTCTAGAAATCTCTTTGGCATACTCAGTTTGGTAACTATATAAATTGGATATTTGGGGATTCCCTCAGTATTTATTACAGTTATTGTTAAGTATCAAGAATTTGATCCATTCAATATTTTTTTGGATTAAATTGTTATCAAACAAATTTTGTTTTAGCAATATATAACTTCAATTACCCAGAAAATTACAAATTGAAGCTGACCGTTGGCGATGCGGTTCATATATTGGTGGAGGAACACGATTGGTACTACGGTTATGTAATCAATGACCGAAACGTCAAGGGTATATTTCCCAAAAGCTACGTGCACATAAGGCAATGCGAAAGGATCGACAGTACCGGCCCGATTTTGAGGGGTCCACCAGTTATTCAGGAAATCACTTCGGTACTTCGAGAATGGGGGATGCACTGGAAGAATTTGTATGTGGTAGGTACATTTTTGTATTTGGACTTACATTTAGAGCTTATATTTCTGGGGTAGCTTGCAATTCACAAATATCATGACAATACTAGAAAGAGAGGGCAATACAGAGAGTAACAGGCTGTTTCACTTGGTGGGTGGAAGCAGGTCTCAATTGAGTAAAATAACCTGTTACTATCTCTATTCCCTTTCTTCCCAGCTTAGAGCATACACCTTCTGAAGGTAGCCTGCAATGCACAAATGTCATGGCAAATATAGAAAGAGGGCAATAGAGAGAGCAAGAGGCTATTTCACTCGATTGGTAGGTGGAGCCAAAGAGCTCATTAGATGCAGTTCTCAATCGAGTGAAATACTCTCTTACCCACTCTATTGCTCTCTCTTTCTAGCCGTGGCACGAGATTTTTACACTGCAGAAGTATATGCTCTAAGGATTTACAAAGTTACTTGTGTAATAAATAACGCCGTGTCCCAGGTAAACGCGCAATTAAAAACTGCAAATAAAAGCTAAAACAAACCAAATGAACGATGCAACAACACAAAACTGCTACAATCGCACGAATTAATTTTCCAGTAAGGACAAAATGAATTCTCTTTATGTGTTTGATAGTTTGCAGTTACTATTTTGACGCAACGCACCACCCGCAATGCGCAAATCTCGTTTACGTGGACACATCCTATGTTCTGGTGTTCGTGTAATTATGGACTTGACAAGAAAGAGTGAAAAACATGGTTAGCCTTGTGAACTTAACTTAAACATAGAATAACGTTTTATATCCACAAAATTAATGCTTATGTATACAGGGTGATCCAAATGTATGATAACGGCAGAATGCAAATTTCTGAAAAACGTTTCAAAGTTTCAGGATTATTCCCAGCTTACTTACCGGTGACCTTGACCCGTTCTTGGAGTTTATTTCATTATCATTCAGATTTTTTAAATGTTTGACTCCGGAAATCAAAACAAAAAATTAAATTGGATATGACCTTGATCGCTAACGTCAGATCCATATTTTTGACCCCAGGATTCATAATAGTGTTCGGTCGACGGTCGGTCGGTTAAGACGGTCGCATTTTACGACGCTGTTAATAATATCGCGATTTTTCGGGTAAAACTTCATATTATGAAAGAGAATTTATGAAAATAAGCAAGTGGTTGAAAATGTGAATTTGTGACTAACCAGTGGCCTTCCACATATATGAAGTAATATTGTTAATATTCAGTTATTATTTCTGACATTCGAAGAACACGTAGTGTGAGTGGTGAGTTAAACGGACGAGGTTAACAAAGTATCAAGAAAAGAAACCCAGATTTGAAGGGTGTTTCGGGAACAGTTAAGTTTTATAATCAAGACACCAAATATTGTGCTAATACAAGTTCGAGTGATTTACAACAAACGGAAAATAATATGTAGGACGATTGATAAACTGTATTTCAACTCCTGTGTTTATATACACATATATGATTGAAGTGGCGGGGTTGCCAGTAGATGCAATCCCCCCTGCGGTAAATTTTAAATGCCATCATGAACAAATTTCTAGTATAGTAATATGTATTATATGCGATAACGTATATCACAAAAGTGATTTCAATAGGAAAAAAACGAAAAAAGTAAAGTATCTCATTGGATCGCTTGTTCTTTGCGATGAGCTTGAGGCGATTGACATATCCTCGACAAATATTAAAAGTCGATTTTATTGTCACAAATTAAAGAAGAGCAAAACAACTACTGAATTAAAATTAAGGAACTAGAAAACGAAATTAGTAAATAGCAGTTAACAGAACTTAAGGAGAAACATGTGGGCATAACCTGTAAAGCAGCAAATAAATTAGTAACAATAAGGCTAGCCGCACACTGGCAACTTTTTAGTTTAGGTGATTAAACAGTTCAGTCGGTTGGAAGTTGCCCGCTGTTGTTTCAAGCGCACACTGACAACTGAATAGTTATAGTTAACATCGGTTTTAAAATGTATTTTGTACAGACTGCATGTGTTCGTGGTTTTATTCTAAGCAAGAGAGAAAATATTGGGTTCATCCATTTGTAGCACAAGGCTGATTTTAATTTTATTTTTTGTTTGTGAATTAATATTGTTGCATTACTGCTTTTAAATGTGATTAAAAAATTACTGACCTTTTCTGTTTTCTACTTTTCCCCGACTTTATCCCCTTTTTCAATAAACTCTCGACACAACTCACACCACAACTTATTAAAGATTTTTGTCTGAATATTCATTTATTTTTATGTCATATAACTGCTTCTATAAACGCTTCGATGTCTACGGATAAAAGCAAGACGCAAAATGAAAAAGTAAAATCAAGAGCAACTTTTTAATCGCCAGTGTGCGGAGACAGGTATGAATATGTGCGTTCTATTTTACCGGCAACAATTTAGTCGCCGGGAATATCGAACGTGTTGGAATTATTTAGTTGCCGCAACTAAATAATCGCCTGTGTGCGGGTTGTCATAAGAAATAACGTGTTCTATTTTTGTGATTAAAAAGTTGCTCGACAAAAGTTGCCAGTGTGCGGCTAGCCTAAAGAGTCAAGACATACATCATTATGATAACAATGAAAAAATTGAAGACCTAAATAAACTCATTGATGAAATGTCAGACAAAAACCACATATTGAAAGATCATGTTGCACTACAAAAGGAAAATATAAAATTGCTGGAAGAAAAGCTTGCTATGCTTCCACTGACAGAGAACATATGCACAAGCCATGAATTCTCCTACCAGTGTAAATAAAGTTTTGCAACAACCACAATCACCTACGATTATAGTACAAAGTTCTAATCCTGACAACATAAAAAAACTAAACAAATTTTAAGAGACAACAAAAACTTAATATAATAAAGTGAGTGTAAAATGCAACAAAACTAGGGATATAGAAATTGCCGAAAGTTTATTATCTTCGCTTAAATCAACGGGTGCTACTGTGGAAAGAGAAAAGAAGATGAATCCTAAATTAAAAATAGCAGATGTTGATCCAGACTTTGGAAGACAATACAATAGCCATATTCAAGAGGACTTGATTTTTCGCAATGATTTACAAAACGAAAAAGATAAAACTCGCTCATAAAACCAAAAATTTAAAAACTAACACCTGGACTTTCTTTATTGAAGTAAACTCCTTTTCATCTGGTAAAATCAAAAAAGAAAATATATGTAGGCACAAATAGATGTAAAGTATAAGATGACTATAACTTGAACATTTGTTATAATTGTTCTGGCTTTGGCCATAGTGCAAAAAAGTGTCGTTCACAGACAAGATGTAGTGTCTGTGCTGAAAATCACCCCACCAAAGACTGTCAAAGTAAAAACAATAGAAGATGTTGCAATTGCTCAGATTACAATGCGAAGCATAATGAACAGAGGCCTACTAACCCTGTAGCAAGTGATAGATCTTCTTGTGAATCCTATATAACTTTACTGAAGAACCATCTGACTAAAATTGACTACTCTTTCAACCTGCTCAACAGCTCTTCTTAAGGACCGTTTGGACTAATTTTTTTCATAACTTACAGCAAGGCAATAAGGTATGGAGCAAAACATTGATATAGTTGAAGCTATACAGCAACAACTAATTGAACAAGAAACTATCTTTAGTGATATTAAAACTCTAAACGAATACATGCATCTTAATAATAAAGAAAATATCTTATATGTTAATATAAGAAGTTTGAACGCAAATCATGCTAAATTGCAGGTATTTGTTGGGAGTCTTGCAAATAAACCAAGTATAATAGTATGTGTAGAATTTAATATGTATACATTAAGAGGATATAAAAGTTATTACAATCATAGTCATATTAACAAAGCTGATGGTGTAGTAATTTTTTAAAAGATAAACTAATAGAAACCACTGAAGTCATAGAAATAGATAAACTTAAAATACTACATACATGCATTTCCTTAGAAAAAAATATTGAATTTGAAATTTCTTCATTATATAGAAGCCACGAATTTCCTAAATCAGAGTTCATCCTACATTTAAAAACATTTTTAGAGACAAAGAAAAAGGTGAAAAATCATTTAATCATTGGAGACTTCAACTTGGATTTACTTGAGTTAGATAATCACAATTTTGAGCATTTGAATAACTTATTAGAAAGGGGTTATGTGCCAGGTTTCCAATCAACTACTAGACCATCAGAATTTAACATAAAACAAGGAACATGTATTGATAATATCTTCATTAAAACCAAAACATTGCAGACTAAATCAATCACATTAGCAAATCTTTTTAACGACCATTACCCACTATTCTTAGAACTCGGAAACATAAAAAATGAAGAACAAATCAGAATCACAAATTCTATAGATTATATTAAATAACACAGAATAGCTTTGACTACTGCCTGGTTATCGATATTATCAATTAATGATCCAAATGAAGAGACAAATTCACTAATACAACTAATAGATAAGTGTGTAAATTTAGCTAAATTAGAACATAATATGAAAGCCAATGGATCACCAAAACCATTATTGACTCATGTGTAAAAAAAGAGAATATAAAACTTGGAAAACAAATCCAACAAACGAAGTTCTTAAAATGCAATATAAAAATTATTCAAAAACACTTGAAAAGGTGATTAAAGAAGCTAAATATATGCATGACCGTCAACAAATCGAAATGAATTAAAACAACACCAGGAAGCTTTGGGAGAACATTAACCAAAAACTTGGTAAAAAATCCAAAAAATCTGACCTTATGAGTTATATTTATGACAACAATAAAAGTAAAATCTCAGATCCGGCTTGCATAACTGAATATATGAACTCATATTTTTGCAGTGTAGGTATGGAACTTAACAATAAAATACAAAAGTTGACTGACTCAGAAATTAAACTACCTTCATTCAATTCTAAAACTATTTATCTCCACCCAACAGACCAAATAGAAATTAATAATATTATACAAAATCTTAAGCTTAAATCTGGTGGAGTTGACAAAATAAACGCACAAACTCCAAAAACCTATCACCCCTCATAACAGAACCACTTGTTCACATTTTTAACCTATGTTTGACCAAATCTGTCTGGCCTGACGCACTAAAAAAAGCTGAAGTTTGTCCGATTCCCAAATCTAAAGATAAACACACTATCAAATTATAGACCAATATCGCTTATTTCTAATCTGGCAAAAATTTTCGAAAAAGCAATCCATCAAAGTTTTTTGGACTTTATTACAAATGGTAAGATCCTATCAAAAGTTCAATATGGTTTCCGTAAGGATCTAGGTACCAAAGATGCCTTAGACTATATTACGAATCTAATATATAGTAAGCTGGACGAAAGTTGCCCTATCGTCATTACTTTTCTTGATTTAGCTAAAGCTTTCGACACTGTTGATCACAAGATTCTACTCGATAAACTGTATAACTATGGAATAAGAGGAACTGCATATGACTTGATGACTAGTTACTTAAATAATAGATCTCAGAGGGTGAAAGTAAACGGATGTCTGAGTGAATACATGCAGGTAAAAACTGGTGTACCCCGATTCTATTGCTTCATTTGCTGACGATATGGCTGTTATCTCTACTGGTGAATACTGGTCTGAAGTTGAGAGCAAAATGAATATCAACCTTAATAATATATCTAAATGGCTCATACACAATAGACTTACACTTAATATAGGAAAAACAGCATATATCACTTTTGGTAACTATGCGAATAGCATCCCCAATAGCATTAATATTAAGATCAATGATCAAACTGTAAAAAGAGTGCATAATTGTAAATATTTAGGAATAATTTTCTACTATAGGCTACGTTGGGATAAACATATTGAGTATTTGATCAAAAAAAAAACAAATATTTAGTGTTCTTATTTTATAAATTTTCTAGTATCATGGCTGCAGATTCACTAAAAACGATTTACTACGCTCTATTCCAAGGCGTGATTAGCTAGGGTATTATTGCATGGGGAGGAGCCTTTCCCAACAATCTAAACTTATTACAAAGAGTACAAAACAAAATACTGAAAATTGTAAACAAAAATAATATTGTTGGACAAGGCAACCCATTCAATTTAGTCCAACAATTTTCTTTAGACTCTTTGACTTATCATTATGAAATACTAAAAACTAAATATATGACATCAAGAAGTACAACCAGAAACAAAAGTATACAACTACCTAGAATGTATAAAACTGTCAGCCGTAAAAATAGTGCAACTAGAGCCATAATACTTTTTTCAATAGATTACCAAATACACTTAAAAAAATTATGTAAGACAAAATCAGCAAATGTATAAGTTGTTAAATATAAGATTTTGTAATTGTTGAAACTATCTTTTGTGCAATTTCAATAATTTTAAGAATGTTTCATAAAGAAAGGACAGAACATTTTAAATTAACCTAATATAGAAGTTACAAGTTTATTGCTTATTAGTTTTAATATTAATTTTAAATTATATGACTTCTATTTTTTGTTTTACCATTATTCTTTTTTGTAGTTAGTTTAAGTTAAGATACTAAGTAGAGTACCAGTTCTACGCACAGGTAACCAGTTTGCCTCTGTAGAAACCTTACATGTAAATAACTTACTGTAAATGTATTTTCTGGTAATAAATAAATAAATAAATAAAAAGGATTCGAAAAAGTGCAAGATGTTATGTCTGCATATGATTTTGAACATGACCATCAACAATCAACCAATAACATATACATGGACATCTTTAATTTGGTCATTAAATTTGAGAAAGAAAACAGTTGCATTAAACTGAACGATGGACTTTTCGAAATGGACTTTGCGCCTGTTTCACTTTCTTTGTCATTCTTAGTAATATACATATATTTGAGGAAAATTAAAATAATCGCCACTATTTTGTTACGATTCGAGTAGTAAGTCTAATGTGTAATTTAGTTTTTAATTTAAATATAATTGCAATGGAACATATGATATGTAAGTTTTTAGAATGTTTGATAGATTCTGTGGTTGAAAAAAAATCGGTGACTTAGGGTTAATATTATGTTATATCTTGCAATTCACATCACACTCTTTTTCTGCAATAGCGACATTCTGGTCATTTATTGAACTTGTTAATAAATGCTTTCCGCTGGATACTTTTTCAATTTAATCCCTATATAAGTTTGTCATCCTTGTTTCTACCATCTACAAACCTGACCTTTGTGGTTGAGTTGACTTTTTTGTGCTATTCTGATAATGACATATGTCAAGTCTCTAATTTAAAATATCACAACCAGAAAATTGGAATGTTTATTAGAACGAAAAGCAAATTTTGTGATGGTATTGTATATTAATGGGATGTTATATTTGTTTATTTACTACAATTTAATGATTTTCTGTTAATAAAGATTATTTCCCGACTTGACCATACAATGTATGGCAGCACACTCCCTGCCATACATAGCGTACCTTTAGGGGGAAATTTACTAAACCCCATATATACTACATATCATAAGGGTTTAGCTCTGTGGCAGCCCTTGCCAGGTTATCAGGCCCGTGATTGGCGTCGTGGCTGCAATTTCCCATGAATTTTCGGACCGTCCGGGCTGTTCCTAACAGGACGGCTTTTTGCGTCAGTTGGTAAAGATGTTCGTCCAGACTGAGGTATTTCAAATTGTTTAATAGATGTTTTGGGACTACTCCTGTTGTTGACATAACAATTGGTACTGTTCGATTGTTGTTCATGTCCCATTGTCTCTGTATTTGAAATTATAAATCCCTATATTTGGCTATTTTCAGCCTGTTTAATATTTATATTATTGTTGTTAGGGATTGCTATGTCAATTAAGGTTGTTTTTCTAGAGATTTTATCTACCAAAACTATATCTGGTCTATTGTGAACAACAGGTCGATCCGGCAATATCGTCCGGTCCCAGTACAGTTTGTAGTTGTTATTTTCTAAAATAGATTCTGGTTTGTATATATAGTAGGGTGTTCTTACCGACCGTGATAGCTCAAGTTTCAACGCTAGTTCCTGGTGAAGTAAAAGAGATTATTAATATTGCAATAGATTCTGCGGGTTTAAATCAAATTTACAAAAGATATTCACTTTCAACGTCTTTATTTTTAACAAATAAATCCACTGTTTACAAACACTATGAGTAATACTATTGGAAACAGCTGATCGCTTCTCTCTGTCTATTCAATCACACGAATATAAACTAAACTACTCAACTTGTTCTTTAATGGTGTAGAACATACGCGAATGTCATGATTATTTCTTTGTTATCAGAGCGTTTTTAGGAACCTTCTCGAGGCCGCCTTTTTTTACACCTTTCGAATTTTCGGGATAGCCAACCGGTTTTATGTTTACGTGTTGTTTTTATCGAAACGATTAATTTAATTAATTAAATTAATTCTGATCGTTCCGATGGGAATGATTCTCTCCATGGTAGGGAGCGAGTCAATCAAAATGATCCACCTTCATCTTAGCTCTTGGATTCCGGCGAATACGATAAACAACGCCATTGGTTCTCTTGACTACCTCCCAGGCTGGTGTGAGCTTTGGAGATTTGCGTTTGCTCCTTTAGGGGTAGCACAGCCAAACCTTGTCTCTCTCTTGGAATCCGACCGAATTTGCCTTGAGGTCGTATTTGTCTTCATCCGGTCGCTGGTGACCAACATCTGTGTTCGGGATAGTTCGTGTATTGCTACCATATTCTATCGGAGTTGGACGGCATACTCGTTGACTTCTTGGGGCGGTTCTTCTGGTGAGCCAAAGAGTACCCTGGCTGGAGTCAGTGCTGTGCTCTTAGGGGGGGGGGATATGCTCATATAATCACGCTGGTAATTGCTGACGACCTTGAATAGATGTTGATCGAAGGTCCTGTTGAATCTCTCCACCATTTCGTCTGACTGTGGATGCAAAGGTGTGGTTCTCGTTTTCTTGATTCCCAACATCGTACAGACCTTCTGGAATACATTGGATTCAAAGTTACGCCCTCGATCTGAATGTAACTCCACCGGGACACCAAACCTGCTGAATAACTGTTCTACCAGCACTCGCCACTGTGGTTGCCTCCTGATTGGGTATAGCTTATGCCTCAGGCTATTTGCTGAAGTAATCCATTGCGACCACAAAATATTTGCTCCCTTTCTCAGACTCTGAAAATGGACCGTTGACATCAATGGCAATTCTCTCAAATGGGACGTCCACGTTGTATTGCTGAATTCTGCCCTTGGTCCGGGTATTCGGGCCCTTACTGGCTGCACAGATGTTACATTTCCGGCACCAAGCTCTGACGTCTTCGAAGGAATTTACCCAGTAGCATCGTTGGCGAATTTTATCCAAGGTTTTATTCATGCCCAGATGACGGTAATCCCATTATGAACTTCGGTCAGAACGCTGGGTACCAGTTATTTAACACTGCATTCTCTACTCTTAAACAGTCCCATTGGGCCCATAACGATTTCAGGACGCCCCTATATTATCGTGGCCTGGGTGCCCCTCTCTTTTTGAGTGACAGGATTGGTTCAATGTCTGGGTCAGCCATTTCGTCCTGGATGCATTGTTTCGTGGTCCAGTTTTCGTTGGTCTGTACGCATACCTGTCGGATGGAGATACCCTCTTGCTGTTCCGTCTCTAGAAAATGTCCGCATTCTGCTCTACAGTGTCTTCTCGACAAGGCATCGGCATTATGCAAAAGACCGGCACGGTGTTCAACCTTGTAATTGTATTCGTCTAATTTCTCCATCCATCAGGCCAATTGTCGTTCCGGCGTCTTCTTGTCCAACAACCATTTGAGGGCGGCATGATCTGTTCTGGTTAGGAAATGACGACCATAGAGATATTTATGGAAATGGTCTATAGCCCTGATTATTGCAAGAAGTTCTTTTCTGGTTACGTAATAATTCCTTTCCGGTTTCGAGAATCTACGGCTGTAGTACTGGATCACCCTCTCTTCACCATCTTGTATCTGGGATAGGACGGCCCCAAATCTGTGTTGCTGGCGTCGGTGTCTAAAATGAACTTGTCGGACTATGTAGGGAACGCTAGGATTGGGCTGGAACAGAGTGCTACCTTCAGTCGTTTGAATGATGTTTCGCAATCCTGATTCCAACGGAAGGTCTCTTTCTCACTCTTTGTCACTTTCATATAGTCCAACCTGCCAATATCCACTCTTTAGGTCTAGAGTGGAGAACCAATGGGAGCCTGCTAGTGTGGTTGGAGTGTCATCGATTCGGGGCAGTGGATAGCTGTCTTTCTTGGTGACGTCATTCAACTTTCTGTAATCCACGCAAAATCGAGTGGGTCCATTCTTTTTTTTTTAACACAACGAGAGCTGATGATGGGCTTATGGATGGCTCAATTACTTCATTTGATAACATGGACTCTGATGTTTCCCTTGACTGCCTGTTATTGCCCGATGGTAGTCACCCTAGGTGGATTCTTATGGGTTGGGCGTTCCCGGTATCTATTCTGTGCTGGATGATATTTGTACGACCGGTAGTACCATCTTGACTATTAAAAATTTACCAGTTATTCGCGATAAATTGCTTGGCTTTCTGCGTTCCTCTCGTGTAAGGTGTGTCAAATGGTCGACAAACTGTTTTAGAAACTCTTTACTGGGCTCCGTCTCCTTCATCAATGTATGGTACGCCTCTTTGCAGTTGATGATGGTGTCTACTGGCTCAAAACAAGCTACTTCTTGACCACTGGCAATTTTGATGCTATTGTTGGACATATTCAGGACTCTGATTGGTATTTTTCGGCCGGTTTTAAATATAGCACGTCCAACTATGTAGTCATGAGCAGAATATAGGGGCTCCACCATTCCATCGTAGCTTTCAGGATTTCTTTTTAGCTGCCCATGAATAATTTGTTCCGTTGGACCGGAAATTCTGGTTGAGGATAGGATAGCCTCGCTCTGCAGTCGCGCTGAAAATATCCAGTCCGTCCAAATCGGAAACAGGCTTGGTATAAAATAAATTTTATAACAATACCTATTATATAAACTGTTTCTTACACTGAAAAATAAATTGTATGGGTATTCAAGGTCAAGGTAGTGTGGCTTCTGTTGGTCGAGAGAGTCGAGACCAAGGGTCGAAACAAGTGCATTTTCAGTTTTTGCGATTTTCTACCATACTCTTCTATTTTCACATGTGTAAATGTGGGCCTCCGTTAAGAAGCTTTTTCTTCGACAAGTTTTTTTATTCACACAATTCACTGACAGCATTTAGTATCGATGCTATACAACGTAGCGTGGTCAACCTTCTATTTTAAACTTTATAAAGTTGGTACTTTTATTTCAAACCATCGTCATCTATGCTAAGTCGTATCCTCGTAAATATAGGACTTTTTACTTATTTTTATTATTATTCCTTGTTGGAGGAATGATACAATTACTTTCATTTCAATGATGCTTATCACATAAACTCTCTTTGAGAAACTCCGTCATCTGACAACTAATTTGTTTTCAGACACACAACAAGAATTTCGATCAAATGAAAAACCGCATCTACGACTTGATTTCGCACAGAAGCAAAATCATAAGCGGTACATTGCCAGTTGATGAACTTAAACGCGTTACAAGACAATCAGCCGAAGAAATTGACATCGGGAACAAAATTTTAGGTTTAGATTTAGTTGTTAGAGATAAGAATGGACATTTCATTGACCCTGAACAAACCAGCACGGTGCAATTGTTTTATCATCACAAAAATGCCACGGAGCGCATGTGCAGTAAAACAAAGGTAAGTTGCATCCCCTTCTCATCTGCATTCCTCTTTTCTCCTATATTGTTATCTTTGCAAATCTTTTGTTACCTTTCTTCACTTTTTTATTTTGTTTTCTCTATTTTCTTTTCCCTTTCATTTCCTTCTCTTCTCTACTCTTCCCGTCCTTTCTCCAGTCTTCACTCCTCCTTCCCTGCTCTTCCTTTGTCTTTCCTTCTAGTAGCTACTTTTCCCTTATCTTTCCTTTTTTTCCATTCACTTCCCTTCTAGTTTTTCTCTTTTCTTTCTTTCCATCCATTCTCTACTCTTGTCTTCTCTTTTTTTTTCATTTCACATATTTTCTTCCTATGGCTTTTTTTCGTCTCTTCATTACTGTAGACGTTTAATCACAAAATTCGTTTCTGTTCCTACCTGTTTCTTCACAACCTTTGTTGTCACCTCTCTCACTTTTTGTAGTTTTCATCTATTTTCGTTTCTTCTTTTTTTTTATGTTTCCGCGTGATTTTGTCTTGCACTTTTATAGCCTCGTATATCCTTTTCTTTTCCATTGTCCGTCTCTTGCCTCTCTGCTGCTTGTTTTATCATTTATTTTCATTTATTATTCATTATTTTATTTGCTTCTTCATTTCCTTTTTGTACTTTATCATCCATGGGAAAACGCCAAAAATAGTTTTTGTTCATTTATTTTAGGCCGAAGAGAAAGCAGTACAACCAAAAACTGCCATCCAGCAGTATTCAAATATTCTCTTAGTAGCAGTTAGAAATTTTACTTGTAAGATGTCTGCAGATGCCGAGTTACTTATGACATTGTACGATGGCAAAGAGCTCAAAGCTATCACGGAAAATTATGTAGTACGGTGGACCAAAGAGGGATTGATGAGCGATCTCGATCAAATGTACAATTTGCGCGTCATGTTTACGGTAAGCGGCTTTTTAAAGCGAAGCTTCTCACTTTAGTTACCTACACAGCGATTGCACAGGGAGGAGTAAATTGAAATAAAACGACTGTGATGCAATATCTGTATACAGTCGTAGTTAGTGCCCTCTCTTTGCAGGCGTGTGACCGGCTTCGGTTTAGTCTGTCACTCGCGGACTTCATACCCTTGTCTTTAACCTGTGAAAAACATTTAATACATTTTTATTTTTAGGATCTAGGCAAGCGAGATTTGGAAAGGGAAAAGATTTTTTTAGTGTGTCACGTAGTGAGAGTAGGTTCGATGGACATCGTAGATGTGGATCATCGACGAAGTTCTGCTAGTGTCCCGTTGAAAAAATCTTGTTACGACAACAAGCGTAGGCCGTGTGGGGTTGCTGCTTTCGATATTACGAATTACATGAATGGCAAACTGGAAAGCGACTTGGAACAGGAATTTTCGGTGCCATTTATCAGGTAAATATTACTATACAGGGATAAAGTAGTCATGAAACCCAAAGAACAATAAATTGATTTGTTGAAAGCCTTTATATCCCCCTTTTTTACTTAATTTACAGAAGTATTACAAATTTATATTATATGGGGCCCTTAAGTCCCGGAACTGATAAACTGATGGCGTTGCGAAAGCCAATGCTGCTTTTGTTTTTCGGTAGTACTAACCTTCAAAACATTAAGTTCAGTAATTGTCCAGATACTGAAGGTTGAGAGATTCTAGACTTGTTTTTGTTTAATTGATGGACAAAAACGAGTTTGGTGTGTTGTCACTGGTTTTAGTGGGAAAAATTCTGATCAAGCTCAGCATTGGCTTGAAAAGTGGTACCGTGAAAATTACCCCTAGAAAACAAATATTATCCGTTGGTATGCGGATTTTAAATGTGTTCGAGTAACCACCCAAGACGCGGAACGCCCAAGTTGTCCAGTTGAAGTAGCTACGCCCGAAAACGGTCAAAAAAATCTAAAAGTTGAGCTTAACAAATCGTTCTATAAGAAATCCATACGAAGTTTGAAATACGTTGGAATGATCACTATGGTGACTATGTTGATGAATAAATTCGAATTTTGCAATAAAAATTACTGGCTATTACACTTAATTAGGCATGTCTTAATAAATGGTAGAAATATTTACCACGAATTCAACTCTTTTCTTAAATTGCCAACGATTTTTCGTAGTATACTGGGTGATCAATCTGAAGTGTCCTGAGTTGGCAATACTTAAATTCTTGTGGGAACAGTGTGCAGTTGGTATTGAAAATAAAAGACATCGAATAATGAGTTGGCACAATTGTTGAATGAACTTTTCGTGTCAGCCGTAGGACTCCGATCAATACAAAACTTTTGTAGAATCGAAAAGTGACGTCACTTTAGAAATGTTCGTACTCATAACTCGTATCATCGTATACCACGGTTATGCCTTGTGACGACAAAATGACGTCACTTTTCGATTCTACAATAGTTTTCTATTCATCAGAGTCCCACGGCAGTTCGTGTTGACTTAAGTCATAACATAACCTCAAACATTGCAGAAAATGTCTCTGGCTCTTAAGAAGTTAATTAAAGAAAATAAAGTTTTATTATGTAAAAATGAAGAGTATGAACTCGGTTCAACAGATTGACTTTGATACCAGAAAACGTCCAGGAATCCCAATAATGAACAACTAACAATGATCGACTATTAAAGAAAAAAATAGCTATGTTTGAGTAAGAAGTTTATATCAACTGGTAATCAGCATAATGGTCAATTTGATGGTAATAATTTGCAAAAACTAAACTCTCGAAATGTGCAAATAAATAAATGCCACATTAAAGTAGAATTAATTAAACTACCTGCATTGAGTATGATAAATATCAAATGCACAGTTAATGAATGACATTAAGGATGGGAATCATTGGTAATGCTGAAGTATTAGTCTTAAATATAGGCATTGGATGTAATTGGTGCAAAAATAGTGTTGATTTTAATACAAATTGATGCAAGGGGTCTGGTGCACTTCAATGCATCTCATATTTCATTATATTTTTACTTATTTTCTCAAAATAATCATTTGTTACATAATAATGTAAATAAGATGCGGAAATATTAAGAAATTTACCCAAAATTTACTTTATACGCTTAAATAAATACCTTTCATACCATAGCTATTCACGTTATTGCACCCAAAAAACAATTTTATCGTTGTATTTCGTAAAATTTCATTTGCTATTCTTCATCAACAATTTCAAGATAGTTGTGTTGGATGTTATAAGTTATTTTTCCGCAGGGTTAATGCCAATTTAATCTTTGCTATTTTACAATTTTATAGGTTTAATATAAGAATCCCTAAAGAATATTCACCGTTAGTAAATTTCAAATACTGACATTACTTTGACGTATCACGGAACACGCAACACGATGCACGACAAGATGATTAACCATAGAACAAGATAATTGGAATTCCAAAACATATTAATTACAGTGGTGCCAGTTGTTTTTGAGTAGTTTATGCGTTGATTTGAAAAATACACCTGTGAAAATGGAAACTGAATTTAAAAATATTATAGATGTAATGAACATTTATTTAAAAAGTGATGAAGAACTCTATGAGTGGCTGTTGCAGTATCGCTTAATTAAGCAGAGAGTTCGATGTAGAATCCGAAATTGTCGTAGATACTGTGTTATACGTAAAAGAATCGGAGTTTTATTTGGGAGACAATATTTCTGCAAAAACTGTAAAGCAAATTACAGTATTTTTTATGGCTGTTTCTTTTTCCAGAATTAATATACCTATCAGAATAATTTTGTTGATATTATGGTATTGGACGACGGGCTCCCGAGTTGGAGTTACGTCGGAAGCGCTTTCCATTAGTAAAAAAAAGTAATCCAAATTTACAGGTACATTCGCGATATTTTAAGCTGGAAACTGCTTAAAAATGGAGAAATTGTATTAGGTAAATAAATTCAGTAAATCTTCGATTACTATATAAAAACATTGAGTAATGTAGGAGGTGTAGGTCATGTTATACAAGTTGATGAATCAGTAGTCACCAAGCGGAAATACAACCGCGGAAGATGAATTAATGAAAAATGGGTTACGATGTAACAAGCAAAAAGGGTTATATTCAGTATGTTGAAAACACGTCATCAGAAGTGTTAACAAGTATTATTAGAAAACATGTTTCACCGGGAACCGAGATTTGGACCGATAAGTGGCGTGGTTACAGCAATTTGAGTAACCTACGTTTCATTCATAAAACTGTTAACCACTCCAAATTTTTTAAAGATCCAGACACTGGTGTATGCACTAACCATGTTGAGAGCTACTGGTCGAAATTGAAGCAATTTTACGGCGGTTGGGTGTTATGTCTAGCCCTTTTTTAGATGAATATATTGACCAATTTATGTGGGAAGAAAGATATGGGAATACGGCCCGAACAAAAATGTCAAATTTATTGCAACAAATTAGTGAAAAATACTTATATAAATTATTTAATAATGTTTGTTAAACTATCGACTTAGATTGTACAGTATATTCGCTACGAGAACTATGCGAACCGACCTGAAGAGGGCAGATGTGATTCTGACGAAACGTCGTCATTTTACCATCGATCCCGGCAGTATCAGTTATCAACTACGCGGATGAATTCCCGGAAACCACCTAACACATTTAGTGCCCGCGAAAACTTAAAAACAAATATATATGTCCCTGCGTAGCGCTCTGCGCGTGCACAACCTGCCGGCGCTCACCTGTCTTCCCCCGTGTCACACCTTTGGTCCCGCTCGCCATACCGTTCCGCTACACCCCGCTCCCGCCGCTCCGTGTCGCACCAGTTCTGCCGCCCCCAGCCATACCGCTCTGTGCCACACCCCGACATGAAGCCCCGTGCCACACCTGCTGCTGCACTTGGCCTCCCCCGAGAAACACCTGCCGCCCCAGACATACCACCCTGTGCTATCTGGGCCTCCCCCTCTGCACCTTCCCTCCCTCGAGTCACACCACGTGCCGCCCCCAGCCATATCGCCCTGTGCCACACCCCAACATAAAGCCCCATGCCTCACCTGCCCGTTTTATACCTGCCTTCCATGTCTTATCTGGCCACAGTGCTACACCCGATCCCAGTGCCGCAACTGCCTCCGTGCCGCACCTACATATCCGTATTGCCACTGGCGGTGCACTTGCGCTCCCCCCGTGCCATACCTGCCCTGACGTGTCATACCTGCCTGTCTGCCGTGTTGCCCTCGTCTGCTGGGCTGTCCCCGCCTGCCTGCCTGATCTGCACTAAGCCCGTAGCCAACAGGGGTCTGGGAGTTCAACCCCCCCCGTTTCCGAAATTTTGAAATTTTTGTTTTCACTAACCAATTAATCATGTTTTTCATAAGAATAAATTTTATATTTATACAATTTAATCTTTCCTGGAAATACATGAACAAAAATATACATTTTTTAGTCCTAATCAGTCCACCACTAATCAAAAAATTATAAACCCTCCCCCGAGAATCCACCCCGAAAAAAATTCCTAGCTACGACCTTGATCTACATTTTATAACTCTTTATAAAGTTTATAAAATGTTCAAAAAACAGTTACAGTTCCTTCGCCTACCCCGCCAAACTTCAACTTATTCCCTATCGCCTAAGCCATACCGCTTTCAGATGCTTGGATATTATCCGTCATCTTTACCGTACACATAATTCGCATTAATCAACTCACAAAAATCGATTCGGCAAATACAACGATCACTGCAGAAAAGAACCACAAGAAAGCTTTAAATTTATATTCTTTTGATGTTAAACATATACTTCACCAACTTGTTCGAACTCCTAATCCAAATGCAACAAGAAACGAGAGAGATTTGAAATAACCCGTTCACACAAATTCGGAAACACGATCAATTTATAATAACCTACATTCATGGAAATATAATCTTGATTCAGTATGCCGGCTAATTCAACATGAAACATGAGAAAAATAATATTTAAAATAGTAATGAACAATGAACCTATCGGGTCTGTATATACCTAGAGGTGGAGTCATGTACTCCAATCACGTTACCGAATTAGCTTCTCTGAAGTACTTCCTGTCTCTCTCTTTCCAAGTTGCACTTAACTCGTGTGAACCCCTAAAAAAATCTCAATGCGGGAAGAGACAGATCGAATGTACTTAATTCGGTAAAGCTCAATCGGTAACCCAATAAGAAGATTATATACTACTTACTGGTAAATATAATCTCGATTACTTTTATGTTTTTTTGGGCAATAACTGACTTCGTTGTCAATGGCTTTATATTTATTGATATAATATATATTGCCCAAAAAAACATAAAAGTAATCAAGAATATGCCACAAACAACGTTTAGAAGACAAATATAATCTCGTTGAATGATCAACTTTTCTAAGGATTTTTCTTCTTGAGCTCTGCATATCAAAGCCATTTCAAAACTACAAACTAAAAACAAACCGATTTTAAGGGTATATAGTCTGTAAAATTTTGATCATTAGGTATTTAATATTTAAAATTATTTATTTTATTGTAATATATGTTCAATTTGATCACTGGCTTTTTCTGTTTGATAATTGTGAATGGTTTAAAATTACTGTCACAATGTAATAAATGTACAATCTTGTACAAACTGATGGAGCTGGCAACCTTGCAAAATCAGATGCGCGGAAGGTTTCGAAATGTTCAAAATAACAAATAACCGATTTTCTTTAATTAATTAAAAATACTGCATAATCCGCATTTTTTTTTCTTTTAAAATACTATATAAAACACGTACTTTCTACTCTAATTTGAAAAAATTGGAAATATGAGATGCATTGAAGTGCACCGACACCTGATGCAAGAATTGTGTCATATTTTTAAAAGTATAGGAAGAGCGCTGCCTGCCTTTATTGTTATTGCTGGAGGGCTCTTCCTTTAGAGTATCCTGATGAGAAAAAAAAAACAATTTTGTAAACTGCTGCAAGTATAATAATGATCATCAAAATAAAGAGGGATAGACAACAGAACTGAAAGAGTGGTTTCTATAAATTTGTAATTAAGAACAAATTTTAATACATGTTACAAGTATATTTTGTTACTGCTTATTTTGGAAATGTATTGATAAAAAATTAGTCTGGTATTACCTTTTAACTTAAAATGTAACCTGCCTTAAACACAGGTACACCTTCACTTTAACCACTGTAGTATACTGTAAATATGTTAAACAATAATAAGTATGAGAAAATATAATGTTTTATTAACATAGGCATTATTAAAAGTAAATTTTTATTATCTAAAAATAAAGATCATGCTAAACTTACCAATTTTCACAATAAAAGAGATTGTTAAATGACAAATTAGCAAGTCATGTTTGTAAAATAAACTTACATCAAGTGATACCTTATAAGCCTAATGGCCAAATTCAATACAATTATATCATGCAAAAATACAGTTAGTCTGACATATGTAATTATAGTCATGTAGGCTTAATAGATGTCATTAAAGATAGGAATCATCTTGATAATAATCATGAAGTAATGGAAATGCTGTGGAACCTTTGGTGTGTCACACAGTTTTGTATCCTAACACCAAACCAAACTTGGTTTACACCCTGATGATGGCAACTAGGAGTTGTTGAAAAGGAGTTGAGTGTTTAAAATAAAGGTTTGGTGTTATGGTGCAAAACAGTGTTTTTACAATCATGAAGTAAGTTGTATTTATGGTCACAGTCATGTTGGAAATAAATAATAAACATATCAAGAGGGATACAAGATAGAACTGAAAGAGTGTGTTTCTATATATTTGTTATTGAGAGTAAATTGAAATATATATAAGAAAACAGTATAGCAACAAGATTTTCATCTTCGGTTAAAATGTAACCAGTCTTACATACAGGTATACAAGTCAATTTGAGAGGCACGAAAATTTAATTAATAAGTAATTTTGAAAAGATTGTTGAGGAAGTCTTGAATTATTTTGCCTGTTCATTGGGTTTTTTCTCCTAATTTTTGTTCCTGCAACAGATAAGTATTTGAATATTGTATTTGGAGAATAAAGTGTAGGAAGGCAATTTCATAAAATTGCCCAAATTGCTTTTAGTCTATAGAGACTCTTCCTCACTAGTTTATCATTTTGTAGAATCTCTTTCTCTCAGAATAACTACAGACAGTCAATAATAGGGGCAATTTTACGAAGTTGCCTTACTACACTTTGTTCTTCATATACATTTTTCAAATACTTTTCGGTTGCACGAAAAAATTTGGAGGAGAGAAAACCCAATGAATAGGCAAAATAATTTAATTAATCACATATATACTGCTGGTTAAATAATAACAAAAAGATGAACATGGATATGAGAAAATGTTTGTTTAAATGTCAGTATACTCTGTGTCATGTTTTATTAATAGAGGTATCTATAAAAAAGAAGATAACAATTAAAAAATATTTATTAAGAAGTAACAATTTATTTAACACAAATATATTTGAGCATAAATTATTTTACTTTTTACAATAAATGTTCTATGTGACCTCCATTCTTTTCAATGCACAAATTGATGTCTTCTCATGTTAGTAAAGATGTTTTCTAACATTTCTGCAGGTATATCATTTCTTCATTAATTGCTGCTTCCATTTCATTTACATTATGTAGATGATTTTGAAAAACTTTGTTTTTTAAATATCCCCAAAGTAAAAAAATTTAAAGGCGTTAAATCTGGCGAATTAGCTGGCCAACAATTTGTGGAAATAAGCCGGTTATCATATTGTTACAAAAAACTTATTGTAGCACGTGCAGTATGTGCTGGAGCTCCATCTTGTTGGAAATAACCATCTGTTAATTCATCATTATGTAAACTGTTAATAAATGGTTCCATCATTTGTTCTCTGTATGTTACTGCATTTACCATATTATAAAAAAAATATTGACCCTATAATCCGTCTCATTGACATTGCTACCCATACCCCTACTTTAATAGGCTGAAGGTCAGTTTCAATAAATGTTTGGGGATTTTCAGTAGACCATGTCCAAAAATTTTGAGAATTAATATATCCCGCAAAATGAAACCATGCTTCATCCGAATAAAACGTTAGGTCCAAATCTTCATTACTAAGTGTTTCGTTAAACCATAAACAATAATTTTGACGATGTTCAAAATCTTTTTCTCGTAAGTGTTGATGTACCGCAATTTTGTAAGGATACATAAGTAATTTCTTTTTCAATGCTGTTCGTGCACTTCCATAAGACAGACCTACAATTACAAAAGTTATATATAAAACGTTAATTGAAGAAACAAACATATTCTTACCTGTTTGAGCTGCTAATTTTCTTATAGACTTATTCGGACTATTTTCAATTCTGTTGCATACATCATCGACGACTTGTGTTAATACCGCTGCCGCCTTTTCAGGTTTGCGTTATAGTACACTCCCAGTCTCTCCAAATCTCCTGACAATTATATTTTGGTGTTTTCCAAACGTTTCAATAGAAATTCCTATATGAGGATATCGTGTAATAAACTGTTCAAAACATGACTGTAGTGAATACGTCCATGACTCATCCTCAGTTAGTACAGCACTACGAAAATGTGGCGTTACAATAAAAGTATCCATTTGCACCGAAAATGGCATTATGTTGTCTTGAAAAAGACAGTTTTATATTCAATAAAAAAGGCGTCTAGAAAATAATGAATAATTACGTAGAAATAAAACTAGTCAAAAGCCCGCCAAATATCACAAATCAAAATACCCTGTTGACACTTGACATCTCGAACTTGTCAGTCAGAAATTCAAGGGTTTACAATAGACGCACTGAAAAATCCCCTAAAAGTAGGGAATAATGGTTGCCAACTCAGGACACTTGATATTGATCACTCGGTATGTAGTTATTTCAAATAGTATTTCGTAGTATTTGTGTTTCCTAACAAAAACTGTTAAGATTTGCAACCGGTAAAGAGATTTGTGGAAATTTAAAGTTTTTCCTATATTTATATCAGTTCTAGATAATTTTGTTGGTCCTAGAATTTACCTAAATGTTTTATCGACAATCCAACTCAGTTTTATTTTAGAAAGAATAATAACTAATTTAAGACTATTTACTGAGTATGTAACAAATTATGTGGACAAAAACGGGAGGGAGGCAGTTGATGTCATATATACAGATATCTTCAGGCATTCTGAAGGAATTGATCAAGTTGTATTAATCACAAGTCTCATTTAATTTGGCCTTGATTAAGAACCGATGCTATTTTTAACAATGATTATCTTACTACAAGAATACAATTTGTATCTAATAAGGTTTTATTTTCTGACATATAATAGGTTCGTTCCAACAGAACAAATTACTGATACACAACCGACAATCGTCGTGCGCGGTGACAAGTTACCGTTTACGATGATGTTTCGCGCAATATGATTACCGGTTGCTTATCGGTTTTACGTCGTGTTGGAACACGCCATAATTGGGGTTGCTCAAGGAACCAATATAAAATATCAGGCTTGATTTAATTAAAATTGAAATTTAATTAGATTTTTTCCTTACTTGGTTATCGATACTTTTTAAAAGCAAAATGCTTCCTTTTTTCATCGGGTATATTTATTTTATTGTTGTTTTATTTATTAAATTTTCTCTATTTTTTTAGTTGTGAAAAAGACAATCTTGAACAAACACTCAGAAAAATTATCACTAAAGAAAAATTCGAGAACAAGAATCAAGCGCTATTCATCAGTATGAAGTTATTGAGGGGAGATCTCAAGCAGGTAAGCCGCAAAATCATACATGACTGTCATAGCTTTCCTGTCTGTCGCTTTTCTCATAGGTAAGAGAAGAAAATCCACATTTGGTGCTGGGCAACGTATCGATATCTAGGAAAATGGGATTCCCTGAAGTCATTTTACCGGGTGATGTGAGGAACGATCTGTACTTGACGTTAATTGGTGGTGAATTTTCTAAAGGCAATAAAACTAGTGATAAAAACGTGGAAGTTACAGTTTATGTATGCAATGACAAAGGACAACCTATACCAGTAAGTACACATTTCTAATTCAAATGATTTAACATTTTTTTATACTCTTTATAGATCTACTTTGTGATTGACCCTTTTTAAAATCTAACTACTGATTATATTTGAATTCGATAGATAGTAAATAGCAAGAAACTTAATACTACTATCGTCTATAGGTATTTAATAGCTAAGAAAATCCATAATACATGTTAAGTACATTATTGGCAATGCGGCAACGTCGCATAGTGCATCGTACATAAATACTTAAAGAAATAACATAAAAATGAACATTTGTAATTTTGATTCAGAATTGAGTAATTATAACACTTGTCAATAATTAGATTTGTTTCGGTAAATAAAACCTTTTCAACACATTTCTGAAATAGATTTCGTTCTTAGGTATCGATTTTAGGACGACAATTTGTGGAAAATATGTTATAGAAGAGAAGGATAAATAGCTATTTACATATTATTTAGAAATAACTCGATACAAATTATCTTAAAATGATCTATCTATCTCAACCGCTAAATTATCCAGAAACACATTAAATTCAAATATTTCGTTATGTAGGTACTTACATCATAAATAAACTTCAAAGTTATTATTTTCAACATAAAAACTACACCAAACTGCACGATTCAATCTACTGCTTGCAAAAGTCTAGCATTTTCTACTATAAATAAACGTTTTACGAAAACTACACACGTACACGCTAGCATTCATAATGAAGAGTAATGAGCCTCGTCTCGTCTATCGCGATGTTCCAATATGTTTAAAGTGAATTTTCGATGTACTTCCAATTTATTTTAAATTATCAAAAAATATATTTATCAATATTAAATAGTTATTGAAGCCATTTAATCTGGTTAATAGTATTGGGTAAGTGGGGGAATTTTATCAATATTCGATATGTGAAGAAATTCAAAGCTCCTTTGGTACCGACTTGTTATAAGATTAGTTTAGTGTTTGAAGATGAAAATATTTTGGCTAAATTGGAGTTTAATGACTTGCGGTTATATAAAGTCTTTTTCCAAATGACAAATACAGTCACCAATACGTACAATAGTTTACTAACAAATTTCATTGATTTTAGGGTGTGATAAGTTTAGGAGGGGGAATCCCACCGGTAGATGAGTACAGATCTGTGATATACTACCACGAAGACAAACCGCAGTGGTACGAGACCTTCAAGGTCGCCATCCCCATTGAGGAGTTCAAAACTAGTCATTTAAAATTCATGTTTAAGCACCGATCCTCGAACGAGGCCAAAGACAAGAGCGAAAAACCGTTCGGCATGTGCTATGTGAAGCTGATGCAAGATAACGGTACCACTTTGAAAGACGACAAACACTATCTCTATTTTTATAAAATCGATCACAAAAAATTCGACGAAAACAGTTTGGATTATTTTCAACTACCTTCTATCTACAAGCAAAGGGACCATTCGAAGGAGAAACCGCAGGTTGCAGGGTTGGTGATGTCGACCAAGGATTCTTTTTGCATATCAAGTAATATTTGTTCAACGAAGTTGACACAAAATGGTGAGTACTTTGATTAAACCAATGAATTGAGAAAAAATGTATTTATTGTCTCCTTTTATATGGGAAAATTTGCAATACAGAAACTTTCTAAAATTATAAACAACACTGAAAAAATATATGTAGGACCAATTATTGATACTGCAATAGATTCCGTGGTTCAATTTCACAAATATTTACTCTCACTTTCAATGTCTTTGTTTTAATCAAAATAAACTCTCTTACAAAAACACAATGACTAATTACTATCAGCTGGATTGCTACACGCTGCTTCCAAACCAAACTGCCTCGCATAAAATAATGACCGTCTTATATACAATCGTCCGAAGATTTATCCAGTCTATAGATGTTCTTCGAATTCGGAATGCACGTCAACCTTAGGTTTTTCACCTTTATGGATTTTTTATATATAGCCGTTTTTATTTCGTTTTCCCAATGTTTTTATCAAAATGATTAATTTAAAAGGTTTCTTAATTTTTGGCATAAAATGAATTTTTCGCCCTAGACATTTTTGAAGAGCGATGAAGATAATGTCGACTTATAATACCTGTTAGAACTATGTTTTGTTAAGAGACATACACTAGAACGTAAAATTTGTTGCAAGAAGTACAGCTATTTTTTTTTCATTTTAGATATTTAATATAATATTTATTACTATATAACAGAGTATAACATAATGCAGTGCACATATTTTAGTAGATGATGATAGTGCTGATCAGGATAAATTAAAAAGTTTATATAACTTATATATACCAAAGTAAGCACTTCAAAAAACAAAATCCTCCATCATTCTTATCAAATGAATTGGCATTCAATGCAAAAATAATTCATATTTTCAACAGAGTTAATGAAACAGAAATTATGGCAACATTGGATTAAATTTACTTTCGTTCATTAAGTGTAGACCGTAATAAAGGATTTATTCCGGATGATTCTGGTTTCGTATTGAAAAAAGTATTGTGATATGTATTTGTTTTGAATGTAATTTTTTAACGTGGTTGGTTTAGCTAAGAGAGGTAGTTTTAGTTCAACATCACATTGAACAATTTTCTGTGGCTGTTTTTCAATTGTGAAGTTATTGTTTATGTTCACGAAATGTTAAGCATGGAATAAATAACAAATGAATTATTGGTGAGTTTTTTTATGACAATGCTAATTCAAGTTAATTGTAAAGTTTCTCAATTCTATGTTGATAGTGTCGGGTATGGTACCTTACCTACAATGTGATTTTTTGCAAAATATATACTGTGTTTGTTTTGTTTTAGTGGATCTTCTTGGTTTGCTCAATTGGGCCACCCACAAAGAATCCTTAACGGAATCGTTGAGATCTTTAATGAACGTTGACGGAGAAGAAGTAGTAAAATTCCTTCAGGATATACTGGATGCCTTATTCAATATTCTAATGGATAACCCAAAGACTGACACATATGATACTCTAGTTTTTGAATGTTTATTACATATCATAGGGTTAGTTAGTAACGACTGGAAATACCAACATTTCGAGCCGGTTCTAGATTTGTACATAAAAGAGAGCTTTAGCGCAACATTAGCTTACAAGTAAGTTGACATTTTTTTCATAATGCATATTATTATTGACCACTTTTTCAGAAAACTCATATCAGTATTAAAATCAGTAGTTAGTAAAACAATTGATATTACAAACAGTAAAGAAATTCTACTTTTCAAAACAATGAAATGCCTACAGTATGTGATGAGGTTCGTCTCAAGGTCCAGGCTACTTTTCAAGGCCATATACCCCGAAGACGACCCAGATGATGATTTTAATGAGAGTTTGCGTGATTTATTACAGAATATCATTTATATGATGTCTTCCAATAAGGATAATCTATTAAGGGAACAAGGAGCATTCCTTAAGTATTTGCCTACAACAATAACAGATATTTTGTGTGTGTTTGACTCAGTAGAACTTAGGTAAGTACCACACACAGTCTTAGTTTGTCTACCGGGATTTTAAAATATGGCTATCAAAAATTATACTGCGATTTATTCTGAAATATTAATTGAGGTTTTATGCTACAAAATGTTATTCTATTTAAATGGAAGAGTCCCCTCAAGTACTAGTGCTAGATACAATAAAACACACTAAGCTTGAGCGTCGCATATAGAGTTTATTATATACCAACCACTTTAGCTGATTTTTACTTCCTTATTTCTTAATGGGTATTAACAGGTTCACTGTCATAGCGGTCATTTAGGCCGCTTATAGTACCAACAGGCAAATTGGTCTCAAAAATTGTATATGACCGCTTATTTCATTTAAAATTGCTTATACAAAGTGACCTCATGGCGTGTATGGAGATGTGGGTTAATATACTTGTACTTAATTGTATGGCAGATTTTGGACAAATAATACAAAGTATAAAAAATTTAAATTTGTTTTCATACAATAAGTTCAAAATGGAACAAAATGTAAATGAAATATAACATAATAAAAAAGTATGGTTTTAAATATTTATAACTGAAACAAGGAAGGCAAAAATGAGGCTGCTCAGTGCCATCTATACAATATTCGGTAACTTGTTTACCATATTTTTGATGATTTTTTTTATTCTTCTTGTCACTCTTATCTCAACAGTAACTGTATGACGTGAAATATTTTTATTATTATTTAAGTTTGAACATATAAGTTATATACTGAAACTTAAAAACAAAATAACAGAATGTATGCATGTTTTGTATCTTATTTTGTATTGTTTTCAGTATATTTCTTAACGACCTTTTGAGTAACATACCTTTGGGTCGTTTAACAAAACAAAAAATGATGACAATAAATGAAATCATACATAGTAAATTGTTTATGATACCGTCCTCCAGAAAAATCCTATTGCCTACAATAACTCATCAGGTGAAAATGCTGTTCGAAGCCAAAGAAGAGGTAAGTACACCACAAATAATCTCACTAGCTTCTTGTTCACATTACAGATACTCGTTTTACTGTCTTAAAATGTACATACAATTGAATTCATGATAATAATTTCCATGTGCTGTCTTTATTACATGCTTTTACGTTAATGAAAAGATGTAAATAGTCAAACGACTTATACATATGTTTAAAAAGCATTTTCTAGATGTACATAAGTAATTTGTGAATGATATATGCATTTTTATTTTCTGTTTTCAAACTTGCTTCAGTGTTTTTTTTAACTCTTGGACATTAAGGAACATATTTGTAACTCGGGCAATGGGTTCGCTATCTTTCAAAGCATATCTGTAGGACCAACCAGTATTCAGCGGCATTGCAGGTGTATTCTGTAACTCGTTGTATTTTTAACTTTTCGAGATGAATTTCGTTTTCGTTTGGTGAACTGTCCAAAGAATATCGAAGGTTCGATTCTTTATTTTGTCCCAATGATTACGCAATTGTATAACAAAACGTCGTTGTTATTAATACTCCCACTAATAAATAAATGCCCCTGGATGTACCACGTGACGATACTAGGCGGATGTTTTATTTTGTATCTAACGTAAAAAGTGTAGCGTATCTTTCGTTTTTAGGTTTTACATTTTAAAATGTTAATTTTAAATTAAGAAAAGTTATATATTTTAATAAAATATGCCTTATAACTGCAGTGTCTCTGTCTGTAATTCAAATTATAAATCAGAAACAGGTGTAAAGCAAGTAACTATTTTTCTTTACCTAAAAATGATAAACTACAGTTCGAAATATTCCCACAGAATTGGGTTTATTAAAAAACCGAGAATTTGAATAATGCTTTTTCAAGAAGAAAATAAGGATACACAAAGTTCGCGTAAATAATGACATAAACGAATTTAATCGAATTACCTACTACTGTAAAAAGACTTGCTGAAGAAAATAACTTTGAATCGGCCATAAAGGCCAGCCTAAAATCTTTTAAGGCTTATGAAAGATTTCAACAAATTAATAATGTATGTTACATTTTAAAGTTCTGCGAAGTAGCAATTGTATAAGTAAACACTGGATTTTGTATTACGGAGACGACTACATTTTGTTTTGTTCTTTAAAAGGCAATGATAACTTTCCTAAAATTGAAGCTTCGGTGTGCACTCGACGAGACTTTGGTGTAAGTTTGAGTATGAAAAAAGAATATTTTCCACAAACAAAAGTTCCCAAGAAGTTGTGGGTAGTGAGTTCTGTTTCTATTTTCGAGGAACTTTTAAAGTTTTTAGAAGATTAACTGAAAAGTTATGATGAGCTTTGATGTGATATAGATTCTTGTATTAACCAAAATTCTTTCCGCCTTCTATGGTCACGTGACTTTGAAAATCGCCTGGTGCGCCAGGGCAATTTGCTTATTAGTGGACCGTGAATCTGAACAAAAAGGGACGAGACTTTCCTTAGTGGAAAATCGTTATAATGCAAAGTTAATTACGTTTTGTGATTCCGGATCAACGATTGTGTCAGAGGAATAACTAAATGAGAATGAAAATGAATAAGATATTGAGGAAGGAAAAGGTGTAGGACAAGAATAAATACCTGAGGGGGATGATGAAAAAATTGAAGATCAAGATGATGAAGAAGGCGTAGATGAACAAAAGGTGATGCATAATAGATGTCGAGCTGTAGTTTGGTGAAATAATTATGTTGAACTATCTCCTAAGCAAAGTTCGAGATTATTATGTAATATTGTTATTCAGTTGTTTCATATTGTCCCTGTCTCTACAAGGTACCTCGCAATCATTGTTTTGGCAGAAACAAAATTGAATTTGAATTATTCTATGTAAAATTTGAAACAGTGCATTTTCGTTTTTTTTTTCTTTCGACAACAAGGAATTAAGGGCTTATTCAGAAAATAATATGTGGGACTTCTCTCATTTTTTTTACCCTTTATATTTTTGTACTTCCCTAGTTACTTTCATCCAACTTTTAGACTCCCGTTTTCTTCCTTTTTGCTCTCCCTTTGTAGTCTCCCCTGGAAGGAATACTACAAGAAAGACTTAGTTTTGGACTTACTGACTAACACAAATATTAGAGGGATGTGTTTATAAAATCAACAAATCATTGCCGAAAATGGAGCAGAAAATCTACAACACTCAAGAATCATCTACCATACTTCACATTGCAAAATGAGGAATAAACTGACATCTTATCTGTCAAGACTCTTTTAGGCAGAATCTCTCAGACCCATCATCAGCTCATGTAACTCACCAAAACCATTTCGATCTAGATTCATTCATTAAATCTGGAAAAACTGTTCAACAATAATCCAGATAGAAAGAAACTCATTGAAGACAAAAGTCTAATAGTAGAATGTGGAATCATGGCCTTTCTTCGTGCAAGAACATGGGCAACCCATGGTCCTCCCTATCATTAACCATCGCAAACATCTGGCAGAAATAATTTGTAGAACATGCATTGAAAGCTTTGGCTGAGAGACCTCCACGATACGTTCATTATGTGTGAGATGGAAGTACAGAGATTTCTGTACTATTAAAACGAATAACCGAATGACGTGGGTAGCCCTTCAACCCTAAGACTCTGGCTACATTTCCGATCTTCAGATTTACATGCACAATGAACCTTGTATTGAGATACGTTTCTTACCACTATCATCCTTCCATTTTAGAGAGTCTAGTTTTATTTCTTTGTTAAATTCTACTATAGAGCATGTAAAACACGAATCTGGTAAACCGTAAGGTTAACAGTTGCATTCAGGAGTAGATAAATATACCGATATAAACGGGAAATTTGTACAATTGGTCTACTATTCCACGTCCTGAAGGTGTCCAAGATTATTTAAATTGTTGGTATTTTTAACCCAACATACTTCAAAAATTTATGAGCTAAAAAACATGTACATAGTTGTTTATTTTTGGATCTCTCCAAAAAATCTAGCACAACAAAAAGTTATTGAAAACAGAAAGTTGAAAACATTTTCTTTCTGCACAGAGACGCCTTGGCCACCGAATGGTTCAGCAAAACAGATCTCATAGGTACTACTCTCCTTTTCTTAAAATACTCTTCAGTTTACAAATACTTTTAAAATCCGTAGGAAGGTATTAGCTTTTTTACCAGTTTTTTTTCTTTCACTAATCTGCATTAAATTTGATTTTAAAAGTATTATTTCTATTCATCATTTCCAAATAATTTTTGCTTAGCATGAAAGAATAGCATGAGTTTTTCTTTTTAAATTAGTACTACAAAGTAATTTATTTTTTAGTTATTACTCGCATGTGTTTGATTTGTAGGTTATGATTAGTAGTTTCAGTTTAAATACTTCAACTTTTTTTAAAATTATATAAATACATGATGAATTCGCATTATTAACTGTTGTTTGCATTTAAGTAATTTAAAAACGGTGTTATGGACAATTTTATCTTTACATGAAACTGTTTTTTATCTATTAATCATTCGGCCACAAATATTTGATGGTTTGTATTTCCAAGACTGTTTTATCTAGAATTCCTACAAGGTAACTTACCACAACTATTAGATCTTTTTTTTGCCGAGGTGTAATCGTATTACGGATTGGCCATGCGCTTGGTTCAATCGCGACATGAAGCTCCCGGTTACCCGTATACGCACTAAAACACCTCCGATTGCCCTCTAGGTACCTGGAACTATTAACGAAGATATTACCTCAGGTACCCCGGCCCCTAGACCCTAACATACCAGTTCCCTAATTTCAAGCAACACCCTCTCTCTCTCTCTCTCTCTTTGTCCCTTACCACCCTGGCCAGGAACTCCACAATCATTCACCACTTCCTCTCGCTCTCCATCAACCGCTCTACAACATTCCTCGCCTGCAGAGCGCACCCCAACTCGTTCTCTGCACTTACTCTATACCCTTGCCATCTTTCACACTCGAAGAAAGTATGCTCAGGGGTATCCAATTGTCCACAGTAAACACACCACTCATCCTCCGTCCTCTTAAACATATTGTTACGAAATTTACCCAAAGACGACCCTGTTTCATTTCAGTACGACAAAAATCGCTTTGAGATAAAAAATGGTTCTCGAAAAGACTCGGCACCTGTAGGAGTGATGATGATTTTTACGAGAATTTTCTATGCTGGTCTTATAAAGGAAGCAGCCACGATGGAGAGTTCAGTTATACCGCGACGACTAGCGTATATGGGAATGTTATTGTCATATTTGAATCAGCTGTTTTATTGTAAATAAAGTTCTAGAAAAGTGAAAGTGAATATTAGTTTTATAATTTTAAATTGAACCCACGGACTTTACAACAATTTGGTGATCAGAAGTAAAGGATTAAGTGCAGTTAAAATCGTAATTTGATTTATGGAAACATGGAGCATGGAAAAAATGGACGAAACTGCCAAAAAAATAGTCAAGCAGGTTACTGAGGGACTAGACGAAAAAATAGCCCAGATTCTAGAAAAACGTGACAAGAAGGAGAAACAACATCAAGAAGAAATACAACAAAGGTTAGTAAAATCTTTTGATGAAAAACGTAAAATAGAATTAGAGAATCTTGTCACTATGATGAAAAGCGAATAACAAAATCTTGTTTCCACGATGGAAGAAAAACAACAAAATCTTGTTTCCACGATGAATAGTGAACAACATAATTTAATTGAAGGATTATTCTCGAAATTTGAAGAAAAACAAGATCACATTGTATTAAAACGACAAAATTAATTTAAATTATTAGATGAACAGAGAGAAAATGATTTTAAAGTAACTGAAGAAAAAAGAAGAAAAGCAATTTGAACAATTAATGCAAATTGTATCGCAAGTTAATGAAACAGTTAATGAAAGAATGCAAATAGTTGAATCCGATAAAGAAGAAATAAACGACGACATAAAGATCCTAAAAAATAATGTGGAGGCCCTTGAAACCAAAGTAGATGACATCGATTCCATACAGAGCCAGGTGAAATTTGAAATAAGTGCTATTCAAAGTAAAGTAGAAATAGAAATTAAAAAAATGCAGCAGGACTTACAGCGAGGAAAATACCAGAACACCGTGAGTACCAAAGGTTCCTTTAGTAAACCACCCACATTCGACGGCAGTTCATCTTGGCACATGTATAAACGGCAATTTGAGGCCGTGGTTACAGCTAATGGACGGGATAATCAAGAAAAATCTGCTTCTCTGGTAATTTCGTTAAGAGGCCCTAGAACTCCTCCAAAGCATTCCAGTCGATGAACAAGGCAATTTCGACAAGATTATCGCGATCCTAGACAAACGATATGACAATCAATCCTTGAGCCAGGTATACCAAGTCCAGCTGAGTGGAAAAACGCAAAAATCCGGTGAAAGCCTCCAAGAATTCGAAGCAGGGATTAGACGGTTAGTTCACTTGTCCTACCCGGACCTGCCAAAGGAAATGAAAGACCAGTTGGCCACACAGAGTTTCATAAACGGCATCAGAGATGTGGAAGTACAACGAAACCTAAGACCAAGTGGCGTCAAGAAAAGTAATGAAGCTCTACTTCGGGCTTTGGAAGTAGAGGCCGTCATGAACAGGTCCAAGCCGAGGGCCCGAGCAGTTTCCTTTAACCAGGAAGAGTCAGAGTCACCATTTCAAGCGCTGTTGGCTGGTCTGAACAAAATATTAGAACGGTCACAAACAACTGGCACCAGGGGGGCATGTTACCGCTGCGGACGGACAGGACACTTCCAACGTGATTGTCGAGTGAGGCCACCTGAACGATCACCGACCAGGGGTAACCAACAGAACAGCCACATCCAGGGACCGTCAGCCAGTCAGCATAAGGGGGCGAATGCTGACTGACCCTCCACCAGCCCCGAACACGTTATCCATCCGGGGATTTTGCCGAGATAGCGGCAGCCTAGTCATCAGAGGCACCATCAATGGGCGAGCAGTTACCATCACAATCGATACGGGCGCCGCTGTGTCCATTGCCAAGTCCAGGGTTTTGAGAGCATCGGAAATTCGGCCAGTTACCAATAACATCCAGCTCAGAACAGTCACCGGCGAGTCCATGTCAATACAGGGTGAGGCAGATGTCGTGCTACAGATAGGGGACAACATGATCCGGCATAGGGTCCTGGTAGCGAATATTGAGGACGATTTTATACTGGGAATGGACCTAATTAGCCAGCATGGATTTATGTTCGACCCGAGATATGATGTTCTTCGGTTCCTAAATGAGGAATTTGTATTGACACGGCCCGTCAACAGTTCAGTCACCTCCAAAAAAATTGTGGCAAAGTCTTCAGCTAGAATTCCGTGTCGAACGGAACAGATTATTCATGGGCAGCTAGACAGCAATCCTGGGAGCTGCGTTGGAATTGTGGAGCCCGTACATTCAACTCATGACTACTTAGTTGGACGGGCTATAGTTAAAACCGGACGAGATATACCCATCACAGTCCTGAATTCGTCCAACAACATCAGAATTGCCAATGGTCAAGAGATAGCTTGTTTCGAGCCAGTAGAGACCATCATCAATTGCGAAGAAGAGTACCAGACGTCGGTGAAGGAGACAGGGCCCAGTAAAGAATTCCTACAACAGTTTGCTGACCATTTGACACACCTGAGACCAGAGAACCAGAAGAAAGCCAAGCAATTTATCACAAAGCACTGGCAAATTTTTAACAGTCAAGATGGAACCACCGGTCGCACCAACATCATCCAGCATCGAATAGATACCGGAAACGCTCAACCCACCAGAATACCACCTAGACGACTACCATTGGGGCAACAACAGGCAGTCGAGGAAAACATCGAGTCCATGTTACAAAATGGAGAAATTACAGCAATGCGGAATGTGGACATTGTCTGAAGACGGAACAGCGAGAGGGTATCTCCATCAGGCAGATCCGAGTGCAGGCCAATGAAGACTGGACAACGGAACAGTGCAGTCCAGGACCAAATGGCTGATCCAGACATCGAACCAATCTTGTCACTCAAAATGAGAGGGGCACACAGGCCCCGATGGGACGGGGTAGCTAGATACTCAGGCGTGCTGAAATCGTTATGGGCTCAATGGGACTCTCTAAGAGTAGACAATGGAATGCTCAAGCGAGTCTGGGAAAGCGCTGATGGACGAGAAACCAAGTCCCAACTGGTAGTTCCGAAGAGAAAGGTACCAGCCATTCTGACCGAAGTACCTGATGGGATTACCGGAGGCCACCTGGGCATGAATAAAACCCTTGACAAAGTTCGCCAGCGGTACTACTGGGTGAATTACTTCGAAGACGTCAGAGCTTGGTGCCGCAAATGTGCCATCTTTGTAGCCAGTAAGGGCCCGAAGATCCGGATGCAGCAGTACAATGTGGGCGTCCCATTTGAAAGGATTGCCATCGATGTCGCCGGTCCGTTTCCCGAGTCTGAGAGGGGGAACAAATACATTCTGGTCGCAATGGATTACTTCAGCAAATGGCCTGAGGCATATGCGATACCCAACCAAGAGGCAACCACGGTAGCGACGGTGGTAGTACAACAACTATTCAGCAGGTTCGCGTCCCGATGGAATTACATTCAAACCAGGGGTGTAACTTCGAATCGAATGTATTCCAGAAGGTCTGCACGATGTTGGGGATCAGGAAAACGAGAACAACAACATTACACCCACAGTCAGACGGAATGGTGGAAAGATTCAACAGGAGCTTGGAACAACACCTATCCAAGGTCGTCAGCAATAACCAGCGTGATTGGGATGAGCATATTCCCGTATTCCTGTTAGCATATCGCTCTGCCGTACATAATAGTACAGGCCTGACCCCAGCCAGGGTCATATTCGGAAAGGAGCTGCGATTACCCTGCGATTTGGCATTAGGCTCCCCCGAAGAACCTCCCCAAGACATCGACGATTATGCCGACCAGCTCCGACATAACATGCTGGCAATACACGAATTAGCCCGAACGCAGATGTTGGCCACCAGTGACCGGATGAAGACGCGATACGACCTCAAGGCCAATTCAGTCGGGTTCCAGGAGAGGGACAAAGTCTGGCTGTACAACCCCCAACGGAGCAAGGGTAAATCCCCGAAGCTTACACCCGCATGGGATGGTCCATACGAGGTGGTCAAGAGGCTTAATGACGTCGTCTACCGGATCCGTCGAAACCCCAAGGCTAAATTGAAGGTGGTTCATTTAGATCGACTCGCTCCCTACCATGGAGGGATGTTTCTGATCGGGACGATTAGAATTAAAGGGGGGGCAGTGTTACGAAATTTACCCAAAGCCGACCCTGTTTCATTTCAGTACGGCAACAATCGCTTTGAGATAAAAAATGGTTCTCGAAAAGACTCGGCACCTGTAGGAGTGATGATGATTTTTACAAGAATTTTCTATGCTGGTCTTATAAAGGAAGCAGCCACGATGGAGAGTTCAGTTATACCGCGACGACTAGCGTATATGGGAATGTTATTGTCATATTTGAATCAGCTGTTTTAATGTAAATAAAGTTCTAGAAAATGAAAGTGAATATTAGTTTTATAATTTTAAATTGAACCCACGGACTTTACAACAATATACTGCCGAAAGTATCCATGCCCCGACAGCAGCTGTGTCAGATAATTGGTGGACCACCTATGTGGACAGCCAACCCACGCTCTCAGGTCTCTGAAGAGCCTCCTCGTTCAGAACGCCATACCTGCATCTTCACTGCTCCATTCTCTCCCATATATCTCAGGATCTCTGCCTCTCCTCCTTTCTCATTCGATCCTCCCCCTTTCGACCGTTTCAAAGATCCTACTCCTTTCATCGATCTCTATTTCTATAGGCAGCTGCCCCGTGATAACGCACGGCCCCTCGTACGATACCGTCCGGTAAGCGTACGCTACCCGCAGAAGCATCTGTCTATAGATGCCCTGAATCATCCTCGCATACGTTCCCACTCTCACAACCTTGTTTCATACCGGTGCGCCATAAAACAGAACAGACCTAACATCACTACACAACACCACCCACCCTTTTTTGCCCCCGTGGAACCCCGATGTTGTTGAGTATACTCGACAGTGCCTTCCCCACCTCCATTGGCTTTCTGGCTAGCCCTTCGAGTATCCTCATTCTAGATGAGCCTATCATCGAGGGTGATCCTCATGCATTTAATAAATTTCCTAGAAACCACCCTCACCCCACCACAGGAGAAGGCAACGCCTCCCCTCTTCCCAAGGAGGCCCCTCAGAATGACGCATTCTGATAAGATGCTCGTATACTTTGCCGATTACGTCTAACAGAGTAATCGGCCTGAATTTCGTCACGCCCCCTTCCCCTTGACCTTTCGGGATCAGGACAGTTTTCCCTCTCCTTCAGGTTTTAGGTAAACGTCCCTTTCATAGTTCGTTCAGGATTTGAAGAATCTCTCCCGAATCAACCACTATTAGATGTACCGCCATATTTTAGTGGACAGGAAGACCTGAACCAGTGGCTTGGCCTTCTCGATCACCTGATTTGAACCAATTAGATTTTGTTTTGGGGACATTTAAAACTCGTCTATGCCAACTTACGGTGGAAGGCTTAGTGCTCGACGTAAGACCATGCGATCGCTTAAAAAAAATAGATATATTTGCAAAAGAAGAGGAGTGGACGACATAATAACTTAGACTTAACGAGAGATAGACGAAGGGACTATTAGAATGGGGACCGCTAAATGGTAAAAGGAGCACAGGAAGACCCACCCAGAGGTGCAGAGATGATATAAAAAGAACAGAAAGTTGGTGAATGACTATCTCCCTGGACCACAAAACTTTGGAAACTACAAAGAGAGGTTTCTGTCCAATGATCATTCATAGGATTTTTTCCCTAAAAAACACACTCTATGCTATTTGATGGTTACCCAGTTCCCTATTTTAATAATATATGAATTGACTATTTGGATGTAAATCCTAAGTTTTCATTTGAAGGAAGTAAATTTTAAAAAGCAATAAATTACACTTGCACTGTTATCCAGTATTTCATTACACATAAAAAATCCCGTTTTACTTAAAATTCTTGTGCTTTTATTCTAAACGCCGTTACATTCTTATAAAATGTTAGAAATAAAATAAAAATAGATTTAAAAAACTGAATGCTTCAGGTATTGATAATTTTGGCCATGTCTTAGAAAAAATATAGGAGAGAAATTCTACATAATAAACATATTACTAAAAATTTTTGATATAAAAAGTCGGTTTCAAATGACGGCCGAGGCAATCTTCTGTATAATTTTATGTTCCTACTCCAGTTAAAAAAAATATTAAATAATAAATGTATTGTTTAGGTATTTTTATGTTTTTGCTATTTATTATTTTAATTTATTGCATGAGTAGAATTTTATTAGGAGTTATACAATTTCAGTTTTTATTCCATTCTAAATGTTTGCATGATATGATTTTTGAGGTATTGTTTATTATGAAAGTTTTGCAATAAAATTGCATATTGCTGAACTTTCAAACGAACAATTGTTTCTTTTTATTTGTCATTTATCTGCTGTGCATTTAATTCTAAATGTTAATATTTATTCTAGTATATTCTACTTTCCACATTTTTTTATAAATAGGGGTATAAGAATTTCATTGGCTTACTTTGCGATAGTCAATCGTAATTATCAGCACAAGAGAAATTTAAAAGTTAATCTGTATGTGTCATCCCCGTCAGATGTCAATTTTTGACAGTTTGTGACATTACTAGTAATGGTAATGTTACCTTATTGTTCCCAGCGACATTATTAGTTTGCTGTTTTGACGTTCGACCAATGAGCTCTTATAAAACTTGCAAATAAAGCATGACACCTACTGCGATTCATCAAGCATTAGGTTAGTCCTGTGTATCATGGAATTTAGTGAAACGTAGGTACGCCAATTATGATTAGTATGGAAGAAAACATTAAAAAGGATTATTATTTAAGAAGCTAACAATCATCTTATTTTCCGGCAATAAAGAAAATTAGCTTAGTTTTCTACGTATTATTGTAATTCGAAAATCACTTGAGACCAAAGCAACAACACTATTCGGGGAAATAGGGAATGGTTGATACTTTTTAACCTGTTAGAAATAAATTGTAAAGAACGAATGTTTGGTTAAAACTGATAGGGATCTCTAGCCCTAAACTATTATTTGCAATGGCTGTAATTGGCTTCAACTTGGTGGAACATCCTCCATAATCTCCAGACTTGGCTCATAGCGATTTATTTTATTGCGATATCGGAAAAATTTACAGATTCTTCTCGCCTGTATGATTTGCGTGGAAAGTAAAATATGCTTTGTTTTTCAAAATTTAATTGTTCATGGCATATAAATGTTGGTGCATTTGTTTTTTAATTATTATTTTAATTTTTTAACTTTGGGTAGCTGTTTTTAAACATTCTTAGTAGTTAGCGGTGCATTGGGTATTATAGGGTGTACTAGTACGGCAAGACGGACGGAGGCAGAATAGGTCGGTGGCCAAGGTGGCTCAGCTTCTAGGCACGACAGCACATTGCGTGAATCAACATGTCGGATATCCAGAAGAGGTGAACAAATAAACATTTAAATTTAGATCCGTTTACATACTATATATATGTAGGTTGAGTCAATGAGTTGTACGGCTAAGATAGAGCCTTAAAAGTAAGAGATTTAAAGAGTAGTGAGGTTCACAAGAATTTGTATAAAAATAATGTTATATGTACAGGGTATAGTAAAATAAGTGATTTTAATGGGATATTGTCTATGCTGTATCATTCTCTAATTCGGCAGAGAAGGAGCTTTATTCTGATAAAAGCTTCGTTGAATTTCAGTGCGGCGCTGCCAGATAACATTTTTTCAAATATTTCTTGGATTTATAGAACGAGAACGAGTTACTTATTGAGCAACGCTACATTGAAGGAATAAAATAGGAATTGGAATAAAGCTCTATTGTGTCGAATCAGATAATGAAATAATATAAAGATTCTCAGATAAAAGAGAACATATTTTACTATGACTTTTTCGGACTCATTCTGTGTATGTAAAATAATTTTAATTTACCGATTTTGTGAAACTCACAACTTTGCTCCGGAATGTTTTTTACCCTTTAAGTTCTCTCATAGTCATACACCATGTTTCTGTACACCTTTTTATTATATTTTCTATTTTACATTTTCTAAAACACTACAGAAATGTGTTTCTTCTTGTAACAAACAGAAGTACCAATATGATTACACCTTTTATTATTAATTTTACCTATTATTTTCTTAGAACATCTTTAAATCACAAAAAACTGTCATAATGTAAATATTCTAACATCTTTTCACATTTTCAAATCCATTTTGCGCTAGAGCAGCTTATTTTCTTATATCAACTATTAATTTACATATTCAGCTTTTTGTAAATATGTAACATATAAATCCAAAATTATAACGTATTGACATTTACTCCAAAATATTACGATAAGTCTAAATAAACTACAAAGATGTATTTAAAATCATCATTTTATGTTATCAGTTACAGATAGACACATAGAATTGTCGTCATTGATCCCCATAAATGAATAATAGTAATGTAATGTTTTTATTTTCAAACTCTGGTTCTTGGATTTATTTAAAAACAGAGTCGAACTTACTATAATTTATTTCCACCAGCTTTATATTCACTCACTTATATACAATTTTTCTTGAACACCTGACGTTTACTATTCGGAAATCGAAACCGAATGAATCCTTTCGTCAGCACTCCGTATTTATACATGTCTTCTCAGAAGTCTCCAGAAAGTCAAAGAGCCGCCGAGAAATTTCCTTCATGGACCATCGAATTTTTCGATAACTTTCGGATGAATTCCCGCCCAGTAATATTTATATTAGCTGAATATACACTGAACATCATGTTAGGATTTGGGGATATCCTTTTTACAGCCTGAGTTGTTGTTGCGATAATAGAACGGTTACCAAGAGTTACTACTTACAACTAAACTCATTTTTTAGTCAATTGTCAATTATTTACAGTTTTAATTATTTTTTCTATTTTTTACAAAGATATGTGTAGGTGGGAACCTAGCTGGATTCCCCACTGCTTGGTTATGGTCAGTTCTTTGGCGATCATTAGTTGATATGTTTGTTAACTAGGAATGCAATACTACTCTTGACTATGTAACTAGGTGCCAAATGGTGTGTAAAATAAAAGCCTTATTTTCGCCACCAAAGAACGAAACTTTAAACTGTGGCGTAAAGTTCCCTCCAAAATATCACCTGGCAAACGTACTTTTTTTAACCAATATGGTGTTTCATCAGGGTAGAATACGATGACAATTCGTTATTCAGAAACTAGTCGATTCTAGACCGCAATAGTTATATTCAAGTTGAATTGGAAAATTAACAGTATGCAAACCTATACTTTACTCAAAGTAATACCATATGTTTCGTTGACCTTCAGCCTTTTCTGACAATAAAAATACTTTACAAACAGTATGGTTAATATAGTTACACTGGCATAATAATTAAGACTGCAACTGCAATATAAAGTAATAGACTAAATTTGAAATGTTAATTTAATCCTATAATGGCAATTTGTGTCCCAATGATACTATCCCTAACAATGCAGACTATGAAGTA
Source organism: Octodonta nipae (assembly GCA_034190945.1). NCBI lineage: Eukaryota > Metazoa > Arthropoda > Insecta > Coleoptera > Chrysomelidae > Octodonta > Octodonta nipae. Next base: position 72,185,082 of record CM067222.1, read on the forward strand.
AGCAATTTTTAAATTGGGGCATTATTTTGCTTGTTCGGGAACGTGGAAACACCATTTGAATCGACTATTCCAATTAATAAAGATTCTAAAGAAACATATAAAGCCATAACATACTTTAGTCCACCGAGTGTTAGAATTCAAAATTTTTTAAACTAACTCAATATTAAACTCGCATATCAAATTAACAACTCTTTAGGAAAATTAATAAATTGAACTTAAATCATTAGTATATAAGTTGACTTGTAAGTAGGCTTGGGTCGTTCGTGAATGAGTCGTTCAAAACGAACGACTCTTTTACATGTGCCACGAATGAGCGGCACAGTTAAGTCAAATAGCTCGTTCAGTTCGCCATTAATAGAGTCATTCGGCTCGAGCGAGTCGAGAGTCATAGGATGTGCTAAATGTTCAACTTTCAAGAACGAACTAGACTCGTTGACTCGTTCATCGTTCAATCTTTCGACCGGCACAGTCACCTCGGCTCGGAGCAGTTGAGAGAAAAGAGCCGTCAGCCGTTGGGTTCATGAGATGAAAGGTATTTTAAAATTTGGTCGGAAGGTTTTATTTTCAACGAATCGTTGAATGGGTATTTTAAATTTTTATTACGACAGGCACTAAGGCACAGTATTGTTATTGTTTTGCAGTGTTTTTGTTATATAAATTTCTAGTTGGGTTATAAGTAAGCATAATAATTTTATTTGTTTTTAATGTTTAGAGTTTTTTTCTTATTTTTGTTACCAAATAATACAAAAATAAAATTTTGTATTTACGTAAATTAATGATCTTTAAATTATGACTCAGCAAAACTTTAATATTAGTTTGCGCAGTAACTACACAAGTAGAGACATTATATAAATCCGCCTAAGGCTAAACGGCTGTGTTTTAGGAGATCGTTCAATTGTACGACTCATTTTGACGACTCGTTTTGGTGAGCTGAACGAAATGAGCCGGCTCACTAAAAAGAGTCATAAAACCCAACGCTACTTGTAAGGACTGTCCCAAAACGTATATAGCTCAAATAGGTAGATGCTTGAAAAAAAGAATTAAGGAGCATCTTTTATAAAAAAAAAACAGATTATGCTAACCATCTTATAGAGTCTCACCGTAGTTTTAACAATAATTTTCATTTTTACGAGTGCGTACGGAGAATATAGGACGAACATTGAACTTATTAGAAAAATTTCAGAAAATTTATTTAATGATCAACTAGACTATAATATAAAACCAATACTGAACTTGTTCACGTAATACCTCCCTGCACTTTTATAGATTGTCTATCAGTGCCCATTAATAAATAAATGATGGCACTGAATGTACCACGTGACGATAGTAGGCGGATGTCTGACTTGTTTTGTTGTACATGTGTATCTAACCTACAGTTAGTGTAGCGTACCATTCGATTTTGTTTTCTGAAGGATACTTGTGGCATATTTTTCAATGTCTAAGTGTTTATTGGGAAATAACACCACACTTTAAAGGAAATTGCTGTATATTCCAAACGTTTCGGGGTCTAGATCAGACCCCGTTGTCAACGGCTAAGAAACTACGGATTAAAAAGGTACAATTCCAAGATGTAAATTTAAATATTTAATTTTCCACATTTTAAAATTTAAATATTTAAATTTACATCTTGGAATTGTACCTTTTTAATCCGTAGTTTCTTAGCCATTGACAACGGGGTCTGATCTAGACCCCGAAACGTTTGGAATACAGCAATTTCCTTTAAAGTGTGGTGTTATTTCCCAATAAACACTTAGACATTCGATTTTAGTTTTTATGTTTTAAAAAATCTCAAGACATAATGCAAATTACAAAATCAAAAAATGCGCAAACAAGTAACTACTTCTTGTTTGCGTAAAAATGACAAACTAAAACAAGAATATCCCTACAGAATTGATTTTATTGAAAAAATTCAAGAAATTGCATAAAACATTTTGAAGCATAATTTGAACTACAAGAAGATGCCATACCAACAGTTTTTAAAGGTGGCCAAATTATTTGTCTAAGAAAACTACTACTGTAAAAAAGATTTAAGAAAACTACTACTGTGAAAGTTCTCAAAAAGATTTGAAATCTTAAATACATAAATGCAATAAATGGATTCTGATAACTTTTTTTTGTTATTTAAAAATCAGTGATACTATTCCCAAAATTGAAGGTTCGGTGTGCATTCTACAATACTTTACTTTATTGTAAGTTTGAGTGTTAAAAAAGGAGATGTTCGATAATCAAAAATTTCTAAGTAGTTGTGGGTAGTGACTACTGTTTCTATACTCCAAATTGTCATTATAGGATTATATAAACAGTTAAATTTACTAATTACAAGGAATTTCAACTTTCACCAAGTAACGGTCAACTCTATCCAAAAATCATGTTCAAGTGTTGAACCAATTAAATCTTTTTCTTCATGGCCTCGTTCATATAATATCATCAAACTGTTTTGGGGAAATAACGTCACATTTGGAAAAAAGGTGTATATTTAAAAATCCAAATTGTTGCAAGAAAATTTCTAGAAATTGAAATGTATAAAGGCCGCCAAGATCTTCTGATCTGACACATATTTATGGGGAATTTGTCCGGTAATAATAGAGCGCCTGTAGGACTAAATTAGGACTCAAAATTTATTAATATTTTCCTTTTAATATAAAAACGAACGTTTAAAACTATGTTGGTTTAAAAATGTCAATACGAAAATTACAATTACATAGTAGTGATTACTTCAATTTATGTTTAAATAAAGTGTATGATTAATTAATTATCAGGTCGAATTGTGTATAAAAATTATGAGCGACGTACTGGAGTTGCTGTTCAGAAAAGACATCGGACCCACGTATCATGATCTTAACGAAATTGTACAGACTGATCTGAGGACAATAATTCAAAGTCACATTAAAATGGAGAGGGACAATCCTCATGCAGTAAGTATACTTTTGTTAATGTTTAATTTTTAGTCATTGATTATTCGTTCTCAAAAAAACATTTCTGTATTTGTTTCAGATTAAATTTGTAAAGTAATTTTTGCATTATACTAACAATTGTCACTGATATACTTGTTTTTCGTGATTTTACGAAACTTTACAACGCCAGACTCTTTACTGTTCTATGAAAGTCTCCTTGCTATTAGCAATGGAATGAATTCTAAAATTATTTATTATTTATATAAACTGAATTCAGTAGAGGATATTCTGATCCTTATGGTAAGCATACTTGGATAGGATAATCCCGAACTCGAATAACTATCCAACTGGCGGATTTCAAGTATTATCTAGATTACTGGTTCAACAACAAACTGAATCTTGATGAAGAATAGGCACCTGAAACAATATCTTAGAATTTCCTTGCTGAGGTGTAGGGTCTGGTCTGTACTTCTGTTTGAGGTTGACACCTAGACAATGACAATCTTAGCAATAAACAGACTGGAGACCATTGACGTGAGCTACCGCTGAATCCTAAAAATCTCATGGACCAATCAGGTAAGGGATAAGAGTCCTACAAAGATTAAAGAAGGAAAGAAAATTACTCGATACTATGAAGATGCGAAAAACATGCTACTTGAGCCTCATAGAAATAAAAAATATTATTTCCCACAGTTGATTGTAGAACGCAAAAGTAAAGGGCAAACGTTGTATCGGAAGGAAAAAACTGTCAGCATTGAGGACCATTTGACAATGGAGAGGCTTGAATTACGCAGAACTTATCTATAAGATAGAGACCGATTTGCCAACCTTCATTAACTAAAGAATTCACTATTAGAAAAATATAACGCGTGTTTCAAAAAGAGTGCAAGATTTTAAGGTTCAATATAGATTTTGTAGCAAATTATTGAAATATTTATTGATTTATAATGTATACATTTAAGAATTATCTATGAAACAAAATAGCTTGTAAATGACCCCCACAGTTTTGCTGGCACATGCATACCTACTCAAACACAAAATTTGTAATAACATTATTGCGGGCGGTATTTTATTAATACAGTGTCTATTCGGTGCTCGTGGGCTTGTTGATATAAACCTGTGACTTCAGATAACCCGACAGCCAGATGTCTAAAGGTGTTAAATCACAAGACCGTAGTAGCCAATTCTGGTCACCAAATCTGGCAATGACACGACCAAGAGCAAACTCGTGCAAGACCGTTTCATGAGCGATATAACATGGCATTGTCCTGCTGAAGCCATATGTCGTCAAGAGCTATTTGTTCCAATTCAGGCACAAAAAACTGCGTTATCATAGCACAATGACCATTTACCGTTAATGCATCACCTTCCTAATTTTCAAAGAAGTACGGTCCAATAATTCCTCCAGACTACAATGTACACCAAACACTGCCATGTTTTCGATATATTGCTTTTTGATGAATCTGTCGTGGATTTTCTAATCCCCAAATGCCGCATTTTGCCGATTAACGAAACCATCGAAGTCAAAATGGGCCTCATCACTGAAAATGATTTTGTTGAGTCCATTGAAGTTGGTAGGCCTAAAGATGTTTTAATTCTTTTGCACGATGACGAATCGACGTCTCGACTTACGGCACCACTCCCGCGAACTGCCGCGAACGACATCTACGAGCTTGTGTCGTGTGTTTCACATCACTAAGTGATTATTCTTCCCACAGTAGATGAATTAGCAACATTATGTCTACTGAATATTGGACGCACTTTACGAATAGTGGCAATCAAACTTTCACTATTTTGATAATAATTATTGTCAAAATTCAAGGCGTCTTGATTGTTAAACATTATAATGTTTAACAATTAAGACACCTCGTTCTAGCGTGTAATGCTTCATGTTTACTAAGCCCCATCCGTCAATTTTCGATCTGTTATGTTATAATCACGTGTCATTATGACCAAACATGGCGGGCAATTCAGATCTTGCTCTTTTCTTGAAACATCGTTTGAGTATAGTACCCCGTAGTCTTTAGTCCAAATTTATTAAAATATTATTCTAATGAGAACGATTACAAAACCTATAGTAATATATCGGTTAGTGTGATTACAATTTTGTTAGTGACATCTGCAATATCAAATTAGAAAAAAAAATTGTATAAAAATTCGCCAGCTGTTATGATAATTATATGCTACTGATTAAATTCATGTCTGTTCAAAATAAAAAATCAACCGTAACATGTTCTTTAAAATTACGCCAATTTTAAAATTCTTTTTGCAAAAAAAATGTATTTATCACATTTTTTAAATTCTAGGGAAATCTTGTTGCGGTGATGATAGACATATTCAGACAAATGACGAACGAGCACTATACGCGCTACATCGAGGATTTTAAAACAAATTTCGACATTCTTGATTTTCTTATGGAAATCCTCGTGGTGTTCAAAGAGCTCGTAAGCAACTCCGTATTCCCCAAAGACTGGTGCGATATGATCATGTTACAGAACTCTATAATCTTGAAATCGCTGCGATATTTTTCGCACACGATTCGCGATTGTTTTTTCCAAAAATTCGAGCACGACGCGTGGAGCAATTTCTTTCATTGCGCCATCGCCTTTATGACGCAAGAGGCTTTGCAATTGGAGAATTTTTCGTACAACAAGAGGGTGAAGATCGTTAATCAGTACAAAGACATGAGGAGGGAAATGGGTTTTGAAATTCGTTCGATGTGGTTTAACTTAGGTAAGAGTAGCACAATTATATAAATTTGCTTTATATTAGTATCGTTTGTGGTCGAAATTCAACCAGTTGTGTCCGTAAAATGCCGAAGTTCATCTTGTTTTTCTCATAATTGGAATTAACTATGACGATTTGCTATTCAAAATTAATAAACTAAAAATTCGAAACTTTTGAAGGATACAAGTTATAGACCGGGAGATCTGAATTAGAAGTTCAATCACGATTTTCTGAGTCCTGCCCTCTGGAGTACTGAAAGGTTCTATGAGGTACTTACAATTTATGGAAAAATCCTAGAGTCTCCTAGGGGATTTTCCTGTGAAAATTATATTTTTCAAAGAAAAAAAAGTAGGTGCTGCGACGATTTTCTGAGTACTGCCATGTTAATAAAACGATAGGTTACCAGCGATTTAACCAAGAAATTTTTTTTGGCAGGAGGGTAGTAAAGGGTCTAAGGGTTGAAATCGATATATAAACATGTAAGAAAAATGATTAATTTTGAATGATTTTCTGAGTACTGGCAACTAAATTAATCAAACATATTTTTATCGAAATGACCAAAAAAAACTGGCATGACGCCTCCTAGGGGATAAATGAATTTTCACTTGGAAACTTGTGCGGAAAATTTTCATCTTTATTCCGTTTTTCCAGAAATGCAGGCGTCATGACATTTTTTTAATCATTTTAAGATAAAAAATGTTGATTCTTATAATTGGCAGGTGATAAAATCGATGGTAACCGTTTTATTAACATGGCAGTACTCAGAAAATCGTCGCAGCACCTACTTTTTTTTTTCTTTGAAAAATATAATTTTCACAGGAAAATCCCCTAGGAAACTCTAGGATTTTTTCATGAATTGCAAGTACCTCATAGAACCTTTCAGTACTCCAGAAGGCACTATGCGAGGTTAAATGAATAGTGTGAAACAACCTAAATTTAAAAAAATATATTATCACTGTTAGGCTATTTACCGCACTTATCCAATTTGAATTTACCAAAGCATCGTGAAAGTAAGAATTGTGAACTTGAAATCTTATGAAAAATTTAGACACATTGATTTGAACTTTGTTAAAAAAATGTCATTACATTTTTAAATTATAAAGATTTTAAATTTCTTGAATTTCTGAAAGTTTACATTTTTTAAATTATCGATATTGTTAAAGTTTAAATATGTTTTTCAATTTTTCATCATTTAATAATTTTTTTTTTGATTTCTATGTTTTCGGTACTTTTGAGTTTTGATTTTTTTGAAAATATTCAACATATTGATTTTTAAACGTATAAATTTTCGATGTTTGATATTTTTTTCTTTAAAGTTTGGAGTATAATTTTTAATATTACCCTAGTAACCAAACGTGTCCAGTTTAAATTTGCTAATAGGAGGAAAGTCTGAATACTGAACTACAATGGTCGGATTCAAATTTCGGTATAAATTTGTTGAAATATGCCAAAACTGCTTCCGAACAAAGCGCGATATGCGTGAACCATGATTCGAAGGCCAGATAGTCGCATTTGAAGTAACAGTTTCATGGTATGCTCGGAAGCATTTGTTGAATTTTCTGGCGTTGCCAAAAAACTATAGTCCCTTTAAAACTATGCTAATAACGATCTGACTTTTCAGGGCAAAACAAAGTACAATTTGTACCCTCTCTAGTGGGACTAATATTAGAAATGACTCTCATACCAGAACCTGAGCTACGCAGAGCGACCATCCCCATTTTCTTCGACATGATGCAGTGCGAATTCTACTCGTCCAAGTACGAAGTGGAGAGCTACGGAGACACGAAAAGAGACTCCACTCACATCAAAGCGAATTTCGCGGACTTCGAAAACGAAATGATCGTCAAACTCGACGCGCTTTTTGAAGGCGGCAAAGGCGATGAGGAGTACAAAAAACTGTTCCATGACAGCATGATAGAATTGTGCGCACAGCATACGACTATGAACGAGGAGGGCATAAAGTTCGTGAAAATCGTTTCTAGACTGATGGAAAGTCTTTTGGAATACAGAAGTATCATTACCGATGAGAATAAGGAGAATACTATGAGTCGCACTGTGAATTTGTTGGTGAGTATTATGAAAATGGTCAATTCAAAAAATCTAAAAAATATGTGATAAAGTTTAAATTTGCCGAAAATCATTGCGAAGTTTTATTGATGCTCCACAATGGGAATATAATTAAAGAATGATTAAAAATTACTTTCTATACAGTTTTCAAGGTTACCTTGATTTAGCAAGGTCATTTGATATGGTCAGTCATAAAATTTTACTTAATAATCAGAAGAGATATGGAGTACAGGAAAAGCTAACAAAATCTTATGATAGATGAAAATTCGGGGGAGTTTTTCACTTTCAAAAGGAGTTCCTCGGGGAACAATTCTGGGACGACAATCATTCATTCTGTACATTAATGATATCGTATTGAATAAACTATTCAGAATGAATATCTAGATCGCATTGCTGATTGGCGTATGTTAAAAAGCTCTCCTTGAATGCTGATAAATCCCTGTTTCTGACCTTTCGAAACAATTCTGATAATGTTCCTGATATTTTTTTATTTATTATTTAAATCCTATAATAATATTAACACAGTTGGAAGTTGTAAATATTTAGATTATCTATATTCGTTGGTGCGGGACTCATTTTGGTTGGATTTGCTTTTTTGCACATTATTTAAAAAAGAATCAAATATATTGTCTTTATTTTTAATACTATCAAGAATAATGAAACAAAGAATCCATGAGTAATAAAAGTAGCCTCATTGTAGTGATTCGACTTTTTAACATCATGCCAAATGAGTTAAAACCTTCACTGATAACATAAAAAAAAAAGAGTGGATTACTAATAACCAATATTGAGCATCCTGTATGTATACTCTGGTTTTTTTATCTTACAAATGTTGCATATAATATCTTACAAGACAAACATTTAATAACTGATACTGTATTGTATGATTAATAGAAATATTAAGAAAGTCACCATTTTATTTTTAGTGTATAAGTTATAGTTTGGTGTACTGGGGTGAGGGTTAAATCGTCAGGTTTTGGCTGAGAGGAGATAAATAGATAAAATATCATAAATTTAAATGTGCGTAGATACTAACTAAAATAAATAACTAGTCGTCAAGAAAAATCCCTGGTTGGAGAAGTAGTGCTCACTGTTACGGACTGGCCACGCCCACTCTCTATAGGATTTGCGTTGACTATAAATGTTGTCTTAGAGAATTTATTTTAACTGTAATAAATACTTTTAAATTACAAATACCGGGTGTACATGAAACGCTCATATGGTTTACTTTCTTCCATTTCAGGACTTCTATTCAGAAATAAACAAAAAAGAGTTATACATAAGATACCTGAACAAACTTTTCGACTTACATCTCGAATGTGATAATTTTACTGAAGCTGCTTACACTTTGGAATTACATACGAAACTACTGCATTGGTCAGACGAGCCATTGTCTCCGCTTTTGAAAAGCGACAAATACGAGGCCGCTAAAACACACAGACATTTAAAAGAAGCTCTCTACGATACAATTATAGATAACTACAGTCAGGGAAAGGTAAGACAAATAATTTGTTTACAATTGCTTAAAATTAACTGTGACCATGATGTCTTCTTTTTCTTCATCTTATCCTTATGCATTTTGAAGTGACGAACTCGAAGTTTCATTGTGTTATATCCATTTACCTTATTATTGTTTTTCTTATCTTTATCATTCTCATGATATTCTTTTTGGGTTATGTCTATGATATCTTTGTTTATTTTTGTTTCGGCTTTTTTTTGCTGTCCTGATTTTTATTTTGCCCTGTGGTCCTTGTCAAGTGATTTCTAGAATGGTGTCTTATTATATTCTGTACTAACCATTTTCTGTGACTTAATATTGTTTTATTAAGGACATATTGATTACTTAAAATGTTCACTGGATTTTTACATTCAATTTCTTTACATCAAATTTGATTTTGTATTTTTGTATCTTTGTCACTGCCTAAAGGGCCCCACACATTACGATGATTCCTGTCGGTTTTCATCGTGCCAATGAAACACGTCGTTCCAAAACCCAAAACCCGTCGTGTTTTAACGTCGGTTTAAACTGTTCATACTTCCATTTTGACAGGACTTCTTATTCAAAACCGATGTGTGTGTGTGTGTTGAAAGGTCTAGTTTTATCGTTTAGTTTTGGCACGACATGTTTCATCGCCGCGATGAATACCGGCGGGTATCATTGTAATGTGTGGGGTCCTTTGTACTATTTCTGCAAATTTCACTTGTCAGTTACATCAAATGTTGTTTTTAGATTGATAAATATTAAAAATATATCTTCACCTTCTATTTTTCTGTCAATTTTCTTAAAGTGTATGTTTTACCATTTGTTTCTTTGTTTAACCTTTCATTGTCTTTTATGTTTTCAACATTTACTAGAAATATATATATATATATATATATATATATATATATATATATATATATATAATTATACCTTCTCCATGCATGCGCATTACTTGTTTTGTTTTCTTGTAAGGGTTCCTTTACTACTCATTTTGTTATCATTTTCATGACTTCCCTTCATTCTCTAGGTATGTCTTCTTCTTATTGTATGGTTTTGAAGTTTTTTTTCAACTATATGTTCAACATTTCCAGTATTTCTTTCTTTTCGGATTATAATCCGTTATCTTATCCGTTACTTATTGGGTATATATTGTTACGAGAATTCGTCTGACAGCTGGTGCAATCGGCCATCAGCCAATTCGTGGAAGGGACATTATTCAGATAAATTCTGGGAATCCGAAATGTTTGTCTCTCAACAGGCGGACCGTTGCCGTTACTGGGAATTCCCTTAAAGCTTCTAGAACATGAAAGAGTTTCCCGATGGTTCGTGGACGTACCAGACAATTCCAAGATAAATATATAAATAAGAAGTGGCGATAGGAGGCATTGAGTTTTCGTCGGTCGTGTGTATAGTTAAGATAAAATGTAAATAGTTTCTTGTGAATATAAATTGTGTTAAAGTAGTGGAAATAAATTAGAGTGAGTTGGACTGTGTTTTTAAATAAATCCAAGAACTGAATTGAACCCGAGTGTGAAAATAAAAATCATTACAGTGGTGACAGGTGTAGGTGTATTTGTGGAACTTTTGAAGTAAAAAATTGACTGACAATGTTTAAAAACGTGAATTTGGATCAATTGAAAGTGACGGACTTAAAAAAAGAACTTGAGGAAAGGGATTTAGAAATTAGTGGGAAGAAAAGTGAATTAGTACAGCGGCTACGAGATGCCCTAATAAGTGAAGGTAACGATCCCGATACATATTTGTTTGAAGTTTCTGGTAATGGGGATATGAGTATGCTACTTAAAAAACTAAGACTTTAGAAGACAAATTGTTAGAAAATTCTAAAACTATAGAAGAGAAATTGCTAGAAAATTCGAAAACCCTAGAAGCCTTACAAGAAAATACTAAAACCTTGGAAAACAAATTACTAGAAAATTCTAAAACACTAGAAGATAAATTGCTGGAAAATTCTAAAAACGTGAAAGAGGCGTTAGAAGATAAATTAGCAGAAAATTCTAAATCTCTAGAAGAAAATTTGAAAAGCATTGTACAGAAAAACTCAGAAATGCTGGAAGAGAAAATATTCGAGAATGAGGCTCGGATGGAAGTGCTAAAACAAATAATGGTCGAAGAGTCGGTCAAAAATGAAACGCGGATAAAAGAGCTAAAGCAGACAATGGTCGAAGAGCTGATACAGACGACAGACAAAAATGAAACGCGAATAGAGGAGCTAAAGCATATAATGGAGGGTGAGATCAGCAAAATAAAAGAACAGGTAGTCACAATGCAAAGAGGAAAAACACAATCAAAAACCGAAAGCAGAAACAGTACAGAGGTAGTGGATTCAAAAATTGGTCTCGAGGGGACAAGACACAAAATGAAACCTCCCCAATTTGATGGAAAATCATTATTATTGTCGCCAATTCGAGGCTGCAGCTAAGCTAAACGGATGGTCGGCATAGGAGAAGGCAATCGCATTAACCCTAGCCTTAAGAGGGGATGCTACAGATATCTTACAAACATTGAATACCTCGGAGCAAGAAGACTACGAACAACTGGTCAAACATTTAGAACTGAGGTATAGTCAGACACACTTGGAGCACGTCTACCACTCCCAATTGAAAAATCGCCACCAGAGATCAAATGAATCGCTACAAGAGTTTGAAACTGATATTGCCCGTCTGGTTCGCCTTGCTTATCCAGCCACACCGGAAAATCTAATAAAAGGTTAGCAGTGCAAGCATTTTTGGGATAGCTCGACCGACTCAATTAGCAGATGCACTGGTTCGAGCTTTAGAATTCGAGGCTGCGAAAAATACCTGCAGAGGTCAAAGCCAGAGTCCGAATCGTTGATGGAGAATCCGAAGATGGCGGAAACGATGAAGCCTCTGTAAGAAAGATAACAGAGAAAGTCCTTACCGAGAAAAGACAACTGAGATGTTGGAAGTGTGGTAAGGTAGGACACATTAGGAGTCGTTGCAAGGAGAGCAACGGAGGCCCGACTTCCTCGTCGGAAAACTAAAGAGGGTCGATGTGAAGGGGCCATCGTCGACCTGTAGCCAACGAGCCCTAACTATCTACGCATATGTCGCTTCGTTACGCAACCACGTTAACAGTGTCTTTGTAGATGGCTTTATTAATAAGAAGCAATGTGCAATGCTGCTGGATACAGGTGCGACAAAAACAGTCATAAGGCCCAATATCGTTTTAGAGACGATGATAAAACCAACAAAATGACAACAGCGACAGGAGAAGCATCGAAAGTCCATGGTGAAATAGAGGTTGAAATGGTCTTGGGAAATACAGCATTCCAACATCGGCCATTAGTGGCGGACATCGAAGACCAAGTCATTATTGGAATGGATGTCATGAGCTCCAAGGGATTCCAGTTAAACTTCAAAGATGGAATTCTGCGAGTGAATGACGAAGAAGTGGTGCTTCATGGAAAAGATGACATAATGCTGCGAGCCATCTTAGCAGAGGATGTCAATGTTCCGGAAAGAGCTGAAATCATTATAGATGCTTGCTTAGATGGGAAAGCTACAGCTGGAACAGTAATGATGTTTGATGACGTACTTAACGACGGAAATGTAGGCAGAGGAGTCGCACTGGGGAAGACTCTGTTTCGTGCCAGGGAGATTGTTCCAGTAAGAGTAATGAACCTGAATCATTACTCGGTTGTGCTAAAGAAAGGAACAACTTTGGGCCATTGTTCATCAGTTTCCTCTGTAGTCAGAAGCACACAGCATGCAGAAATACCACCAGGTAAACTATCTGAAGAAGTGGAAAGACTCATCAGGAATTCATCTAAGAATTTGAAACCAAACCAGAAAGCGCAAAGTTGAGGGACATCGTTAGAAACCAGTAGGATATTTTCGATGTAGGGAATGGCAAAAGAGCTCGAACCGATCTGGTAAAACATAAAATTAATACTGGACTGTGTTTTTAAATAAATCCAAGAACTGAACCGGAGTGTGAAAATAAAAAACATTACAATATCTTTTTAATTAAATATTATTCTTTTGATCCGGAATTTACTATTATTGTATTTTGATAATTCCTTTTAATTGCTTGTTATTTGTACCAGTTTTTCCCATTTTAACTGATTACCTTATCTTTTATTGTTTGTTTTGTTTAAATATTTGCTTTTTGCATTTTGATTGCATTATTTCACCATTCTGTAGTTTTGGTATGCTTAACATGCTGTTTTTTCTTCCCTGATTCTATAAAAAGTAAGGAACAACCATTTCATTTTGTATTTTCAGATGTGGGAATGCGCAATAAAAAAATGCCAAGAGTTGGCCGAACAATGCGAACAAGAAACATTTGACTACGAAAGACTGAGCGATTTGCACAAACGTATGGCCTTATTTTACGACGATATAATGAAGAAGGCACGAGCCGAACCCGAGTACTTTCGCGTCGCTTACTACGGCAAGGGATTTCCCAAATTCTTGCAGAACAAAGTCTTCATTTACCGAGGCAAAGAATACGAACGATTGGATGACTTCAACAGCAGAATCCTGAATGAGTTCCCAAAAGCTGAGCTGTTCAAGAAGTTGACTGAGCCGGGAAAAGAGCTTACTGAATCCAATCAACAATGTATCCTTTATTAAAAACGTAACTGGTAACAATTTAGACATAAAGAGTCTCATAGGTGTGATTTTAGTTGCGAGTAAAACATTATAAAATGTCTTGAGTTATCAGGAACCAAACGGACTGTTTTTCTTAAAACCAAACGTACTGTATTGTGAAATTTTAGCTAATAAAAATAAATCAGAAAAAAGAGTGGTCATTTGAGACTGAACGATGGAATCGAAAATTTCTTATGAAATATGAAGTATACCTCTTATTGTTATCTCCTGGTCTCTGGTTCTCTTTCTTTGCATCTTTCTTAGTACTGGATATAAATTTCAGGAGACTTAAACTGATTGTTACTAATTTGTTACGATTCAAGTATTAATCATAATGTGTAATTCAGTTCTTTATTTAAATATAACATATGAGGCGTAAGTTAATTTTCAATTAAAAGATCAAATGTATGAATTAAAATAATCAAACCTATTTAGTATTTTGCCATATATAACTAGGTAACCTTAATTATAACAGATTAAATTTTTGGGAGCATTATTTAAGTACATATGTTTTTAAATATCAAAGCATCTCCTTACTATTCTTCAAAATAGCTGTTGCAATGTAGTTTAATCTAATACGTATTGAAATAAATTAGAGTGGCGATGATGTAGTAAGAGGATGTCTTTTAAAGAGAACGTCCAAATTTTTTGGAATTATCTCATAGACTATTAGGAAAAATATATATTGTACGTACCTTGGTTGAAAAACAGACAAAACCGGTGGCTTAACATTAATATTTTTTTATAATTAGCAAAGCAAACAGGGCATCTTTCTACACCACCCCCATTCAGTTTAATTTTCTTATATAACTTTGCCACCCTTGTCTCTACCATCTATAAACTTAGTCTTTTTGCGTAGTTCTGGTTTGTCACCCTTGTCATGTCGCTACCATCTATAAACTTGCCTTTTTTGTGCTATTCTGATGTATGTCAAGTTTCTCATTTTAAATATCGCAAACAGAAAATTGAAATGTTTATTGAAATGGAAATCAAATGTTGTGCTGGTATTGTTTATTAATTGGATGTTATATTTGTTTATCTACTATAATTTATTGCTTTTCTATAGACCAAGAGACTTAAGTATATAAACTGGTCCCTATTTCTTAAACAGAAAACAAAGTTGTGTGGGTATTTCACGATCAAGTAAGTATGGTGTCAGTTGGAATGAACTGTTGAAGCAAATGCAATTACAACTTTTGCATTTTATTACCATACTCAACTATTTTTATAGTGTAGACCTCCGTTAAGAAGCTTTCGCTTCAAAAATACATATTTTACATATGGTAGAAAAAAAGACAAAACAGGTGGCGAATATTAATATTAATTAATATTTAGCAATGCATATCATACTCTCTTTCTACACCAATGCCCCTTTGGTCATTTCTTGAACTTATTTAATGCTTTCTACTGGAAACTTTTTCAGTTTAATCCCCGTATAAGTTTGTCATCCTTGTCCCTACCATTCATAAACTAGGTACTATTGTTTTTTTGTGGTGTTCTTATTTCTGGCATATGTCAAGTCTGCAATTTAAAATCTTGCAAACTGAGAATTAGTATGGTTATTAAAACGAAAAGCAAAATTTGTGCTGGTATTATGTATTAATTGGATGTTATATTTGTTTATTTAGTATGATTTATTGATTTTCTATAAAGGAAGAGACTTTTAATATATGCCTGTTTCTTACACACAGAATTGAGTAGTATGGGTATTTCATGGCCAAAGAAATTATTTAAACGGAATTTTTGTCCGATTTTCATAAACCAAACGACCTGTATTATTATAATTTTTTTATTTGCTACAATCTGGTTCTTGAATTTACTTAAAAACACACTCGAGGAATAAATGCCAATTCCACGAAATTTCAGATGAATTCCCATCACACTATGAAGTTTTTGCTAAAAAATAATAAATCACAATAAAAGAATAAATAAGCGGAAAAAGATTTTATTGTAGGCGTTAATAAAGTCAGAGTTGTTTAAGTAACTTGAAAATGTACTTAAAATTACCTTTAAAATTCTCTGTTCTATACCTAATTTATTTTGTTTAAGTGCTATTTATTTGACTTCATTTATCAACAACTAAACTTTCTCAAAATAGTCTTCAGTTGGGGCTATAACTCCATCATCGGAGCTAGATCTCTTTTCCTGAACCATCTTTTTAAAATCTGCGAATAGATAGAAGTCAGGTGGGGCCAGTTCGGTGAGAATGGGGGCGTGGAAGCAATTCGAATCATAAATCATCAATTTTACCATTGCGTGCATCGACTTGTATTGCCCTCTCATACTTTTACGTAGTTGCGACATCCAATAACGCAATATGTTAGTCGTTGTTGATAGTCTGGCCCATCAGAAGAAAGTTGATTAGTAAATTTTCTGTGTTTGTCCCAACTTACAAAAACCCTCACTTTGCCTGTTGACTGTTGTGTCTTCGATCGCTTTTGGGTGGCGTTTACTCTTCTCTCCCCACTCTTCTGACGTTTTTTTCAGCACAAACAGTTTCAAACAGGGCAAGTTAATATCTTTAGTATGTCGGCTGTCTCTTGCAACTTCACATCACAATTGAACATACCAATTTCAAATTTTTTTGGCTGTTTTCGAACGTAGCAACCTCAATGGGCACTTCTTCCGGTAACATTTTTCAAGCTATTACTGAGCTTGGAAGGTGTTCTTTTGCATAAAAAAAAACAGTGCAACGTCACTGAACCTTCAATATCTCGACCACGACTAAACCGATAAACGGAATATCATAATATGTTCACAGGTGTCGTTGGAAGATTGGTAGTACCGAGAAAAGCGATATACTATGGGCGGCGCCATCTGTGTATCAGACCCATATAGTACCTAAAAACGCAAATGTAAATTCCTTCAAATACCTATCAAGAACTAAAACAATAAATGATTTATTTGTTTTCACTTTAATAAGGTTCAAAATCACAATCAATATGTACAACACAATCGCAAAACCGTTGTAAATTTGCGGCTTTATCATTCATATTATACTAGTCTCTCTATGAAACGTCATAGGAGTTGTGAGACAGACATCTCTTAGAAACTGCCTTGGTGTGGGTTGGTAAGGGAAGCGAACTTGAAACAATTTTTTATATTTATATCTCGTCTGGGATTCGAACCTTTCCAATAAAAGTGCCATGCCTAGTTCTAAGGGTTACAACCACATCAGTAACCTATTGGCAATAGAACGAATACTATTTTGGTACATGTGGTTGCATAACCAAGCCAATAAAGAAATTATTTAGATTTTTGACAGTCATTGAATTTTATATTTAAAATCCTAGAAATACGAATCTTTCCAAGGATGAAACCTTGAGAACCACCTTTTTGTGTTAAATTTCCTCAACAATCCTTCAGACATCCAAATAAACAAAGTCGACCCAGTAATGGAAGAGAAGAAGCAGAGATTCTCCGGCAAACCGATATCCGAACAGATCGTCAGGTTCTACAGAGTGAACAACATTCAAAAGTTCACGTTTTCGAGGCCGATCAAAAAGGAACCTCTCATTGAAACCACCAACGAATTCGCGCAGTTGTGGTTGGAGAGGACCGATTTGGTGACGACCGATCCACTTCCGGGCATCCTCAGATGGTTTCCGGTGCAGCATACTACAGTGCAAGATATCTCGCCTCTGAGGAATGCCATAGAAACTATGGAAAGGACCAACAAATGTCTCGCTAACTTCATCAACGTTTTCAATAAGGACAGGAGTATGCAGATCAATCAGCTGAGTCTCAAACTAAATGGTACGTGAAAATTGTTTATTTTAATGACCTGTATATATTTATATTTTATATCTGTATTTGTTTGAATAGGGTACTAGTTTTAACCGACTTTAAAAACCCTTGTTTTAATGTATGTTTGCGGAGTAGTTTAAACTATATTCTACTAGTTCACATCCCCTCCTCTGCTTCGCACAGGTAGACAAATCAGCCTATCTGTGATTTGTTATTAACATTTTTGATAGTTTTGAAACCATTTGTTTGTTTTGACATTTCAGACATTCTCAGCAGTTTTATTTGACTTTTTTGGTATTTTTGATGTTTTTGTCGATTTAGTAGATATAGTATTTTTGCGTGATGCGTGTACCGACATACAATTCCTAACATTAGTTTATTGTATTCCAAATGATTACCATCTAAACCCCTACTAAGATTTTCAAAATACATTTTATCTACAGACACGCTATTTTTAGTTTTATTATAAACATACATTACGGAAGATCCTGCTTATTTTCTATGACATAGTACTTAGCGTTTTTCAGAAGTCGAGAAAACTTGGTTTTACGATTGCCATTCAAATAATCTGCACTTATTTCTCTGAAACCGCTTAATCGATATGAATAGTTTAAACTGTGTTCTATTAAGATGGATCCTGAGGTGGTAAGTAAAACATAGGTACCTACTATTTTTCTGAAAAAAAAAAACAGAATAACGAAACCAGTAATTCACAAACGTTACTGAAGTGGATCTTATATCAAAAATAATTATTGACATAGAAAATTTGTGGGGCAAATATTTGTAATTAACTATTTTCATTTTTAATCATATGATGTTATGGAATGTCTTCGATGCACATTCCATAGAGAATAGAATAATATTCAAAAAAATGTATGAATTAGATGTTGCGGTTTTAGTTCAATGCAAGTATATAATTGACGAAGGACCTTTAGCGGAACAATCAATAAACACGTAAAGTAATTCACCAAATAAAAGTTAATCACTGACCTTTTACGTGGAAGCTCTGCAAAGGGTGTTTTCTTGGTTCTTCTTTCTTCAGAGGCTAGCCCCGTGAACAGGAACAGTTTCTTAGAGCTTCATCTGGACAACACGTTACACAAAAAATAGCGACGTAGTGTTCATTGATTGAGCATACAAAAAATGCGGGTTTAACAACAAATGATGCGCTTTTGTAAACACAAAAGAAACAAAATGAAAGCAGTTTAGCGGTCGTTACGAACGGAGCTAAAGAACTCGCGGACTCGCAATGCAAACAACAAAAAGCGGCGTCTCTTCAGACGGAATCAAAGCCACCGAAAAGTTCGGAGTACATTGCACGAAACTCCCAAGCGTCTTAATAGCTTGGGATCCAAAACACGAATCCCAATACTGTCTATATTTTACACGCAAAAACACACTTACAATTAGCATTAGCGCGCCGGAATGTTTTAGAAAAGGTGCAGAAGTTAAAATATCAATGAAGGAATTCAATCAAATTGAACACAATACACTAAACAAATTGCGGGAACGCACCATTCCGCCAGCCTTGAATTACTTATTTCAAAACTAAGGGTCCACTAGCAGTGGACAAAGCTTTACAAGAGGTCGCTTCAAAGTACCACTTGCAGTTCTAACTGTAGCAACGCGTACAACACCATCACCTCCAGGATGTACGTCAATAATGCGCCCTAATGGCCAATTCAAAGGAGGTGAAGTGTCTTGCTTCAAAATAACAAGAGTACCTGGCTTAACAACCTCCGAGGGATCAGTCCATTTACTCCGTTGATGAAGAGTATGTAAATATTCTTGCGACCAACGTTTCCAGAATGCCTGATGCAAACGACTCAGTAACTGCCATCTGTTGAGACGATTAGATGGGACAGATAAGAAATCAGATTCAGGAGGTGCTGTTAAAGGTTCCATGGTAAGAAATATTCCAGGATTCAAGGCGGTAAGATCCGAGGGATCGTTGCTACAAGGGGTTATAGGTCGCGAGTTTAAAACTGCTTTGACCTGTGCAAATACAGTAGAAAGTTCTTCGTAGGTTAGGATTTGATCTCCAACGATACGTCTTAAGTGGGCTATGACACTACGAATTACTCTCTTTGCGGATAGAATCCAAAATCGTTGCTGCAAAAGAAATTGAACGGTTTGGATTCCTGCGTGAAGATTGCTGACATGACAATCTTCGACCATTAGATTAGTCAAACGACTTTTACTTGGTAGCAGTGCGGGAAATTTAGTGTCAAACGGCAATGGAGCATTAGCCAATCTACTACCAACTCTAAGAGGTCCCTGTTCATCAAGAAACGGCGAAAGTTTACGAAGCGATTTGGGCAAAAGTTTTGGTTCTCGAAGAAGGGAAATCTCTTTAGAAAAATATTGATCTTGAACATCTCGAACAATGCGAAGCTGAGCCTGATATAACTCAGCAGCCAAAAATGATCCAGAGCCCCTACGGTCTGGATTGCGAGCGTTATCAACAAAGCGACAAATATGAGCTATAATGCGGGTAATGCGATTAATAGAAAAATGTTCTTCTAACAAAGTACCAAATAAATTTGGTGAAGCGGTGACTTGAAGCGCCACTATACGGGCTTCAGTCATAACTAGCGGTGACATGCTTGAGTCTGAGCAAGCATGTGGCAAACAAGCGGTAATCAACAATTGTGGGCCTTTCCACCAAAGTGTATTGCCTAACAACTCTGATGGCAAAGTGCCGCGGGAACCCAAGTCAGCGGGGTTATCACAAGATTGGATGTAAAACCAATGCGAAGAAGCAAATTTTTCCTGAATGTAAGCAACTCGATTACTGACAAATGTCCAACGGTGCGGGGATGAACTAAGCCATGAAAGGACTACCGTGGAATCTGACCAGCAACGAATCACAACACACAACAAACGACTATTGAATTGCTCATAAACATAATGAGCCAACTTAGCGGTAAGAACTGAAGCACACAGTTCCAATCTGGGAAGTGACAAAGTTTTCAAAGGGGCAACTTTCGATTTAGACAACACAAAAAAACTTTGACGAAATCCAGATGCGGTTTCGAACACAAAATAAACAACAGCGGCATAACCTTTCTCAGAAGCATCACCAAATGCGTGAAGTTCACAACTAGAAAAGTTTTCTATAGCAAGCAGGTGAGGCAAAACTAAATTCTGTAAGGTCAACAAAATAGCGATAATGTCTTGCTTCAATTTGGGACCGATAAATAAACAATCATTCAAAGATAACCGATGAGGTATCTTAGCGGATGCATTAAACACTACACGAAGTTTGGTGGTTCTACTATCAGGTTTCAAAACACAATGATGCGGTATGTAGTAACAATCAGAAGCAGTAGATGGATCAGGAACCAACTCCATATGATCAAGCTCCAGATACTCTTTGAGAAAATCAGAACATTGTTTGTAAAGATCTGGTTGCTGTAGAAGACGTCTTTCTAAAGAGAAACGTTATACGGCGAGATTATACATTCATTCCATCGAAAGTAGGAAGTGTAGTTCGAAAAGGAAGAGGCACAACGAATCTACCTGAATCCAATCTCCTGCATCCTTCGGAAAATATTTTTTCGCAGATAAGATCATCAGGGGACTGAACCAGTGCGGTAGGAACATCTTCAATTGTCCAGAACCTTTGGAATGAATCATCTAATGATACTACATCTTCAATTTGACAAAAAAGCGAAGTTGGGTTTATGGCCGACTGAGAGTGAGAGTTAACAGAACTCGAAGATACTTTACCCATAAGGATGTAACCAAACACAGTGTTAATAGCATCAGGAACACCTTCCTTTCCCAGAAGGCGTCCATCCAACAAAATTTGAGAAAATATATCGGCACCTAACAAAAGGTCAATAGCGCCTGGGCTATTGAAACCAGGATCAGCAAGTTTCAAATTGGTTAGATATGCCATATTAGCCATGTTAATGGGCGCAACAGGCATATCATTGCAAATGCGGGGTAAAACAATAGTATCAACAACAAAATTGCACTCACGCTTTACTATAGAGCGAATAGAAAGGGTAAGAGAGCCCTCAGCAGAGGGACTCTGCATAGAACCTAGCCCGTTGAGTTGAATCGAAGCGGGCGTAGGTCGGATGCTAAGGCGTTTCACAGCCTTGCTCGCAATGAATGATGTCATGCTACCAGAATCTAGCAGACATCGCAAAGTTTGATAAGAACCGTGCTTATCTAATACCTCAACTAAAGCGGTAGATAACAACACATTTGAATTGTATGACAAAAGTGAACTATGACAAGAAGTCTGCGGTAGAGAAGTTTCGGGACCTTCAACAGCATTAATGGTACTGGATCCACCAGATGTGGAAGCCAGGTTTGCGGGGGGAGCTCTAGATTCAGACCGAATGCCTGAATCACCACGATTTACAAAATGAAGCAATGTGTGATGGCGTTGTTTGCAGTTGCGGCAAGTGGATAAAGATTTACAGCGATTCAACCGATGAGAATCGCCTAAGCAATTAAAACAAAGTCTAAAATCTTTAACAAACTTAAACCGCGCGGATACTGATTTGTTCAAGAATTCAGAACATTTGTAAATCGCATGATCGGATTTACAAACTAAACAATTTCTATTCTTAGTGACAAACAAAGATGTTGTGAACCGGGAAGAATGTTGCTTTGAATTCAATGGTAACTTTTTGTCAACACTTTGCTTTGCCTTGCGAGATAATTCAACATGTTCAAAGGCATCACAATGCTTCGACAAAAAATCAACAACTTCCGAACGGATCGGAAAGTCATCTTGAGCGGTCACAGTACCATGGTAAAGTTCAAATTTAGCGGCTAAATTCTTTGGAACTCGTTTCAACATCATCTGAACGATACAAAAATCCCACTGATTTACTGGTAAACCCAAATTCTTCAGTGCTTCCAAATTATCACTGAAGTCATCCAATAATTTCCGAACCTCTGAAGGGCTATCTGAAGTTAGTTGGGGGAATTGTTCTAACGCTGACCAATGAGACTCCGCGATTAAACGAGTTCGCTTGAATTTTTTCAAAAGTGTTTCATAAGCACTCACGTAATTGTTTTGTGTTAGTTTAAAATTCCTAATAGCCTCAAAAGCAGGCCCTTTTAAAGCTAACTGCAAATATTTGAACTTCTGCATAGCACTGAGTTTTTCATTATTGTGAATTAATGAATCAAACAAATCAATAAAAGTACCAAATTCCAATATGTCTCCACTAAATGAAGGCAAATCAATTCACGGCAAAGCAACACTTTCCCGTTCCCGAGTTGTATTTTGTGGCGTAGAATTCTGAACAGATTTCAGTTTAGCAACAATAGACCTAATTGAATAAAACAATTTTTCAAATTTATTGCGAATGTCATCCTCAAAGTCAAAATCATCGGTTGCATCTGAAATTAATCCAACAATGGAATTGTGATGTTTAAAAAATTCTAAATGAATTGAATCAACCATATCAATCATGCTAAAAAACAATTCAACGTCGTCACCTCTTAAGGCTTTCTCGGCAGCAAAATAAATATCTTCTAATCTTCTAAACTCCGATTGTCCATGATTTTTAAATTTACGTAAATTTTCAGCGGTTTTTGACATCTTAACAATAAATTAAAATCACTGTAACGCCACTGAACAAATCTAACACGATAGAACGAAAACAAAATACTATTCCAAAATGTACAATTTTTTACTGTTGAAGTAGTAAAATATCTGACCAAATGACATAGAGCAAATTATGCAAGGGCACTATTTCATAATGATGAAATTCAATTTAATAAACTTCCCCATGAGTTGAAACATTATCAGTCTTTAAGTCTGAACTGGTTAATTAAATATTTACGGTTGACATCTTGCCAGAATAATTTCCACTATAAATGAGATAAATTATTCTGATATTTGATATCATGTAGACACTTATTTTATGTAGCATGTTTATTTTTGATAAATGTAGCACATGTACTATCTAAAATCTTTTTTGTGTATTAGGATTTCTTACTTATTTAAATAAAGTTTCTTTTTTTTTCCAAAAAGTATTTAGTATATTTTTAACTGATTAAAGTTTATTGTTCTTATTATTTTCTCATTCATTTTAAGGAATCTTGGATGCTGCAGTCATGGGAGGCATAAGGAACTACGAGGAAGTATTTTTCACTGCCGAGTATGAGACGCGTTATCCTGAAGAGAAAATATTAATCGAAAGATTGAAGGACTTGATAGCCGAACAAATACCCTTGCTGGATCTATGCGTGCAAATTCATAAGCAGAAAGCCCCGGAAAATCTACAGCCTTTACAAAAGAGGTTTGAGGAATGTTTCGCAGTGATGAAATTAGATATCGAGGAGAAATACGGGAAAAAGGTAAGTTAGACATATTCCGTTAAAAAAACATTATCATAGCACAAATAACAATAAATGTCAAATATGTGAAGAAAAAATATTTTTTGACAATATTTTTATATATTGTACAAATCCTCTTCATATAATATCATGAAAAACTTTTTGATATGATTAGACAACAGACCAAATTGAAGAAACTAGATTACTTTGGATTGGCGTTGAAATGTTTGTACTCTACATATTTCGTTCAGAACAATTTTTCGTTGTGTCAAAATTCTTTAAAGCCGATCTTTTGTAGTTTTTTCAACTAATTCAACTAGACTAGTCGAAACGCGTCAGACAGTTTTTAAAAAACGTAAATTGTGGAAATTGCAGTTGTAGTATCAGTTAATTATTATAATGGATTTCCAACAAGTATCGGCCGAATCAATTCAGTAATTTATTTGTTAATAATAGAATAATATTAGGACATGAACTGTACCAATTGTTATGTCAACAACAGGAGTACTCCCAAAACTTCTATTAAATAATTTAAAATACCTCGGTCTGGACGAACATCTTGACTAACAAATGCAAAAAGCCGTGCTGATAGGAACAGCCCGGACGGTCAGGAAATGCATGGGAAACTGCCACCACGACTCCAACCACGGGCCTGATAACCTGGCAAGGGCTCCCACAGAACTAAACCCTTTTGATATCTAGGATATCTGGCGTTAGTGAATTTCCCCCTAAAAGGCACGTTATGTGTGCTTTAGAGGGAGTGTGCTGCCATACAATGTATGGTCAAGTCGGGTAAAAAATAATGAGTAATGCATACATGAAATGATAGTTTTTTATTAACTAAATTACAAAATGATAATTGTTAATTACTTTACAAAGGAATGGGACACGGTTTACATCTGTCTGTAATTAAAATATTTCAGTAAACTGAACGAATGTCAAAAAAAATGGGTTTTAGCATATAAAGTTTGCCGTATTACGGATGATGATGAATGAAGTATTTATCGTAATTTATCTAAATCTGCCAAATACGGCAACGTTTGTGAGTCCTGCATTTGAGTCTACAGCCTCTGTAACAATCGTTGCATCAGAGCGGTGCGGCGCGGCGGCTTTCAGACGTATGCGTCAAACAGGCGTACAAAATTTTCATTTAAAATATTTGTGCAGTTTTGTTTTTTTTATTAAATATGAAATATTTTCAGGATTGTGACATTAAACTTGAAAACGACGTACAAATGCGGCGACATTACAGCATCACCAGCGAACGTTTGTCTGATATCACCATAACATCCGAGTAAGTAGGAAACGAATGGACAATTATTTAGGAATCGACTTGCTTGTTTGCATGTTTTGTTTAATGTGTGGTTGGAATTTATTTGTCAGAATGCTATGTTCCGTCTTACTGCATTATATTATTTTTGTTGTGATTTGAAAGGTTATTTAACTATAATACTGAAGAGAAAGCGACTGAGATTTTAATATGGAAAATTGTTTTTAACATTATTTTGTGTGTTAATACTGATGCCACTTTTAAGTAAATAACAAATTGTCAGGTTATACAAATTGTCTTTCTTGTAACTTTAAATTGACTTTTTTTTAATAAAAGCAGTTCACGATACAATAGGAGTAAATAAGGAGGCATTTTAACTATTAAAATCAATAATACACATTACTTTTAATGTTGTAATATTGTAATGAATTATCTCCATTAAAATACAGTTTATTAATTCCCAAATTTTATATAGAAAGGCAGTTTAATATCTTTGATCTTTTGGTCACAGCTGAAATTGTTGTATTTGGGGAAGAAAAAAGTACTGTTCCGTAAAGAAAATGCACGGGTGTTATCACCTTGGTAAAAATGCCATGACCTCATCAGATTACACTCCAGATTTAGCCCTCTGTGACTATTTCCTGTTTTCATACTGGAGAAATGACTGTACGGTAAAAGGTTTGGGTCACATGAAGAAGTCATCTCAAATGCCTTTAAAGACCCGAAGAAGCCTATTATTTGAAATGAATAAAAAAAATGGAAGAAAACCAAAGTCACTGACTCAGCAAACTGTCCGCTTACATTTATGTAGCAGCAAATATTTAAAAAATAACAACTTCCCGTTTTAAAGGTATGTCGCCACGAAGTTTTGCAAAATATGACTTGAATTCGGAAAACAGTTAATGAACAAAATTTCTCTGTTGTTGAAGCGAAATCTTCTTAATGGAAGCCCACACTTACACAAACGAATATAGATGATTATGAAATGCAAAAATTTCATTTGTTTCTAGACTTCACTCCGGCCGACCGACCGGCATGACACTTGTTTCTCAGTTCTCTGTTTAAGAAACAGGGACCACGTTATATAATAAGAGTTTCTTCGTTTATAAAAAAATCAATAAATTATAGTAAATAAACACATATAACATCCAAATAATATACGATACCAGCTCAAAATTTTTTGTCTGCGATATCTTAAATTAGAGACTTGACATACGTTAGAACATCACAAAAATGCTGAAAGCATTATATAACAAGTTCAAGAAGTAACCAGGGTGGCGGTTGTGTTGTAAAATATACAGGGTGTAAATGAATAAGTTTAAATGACTTCAACATGAGCTTGCTCGAGTCATTTTATGACAAAAAAATTCCTATGAACATATATCGGCAAACGCTTCGTTACCTATGTACAAAGTGTTGAATTCTTCAGATTTTTTTTTTTTTTTCGTCTGACTACTAAAGTTTTCGAGATATTTAGTTCAATTTTGGAACATTAATGCATCTATGAAGTCTTTATAATAAGATCACACAAACGGTCATGAAAATCTACAGGGGGTACTTTTTCACGTCACGTACAACTTTTTTTCAGTATGCCCCTGGCAATTGAGAAAGATTGTAAATAATTCTCTGATGAATTTGCAATATTTCTTATTTCTTGCGTTTTTTTCCTATCTGTCACTGTTTTGTGTAAAAAAATATCAATTTCATGTGTACTGTTAAAACAAACAATCCTTCTGTGATGCAATGTGTTATTATTATTATTTCAAAATCATTAAAAAAACAAGTTTGCCTAACTTTGAGAATGAAGAGATCAAATTAAGTGCTAAAAATGGCCACCTTCAGCCGTCTACACATAGATCTTCGTATTCGATTGAAAATCCCAGTAGAATCTTGAATAACTCTACAAGAAACAATAATGCCGTTTCTTAAGTCTTGAATAGGAGTTCCACTACAAACCAACTTTTTTAAATGTCCCTAAGTTGAAAAGTCTACCGCATTTAATATGGTGAACGAGCTGGCCAAAATTGAGGTCCACCTCGACCTATCCAGCGATCTGGATATGTTTCGTTCAAATATTGACGTGCTCTCATACTAAAATGGGCAGGAGCGCTATCGTGCATAAACCATATTCCCGCTCTGACACCTAAAGGAATCGGATCAAGTAGAATTGACAGCTCTTCGCTCAGAAACTGAGTGTATGTATCCCCATTTAATGTAGGTGGAAGGAAATATGGGCCAATTAGGTGATCTACAATTGTTCCAATCCACATGTTTAAAGAAAATCGTTTCTGGTGGTGAGCATCAATAACATGAGGATTTTCTTCCGCCCATATGCGATTGAGGTGGTTATAAATAATAGCTTCCCTTGAAAAACTTGCTTCGTCGGTGAAGAAAATATGGTTAAGAAATTATGGGTGTTGTCTAATCATATCCAACATCCAAAACGAAAATGCGAGACGGTTAGGAAAATTAGCAGGGTAACAGTGCCTGGACTCGTTTTACATGATATGGATATGACAGCTGTCCTATAAGATGACAAATACCGTCATATGATCAACATGTAGCTGTAAAGCAATTTTCCTAGTGCTGGTATTGGGTTGCTCGTCAATCAAATTAAGTACAGCTTCTTCTAATTCTAGTGTTCTAATATCCCGGTGGCGACCACAATCATATTTTCTAGGTTTGAAGCTACCTGTTTCTTTTAGACGTTGATGACGCCGTCCAAGCAAACTGTGATGAGGGGCTACACGTTCATGATACATTGCAGCATATCTTTTCGACGCTTGTAAGGAATTACCATTAGAGAGACAGTAGACGAAATGCATATCAGCCATTTCTTCGTTTGAATAATCCGCCATATTGGTGAAAATTCGCGAGAAGTCACTCACAACTATCACTGTGTGTCGGTAAAAATCAACGAGAGTAAATTAACAACAATGAAGTTAAAGTTGTTAATAAGAGGAATTAATGTGACAGCCGCCTAGTAGAAAATATAATAACAGAAGGATTGTTTGTCTACGGTACACATGAAATTGATATTTTTTTGCACAAAAACAATGGCAGATACGAAAAAACGCAAGAAATAAAAAGATTACAAATTCATAAGAGATTAATTTACAATGTTTATCAATTACCAGGCTCGTACTGAAAAAAAGGTGTAGGGGCAGAGAGAACACGTGATCCCAGAAAAACTTTAGTAGTCAGAAGAAAAAAACCAAAAAAATCTGACTTTTTCAACACCTTGTACATCGGTAACGAAGCGTTTGCGGACATGAGTGCCTAGGAACCCAGTATATTTTTCTTAAATATCTATGAGATTCTAAAAATTTGTAGCTTGCTGTTTAAAATCCCCTTGCTATATCAGCGCCACTTTAACTTAATACATTTGACGAACACTTTTGTTATATGTATTAGGTGAAACTATATTACAACAGCTATTTTGAAGAATGGTCTGGAGATGTTTTGATATTTAAAAAATATCTACTTAAATATTGTTCCTATAATTTAATCTGTTGTAATTAAAGTGACCTTGTTGTATATTGCTAGAATATTAAATAGGTGAAGTAGGTTTGAATTATAATTCAATAATTTTATATTTTAATTAAAAATTAACTTACCAGTGTATATTGGTGTAAATTATACATTAGGATTAGTATTTGAGTCGCAACAAAATAGTGACAATTATTTTATTCCTCCACTAATGTATATCTCTTACTAAGAAAGAAATAACGAAAGAGAAATAAAGACAAGGCGATAACAAGAAACGAGAAGTATATTCGTGAGAAGCTTTCGCTTCCATCGTTCAGTCTCTAATGACTGCCGCCCTTTTTTGTTTTTTTTTTGATAACAACTGATTTAATTTATGAATAATCACGAAGCAAGTCACGATATGGAGATCGAAATTAACACAAAAGCCTTAAAATAACATACTTATTATTTAGCTTGAAAAAGCACATAATACAGGGTATAAAAAAATTGGAATCTAACTGTATTACAACTGCACTATTGAAATTCCATAAAAATGAAACAATTCTTATCATCCTTATAAACTATTGAGTTCTCGAGATTCAAATGTTTCTCGACTACTATAAATTTTTACAAATTACATGTCATTTTATAATGTTTCTTCCTTGTCTAAGCGAAGTTTTTATCATGAAACTTCGCTTTGCTATCGGTTATTATTAAATCAGAGGATTAATTATGTAATTTCTTTGAAAACAAAAGATAGTACACGTATAGAGAATTAAATAACTTTCGATCGAGTCACAAACGTTTTTATTTTCATTTATAATTTCGCTTTAGTAACGTTGGTGGTCGTAGCCGAGTGTCGAGTCTAACGAGAAGCCAAGTAACGACGTTGAAAAACTTTACTGCGAATTTTAACTTTGCCACAGCATCCCCCACATTTATGAGGTTCGTATTGGTAGTTTTCTTCTAACAGCATCTATAATGGGATAGGAATTATTCAAATAAAACACTCTGAATGTAAATTTATTTAAAACGAAATTAAATTTGAATTTATCCCATTATTGTAAACGCTGCCGCTTTAACGACGCTTCTCTGTAGATCTTAATCAATTTCTTCCCGGTGTGTACATAACAATGTTACTAACAAACCTTAATTTTTCTCAATTTTCAGAAGTGGTCGGGCTTCAGTCAGTAGCAGAAACACTTCTTTTGCCTAAATTAAGACACCGCTCATTATTTTTTTTAGTTTTTTCATTAGATTTTTAGTTTTTTTGCTAACATTTACAAATTGGAGTGAAGAAAAACTAACCCTAATGGTAATTATGTTGTATAATACCGGTTGATTGAATGTTTGGCATGTTTTGTAAAACAAGTAGCATGGTAGTAAATATTTTATTATAATTAAATTGGAATATTTTGCATGCCTTTCCCTGTGTATCATTGAATTATTTATTAATAACTTTAGGTTAAGAAACTAAATAAAGAGTGTTTGATTAACATCTTGATATCGACTGTACCGAATGTCCTGAAAACAAAAGCGGCATGACATTGTAATATAAGGATGTTAATGTGCAAGCTCAACCGCATGATGGTAGCAAAGAGATGAGACAGCCGTCACAGTTTTAAATTAAGTATTACTTTTGATCAATCCTAAGATGTGGCAGTGCAGCATAAGTCTGTATATATAGCAGCCGTGACACCTGTTACGTATAGAGACGCCATCATGTGCACAATAAATATCATCGTTATTTCTATGAAGCGTTGCGGTACTTCGGGATATTATTAATTGCAGGCAAAAAATACATGACCCTGACTGCGTGTTAACATTTAAGTGAGTTTTCTGCACCATATTATGTAGTGAAATGGCGGAATAGAATTTCAAAATTTAATACTTCTAGAACGACATGTGCGTATTGTTATTGCGGTACCACAAAAGACTCATGAACTGCCAGAATGTCACCTAGCAGATTAATTAGCATTAATTGTTTGTTTCCAGAAGGTTCACGAAAGATCATTATGACTCCTATAAATATAATTACTATTGTATATAGACCATTCAGTATGTAGTTGAAAATAGTTAGTTAGTTTGAATTTTCGAGGTTAATTACAAGTAAAAAACAACGGATTTTCAAAGCGGTTAAACAGATCATTGAGGAGACTCATCCACAACTCAACATTCTCACAGGGAACTTCATGTGTAAAATTTAAGTGCATGATGGGTAGGTACCACTAATTCATGGCTGCTCTTCAGAAGAAACGATTAGTACTCAGATGTGCAAGACAATGTATTTTGTGACGGATTTGTTATTATTGATGATTCGTGGGTCCACTATTACGATTCGGATATCAAAGTACCAATGAAGCTATGGAAACATAAGATTCGTCTCTTCTTCGTAAATTCAAGAGGTGAGGCTCAGTTTTTTGGGATTAATTTTTACTTTGCGTGATGCTTTGACAGAAAAACTGCGGGTAATTAGTAAAGTTTCCCAATATATGTATAGTGTGTGTTCATGGCTGCGATTAATTCAGAAGGGTTCCAGTTGTGGGAAAATCGCCTAAATTCTCCAGTGACTACTCACAAAATTTTATTAGGGTACAAAAAGTGTATTTAATTATCACCTAAGCAATAAAAATGTTTACATAAGTTCCCAGTTAATTTTTTTTGTAGCATGTTTCAAATACACACATTTTTTAAGATGCTTTTTACATGCCTGTAGCTATGCAGATTGACCAAACGTTAACTAATTATAAGTTTTATAATATACTTATGAATTTGTAGTCGGTCAACACACAACAGCAATACCAGAAGCATACTGCAGTCCCCAACAAAATTATACACAAGCACGCCGTCTTTGAGCCACAAGAAATCAACTAAAACGCCGAAAGAGAAAAGAAGATCCAGCAAATCAGAATTGATGAGCCCGTCAGTGGAGAAAGCCGCAACGCAATGGTACACGTCTGACGACTCTGTCAACAGCAGTCAAGGCACTAACGGTTCAACTACCATTTTTGAACTAACTCAAGAGGTAAAAAAGTTTACTGTTAATACCGCTTGATAACATTCATCTTCACGTTAACCTTTTGAGTACCTTGACCAGGGTTCTGATGTCACTATGAAATATTTTAATTTCAAACTGGCTGATTTTCCATATAATTGACACTCCCTTCATTTTGACAGTTTGTTTACTAATTGCCATATACTTATTATACCTTGGTGTAAAAATTAGGCTTTTGGTAACCAGTAATCATAACCTCATTATTTTGACGTAAAGCGGTTTTGCCGGCAACATTTCGATTCGAATGTTTTAGCACACTTTCTCTCAGTTTAATTTTATTTTTTCCCGTTTATATTTCGTAAGAAACTTTCACTTCCTTCGTCGAAAAATCGGGGTTTTCTGTTTTTAGGGATTTCCTACATTTCTGTAGTACTTCCTATTTCTCAGAATTGGCCGCATTTTTATGCCAGAAGCTTGGATTCCCGAGATTTTTTTTGATAATATCTATGAGCATTTTGTTAAGAAATTGCAGTTCGTACTAAAGAGATATAGGCAAAAAGCAAGATAATAGCTTAAAAATTCACAAAAGGTCCAATTGTCCATTTTGGGGGTTAAACAATTGATACTGTAAAGTTTTTATTTTCACACTCTGGTTCAGTTCAGTTCTTGGATTTATTATATTATTATAACCTAACCATCGGGAAACTTCTTTCATGTGTTCTAGAAGCTTCAAGGGAATTCAACGAATTCCTATTAACGTCAGCCGCCAGCCTCGGGTTGAGGGACAAAACATTTCGGATTCCCAGAAGCATCGGAAGAATGGAGCTTCCACGAATTGGTTGATGGCCGATTGCACCAGCTATCGGTTGAATTCTCGTAGCAATACATTCATTTGTTATCATGTGATAATGAGTAAACCATACATCGTCAAAATTATATGTTACGGAAAGTACGACCAATTCAGTGCGTAATAATTATAATCTTGTAAAAATGATACATATTCTCATTATTTTGGTATAATGATCTTTGGACAAATTTCGATTAATATTATTAAATTATTTTTTGAATTCAATGAAAAATAGGTATATAGTAACTGCTAATTATGATACATAAATTAATTTAATATAGAGTACGTCAGGTCCCCAGAAAAACGTAACGCTTTCTAAGGTCGCTTCTGATCGTTGCTTGTTTGTGTCAGTCAAGTGTTGTTTGCAGCTCTAGGCAGAAGATATTTAGGTTTTACCTCTATGCTAAATATACGTAAAATTTTCATGTTTACATTTACACTTCTTAAGTAAGACACATTTTGTCAGGGGGAAGGGGCCAAAAAAATAAATCACAAAATTTCAGATATATTATAATCAGTAGGATACCTTCACAGCCATCATTTCATTTAACGCTTTTAAAAAACACTGACACTGATATCTTCACTTTAAATTCTAATATTTCAGACTGACATAACTGCTAATCATCAAGGCGCTCATATGTGACCTACAGATGGGCGTGATAAAACCACCCTAAGTATAGAGATCCCAATTAACTTCAAATTTTGCATGATAATTTTAGTTGCACCCGAAAAGACCGCTACGTTCGGAAGTCGAAAGAGAAAGGCGGTTGAGCAGGCCATCTAGCGGTCAGTTTTCAAGGCCGAACAGCATGTCGGTTACCATACGAGGTACTGGAAGCTCTGGCGCCAGCAGTAATCGCGATTCCGTAGGTAATACTACTCTCCTTTAACCTCTGAATGAATTTTTAATTTACGATGTTATTTTATAGGAACAACGGATTCTAGTATCAGCGAAGAAGATGCTGTGCCACCACCTCTACCGGCGAAACATCGAGACATGGATTTTGTTAATGTATCTTCGAATAACGAAAACTACAGTTTCCTGTATTCCAATCGGAATTCGTCGTTGAGAAACTCATTGCAGATAAAAAATTTGGGGACGGAGACTCTGGATATCACTTTCGACGACGACTTACCCCCAACGCCGCCCCCCAAGCCGCCGAAAATAAAGAACAGCAGCACGGCGTAGCGCTGTGGATTTTGGTACTTTGTAAGGTTTTTTGGAAGGTTTTTGTAAACGTTTTTCATCGGTGCAATCATTTGAAATTTGGTCATTACTTAATGCGTTGGTGTTCTTCTAGTGATATACTAGAACCATTTAGGAATGTTATGCAAAATGAAGAGGGAAACAATGCTGTTGCGTAGTACGTCAGTACAAAGAACAGACGAAATTTTTGTTTTAGCGATGTCGTATGTTTGCTGTTTAATGTTCTAGCTAAAGAAAAATTTTCAAAAATGGAATGGAATTCTACCAAGAATTCACGATAACATTGAAAATAAAAATGGAATACCCTGAAAGGTGTTTGAATTTTCGCAATTTGTGCAAAATTTTAAGTAACTTTTCGTAGGATCTCTTTCTGTTTGCGAGAAAACAAATATCTTTTTCAGACAAAACAGTTTCCAAAAATTATATTTTCTTGCATAAGTGAATTAGTCGGTTGACATTTCCACACGTCTTGTACTTAAAACATTTTCATGTAATATTGACGATAAATCATATAGATAGGGTGTGCAAAAAGAAAGATATTTATGTAAGACCCATTTTTTTCAATTTATTAGAGAACGATAAACTAAATGCATGAAATTATCTTATCATTCTTCTGTACGTCACTAAACTCCTCCTAGACGATCGGACCGATATATGATTTTGTGTGCTTTAGGGTTAGTGCCTCAATGGTTTAGATTTGCAAGTGGACCGGTTAAGTCTAGGAATAGCAGTAAAGCAACATTGTTTTGATTTTGTCAAATCTTCGACTTCATAAAAGTGCAATAAACGAAATCACTAAAAAACGCGTCGGGCATATATTTAGGTATTTTACAATCTTTATTTGTTCAGTTTGTATCCATACAAAGTACTTGTATAAATACCATAGAAGTATGTGCATATACGTGTAATTGCGGGTACGTAATTATAAACTACACTTAACCTAAATGTATTAGTTGCTCTTTTATTAAGTGACTCCCAAAAAGGAGTCGGCTTCTTTTTTATGTAGGTTTACCGATTACTCAAATATGACGTAAGCAATTTTGATGATTCAAACTGCATTGTATTAAAGAATATTACGGAAAAGTACCATGTAATTTTCTATAATGAAATTAGAAAATTGGAAAAAGCAGTCATTAAGGGACTGATGTTCAATGAATCTTCACGGATTTCTGCAAAATGGCTCAATCAATTTGAATACTTTAAATGGTTTTCTACAAAGATATATTCTGACTTGATTCTGTATAATTTGGCTATAACGTAAATCAGTTTTTCGGAAAATCGGAAAAATTTGATCAAATACGATAAACGTCAAAGTAAATTTCTTTTCTACATAAATATCTAAAATTTAATGCCAAGAAATGTCATACAAAAATATTGATCATACAGTGTTTCTAGCAACTTTCATTTTAATTCATTTGAAGTCAGTTTTTTTTTAAAATAAACTATAAATTGTAATATATTATTGAGGATTCAGAATGTACCATACATTTTTCTATAACGTAAATCAAACTATTTTTCCACAAATCGTAAAAATAAAAACGAAAGTCCCTAAACGTCAAAGTAAATATGATGTAAATATATTTCCAAATTTAAAAGTGAGGATATGTCAGGAAATAGTTTTTTTGATTGCAACTGTTTTCATTTAATTCATTTATAGTTTGTTCTTTTTTAAATATAAATTATTTTTAAGTTTCTTTATCATCGTTTAGCTGCTTTTTTAATTTTGTTTTGTTTTTATCACAAACATTAATTCAGGATCAGTCAAGGGTTTCATCCTTTATTAGAAAAAAAAACGGGTTGGGCAAGTTTGATGATTTAAACTGCATTATATTAAGGAACATTACAGAAAGGTACCGTATAATTGTCTAGAACATGAGATTTATGGTTTTCCAGAAAATCAGAAAAAAAGTAAATAAGGGACTACATTTCAGTGAATTTCAATGAATTTTCACTGCTTTCTGTTTGAATATTTTAAATTGTATTCTACAAAGATATGTCTCAGCTTAATTCCGTATATTTTTCTATAACGTAAAACATTCCATTTTTCTGAAAATCGGAAAAATGTGCAAAAATACTGTAAACATCAATGTAAATGTCATGAGGGTTGAAATATAAGGTGGAGTAGAATTAGTTATACAGGGTGGTTAAAAAGTAGTTGCTTATACAAGGTGTTTGAAGTAAGGGTGGAGTAAAATTATTGTTATTCAGGGTGTATCAAAAATTATAGGACGGGGTATAATATAATTATAGACACGGATTCAAAATTTTTTAGAAGCAGTTGCATATACCGGATTGTCGAAAGAAATGATAGAATAAAATTATAGTCAAAATGTGGTTCAAACATGTAAATTTTGTTGTATAGGGTAGACCATGCCCAGTTGCATAAATAGAATACTAGACATATGGGGCGAAGTAAAGTATTCAGGGGTGGTTTTAAAGATATCAGGACCGTTGCAATATTGTGTGGTGTTGAATTATAGTTGTACAGGGTGGTTCAGCAAATGATAGACAAGTAAGTTATATGGGGGTGACCAATACACCTAAGCATATACAGTGTGGATGCAATATAGAGCGATTAGAGTTATACTTATAGAAACTGGTTAACATAATAAAACCAAGAAAGTTAAAAAATATTTGGAAAAATAAAGAAAATAACATTGACAACTTCTATGACATATCTCAATAACACAGCTTATTTGATCCTCGGGTTAGCTATGCAACCAAAGTTGCATATGTACTTTCTATTACTGAATTGTTTGGTCAAAAAAAAATACAAATTTTATATTTTTATACACTGTCCGTCTACTTGCTGACATAAATTCATCTAATCAGTAAATTCTTGCTGTACTCGTCATCAATAATACGTTGTTTTAAAACGTTAATATTGTCCGGTTCCGGAGTCCAAACTTTTTTTTTAATGTACACCTACAGAAAAAAATTTAATGGTGTCAGATCCGGTGACCGAGCTGGCGATTCTATGGGACCTCATCGTCCAACCCAATCTTGTTAAAATGTTATTTCGCAATTGCCGAATTCATCTGGATTATCTTCAAGAATTTCAATAATTAGCGACCCACTTGCATTTTGTAACATCTCCAGATACACCTCACCGGATAAATGTGTGTATTGAGGAAAACAGGTCCAATTGTGAAGGTTCCCATAATGCTTGCCCAAACATTCACTTTTCTGGTAATTGTTTACGTTTTTATTTTACTTTCATTACCAGTTGTGCAATTATGTCCGTTTTTTATCATTTCTATCTGTGGATCGACCAGATCGTTTGGCATCTTTAACACCACCTGTTGCTTCAAACGTTTGAAGAAGCTCCCTCAAGTAGGTCCTCGATATAGTACGATTATAGTATCTATCATTAAATGTAATTTCAAGGATAGACGCAAATTTAGCTGTAGAGGAAGTAGAGTTAACTACCATTTGTGCAATATTGTAGTTTTTTTGTCATCACCAGTTAGTCGACTAGAAGCTCCTTCAAGTAAGTCCTCAATGTAGTACGATTCATTCACCAATTATTGAGACACCTGCTACTTTGTGTAGGTACCAATTACTAGAAAGTAACAATTACCAGAAAATTAAAAAACGTTAACTTTTATGGCAACTAACCAGAGGCGGACTGAATAATCTTATGAATTAATTAAATTTGAAATAATAATTTTAGTATTTGTTTAATTTATCCATCAAAATTGACCTAAACCCAAACAAAAGTAATATTGCTGAGTAGGTATTGTCAGTACCTATCACTTGCCATATGGTCCTATGTAAAATTCGTAGTCACTGTGGCCCTGTGACGTCATCTACTACGTCCTCACTGTTTATTTTCACCGTCCAAATTTCATTTGTGTAAGTGTAATCTCTTGATATAATAGAAGTAACTCTGTAGTTATTCCCTTAAAGTAGGGTCTTTTTGAAGTATTTTCTTCAATCTTATAGGGAAGCTATATATATATATATATATATATATATATATATATATATATATATATTAGGGATTCGCGTTTGCAAGGAATCAACTAGAAATAAAACTACAGTAGCAAAATGTGTAGAAACTTGCATAGTGATATGTAAGAGTTTAATCAATAGGGCCAATGTTTGGGGATCCAATGACAGAAGAACAATATAGGTTACCGCAAATTTATGAAACGACAATAAAGTGTTTGTACTACACAGCTGTTTCGTATGAACACCATCGCATAACTAATACTATTGGAGATCTTTATATATTTTTAACAGCCGAAAATTTGTACGTATATTATTTTTATAAATTCTGTACATGAACTTTTAGTTTACTAGACTGATTTTTTTTTTCTAGTTCAAATTATAGACAAATATATATTGACATTTATTTAATTAGGTTTTTGGTGTTTAAGACACCACGTATTTTTTTATTTTTATCGTTTATCAAGAAATAATATAGTCGATAACAAACAGAAACGAAATATTTTTGTATATGAAGCTTTACTCACCAACCATCCTAACTGTACTGATCTTGCCAAAGTTTCGATCATAAGATTTTTAAATATCCGTTTTCTTGTTAACATTTACAAAATACAAATGATGTTTGTTGTTACCTGAAGTGCCATTAAATTTTTAGGGTTATTGCTATTTAAACTTTTTCTCAAAGCAAACTAGCGTAACCTCATTATTTTTGTGCATTTTGTAGAGCTAATGTTCAAAGTTTTATAATTAACTAGATTAATTTTGTATATTCATATTTATATTATTTTTATTTCAAGTTTTGAACCAAAGAGTTAGCGTTTTATAACTTTTAAAGGATTTGTAAAAAGGATGTATATTATGTTGAAATTATTAAATTTTTTTATCTATGATGTTTTTTATTGACTGACCCATTTTTATATAATGGGGTATTCAAAATCTGCCCGCCTCTCTAATATACAGAGATCTGAAACCCCAGGAGAAAGGTGAACAAAATTATACACGTATTTTTTTTATGGTAAAAAATTACCGTCCAAACTCTATCCTCCCAAGCGGGGGTGTAGATTATCGACTCTATATATTTTTGGGGTCGTTGAATCCGAATTCAATGTTCATTTGGCTATCGGGTTAAGATGGCAACAACAAACATAACTATGCGTTTTTTGGGTCGCTGAATCCAAATATGGCGCACATTTGAGCCCATTCAGAGGTCAAGGTCAAAACAACTCCTCATCAACAACCTTCAATACAAAACATTCTTCACTAATTTTCATTTCTCTGCATCTTACTTAGCTTTTGTTTGGCCTGATCTTGACGCTTATCCACTGAAATCATTTATGATTTTTGTGCTTGACTCTAACCTGTTGGTGTTGATTGTTAATAATCTTGACCTCAAAAATATACAGAGACTGATTTCTTTTCAGTAAGCAAGTGGCAACTTCGCTTTTTCAGGTTTTCAGCATTTTTGTGAAAACTGAAGGGTGGTATCCCGGCTCACATTCAGAAGTCATAAATATATGGGAATGGTTTTTAGGGTTTACGGATACACATATAATATCACTCCGGATTTCTCCATCTTTCACATCACAGCAATTTTCTTCTAAACTACTGGACGGAAAAGGTTGAAATTTGGTATAAGTCTATACTTTGGTACCCGATTGGGAGTAAATATCGTAAATGAAAAAAATTTGATTTTAGGGGTACTTCTGGGGGGGAGGGGGACTAAGAAAAATCGACCGTTCCCCCTCCTTTATCACCCAAAACTATAAGCCGTAAAATTTGGAACAAAAAATAGAGATATAGGGCCTCACCTGAATTTTACCGGAAAAAATGAGAAACCTCTACTATTAATTTTGGGGAGCAAATTACAGAATTTAGGGCAAAATATAAAATTAAAATTGTTTCTAACCAATAATATATCAAATAAAATGGCGAAATCAAATATTTTTTTTTCATATTTTGAAAATAAATTATTTTTTAGATATTAACAAAAATATAAAAATTTTTACCTATTCCCCTACCTTATCTCCGAAACTATAAGATGTAAAAATTTGAAAAAAATGAAGGATAGGACCTTATCTAAACTTCAGTGGAAAAAAGGCAAAACCCCTAATATTAATTTTAGAGAACAAATTACAGCATTAAATGGAAAACGTAAAATTAAAATTATTTCTAACGCATCATGTAATATATCAAATCAAATCATTTTGACGAATACAAATATATTTTCTTCATATTTTTTAAATGAATATTTTAAAATATATTAACAAAAATATAAAAAATAACCTTTCACATTATGTATGTTGGGGCTTTAATGCTTAAAACCCTTTTTTAAAAAACAACAGAATTTATTTTCACTACTTGTTACAAAAAGGACTATTTTATAATGATTAATGTAGCAAATTGAACAGACCAAATGTTGTGACTCTGAACAACGTTAAAAGTCTTAAAGTTGAATTCAAAAGCTCAGTGTTTAGGAATATTCTCCTATTTATAATCTCTGCTGAAAATGGGGAACTATGCAGAATCATCATTTATGCAGGTGCATCTAGTAATATAATATAAGTATTGTTTTAGTTTCTGCGTAATTCCTTTACAATGGTTATTATTTTATTATAGACATTAATCAGCATATTATTATTTATGTCATGAAAGGTAATATGTAACACTCCTCCCCCTCTTATTTAAAATTTGGAGTCTACATTTGACACAATTTTTTTTAGATTTAAAATTGAAAAAATTACAAAATTCAAAATTAAAATTAGTAATATTACATTTGTTGAAACTTACAATTTGTTTAATTAGATTGCTGGTTCTTGCATTTCTATTATATTTTCATCTCGGATGGAAGATCTTCTTCGTGGTCTGAATCTTCTTAAT
This sequence comes from Octodonta nipae, assembly GCA_034190945.1. Lineage (NCBI taxonomy): Eukaryota > Metazoa > Arthropoda > Insecta > Coleoptera > Chrysomelidae > Octodonta > Octodonta nipae. The sequence goes on from CM067222.1 coordinate 72,225,561, forward strand.
AGGCTTCTGGATTGCTATGGTTCTGCGTTTATTGTTGGGAATATAATTGCTGGGAACTGCTTTCTACATCTTTTTCGACATTTGTAAATAATAAAAATTGAAATAATTAGTACAATTAATACGATGCACAAAATTGTTAACCACTGGATATGTCTTTGAGTAAAAGGTCTATTTTTTATATCATCAAGTTCTTCGGAATAATGATCTAATTTATGTTCTGCAATATTAAGTTCGTCAAGTTCAAGTTTTTGAATTTTTAAAGGCTTTAATTTAAACACATTTCGCGCACTTTTTGTTTCTTCGCAACATTCATAAGGAATGTTTGGAGTTTCGATGACTCTTGAATCTTCTGACATGTAGTTTTTGCTTGACTGTATTCTGATTGAACCAACGTAACATATGCAATGGGGTTGTAACTTCAGGATTGAATTTGTATTTATATTTATTGTTTTCGTGGTATCTTCTTTACATTGGATACTGATTGGTAAAAGGGCATTGGTGATGATTAACCATTCATTTTCAGATATATGTTGTACCTTGTAGTCTTCAATATTAACTTCAATAGTTTGGCAATTTTCTGGTAGTTTTATGGATTTGATTACTTTTATTTCGCAGGGTGCGTGTTCATCGATTGGATATGCAATTAAGTTGTAACATATTTTTGTTTCTGATTCGATGCTTTTGCATTTTTCCAAATTATCAATTGTAATATAAAGATTATTATCTCTGCTAACAGCTATATATTTATATGTGTTTAAGATAAGGTGAGACAATTTGGTTTTTTGATTAAAAATTGGTAAAGAGTAAACATGTAGGAGTTTGTATTCTTCAGGCTCTACTAAAGGAATGGGTAAAATAAAGTCGATTTTATTACTGGATTGATAAGCTTGAAGTTCAATTATATCAAGGTATTTTGGAATATTTTCTAGATTTGGCAACATTGGTAAAACATGTGTGCTTAAACTTGTGGAAATTAGTCTTAACTGGAATATAAGATCTTCGGGTTGAATTACCGATGGATGGATGCTTTTGAGTCTTGCGAATGTGACTGAATCAATGATATCGTTAAGTTCATTTTCTATTAGAATGAATGATTCTAATAATTGTTCACATATATTTATAATTTGAAGCTTTGAATATTAAAAATTTTGGTTATCTGATATGTTAAAAATAGCGTTTTCTATTTTGTGAAGATTTTCATTAAATGTTTGTTTGCTCTATTTGTAATTTGCGTATTGTATAGTTAAAGTTTTTTATTACAGAATTAGTTACAGTGATTTGATTTTTCATTAAATTTTCTAGAGCTTTTTCGTCTTCTTCGACTTCATTTATGACTTTGTCGTAGTATTCACCATATGTACTATCTAGATTTCCCGTAATTGCTTTCCATAAGAGTTAATATCATTTTTAATTTCACTATATTTTTGACTGATTGCTATTATTATTTTATTTAACATTGTACTATGAGGTTTGACTTCAGTGTAAAATGCTATAAGTTTTGGAGTGTCTCTTTCAATTAATTGCTTCATGTGGTTTAAAATTGAGATACCATTTTTGAAGGAATCTAATAGAATTGTAATGTCTTTGACAACAAGTAGTTTCCATTTTTCATTTGATATTTTTAAGTCTGATTCATAGTAATATTGTATTCCTAGAGTGTTATTTAGAGTTGAAATTTTATAATTACTTGCTTGACTTACTGTGATTAGTACAGCAAGAATGATGATGTATTTCATCTGAAAAGAAAGAAAATCTATTTTAAGATTGAGCTAACTTGATTTGAGTTAATTGTAAATTCTCTGTTCGTTTCTAAGTCTTTGATTTTTTTTTTAGAATCTACGATGAATTTCAATATAACTTTGTCAAAAATTACCAGATTTGCCTGAATAAAACGTGAAGCTTCCTAAATCTTTGGAAACTTTTCAAAAGAATATACGGAGTGTTCAGAAATTGGCCCCGAATTTAGGTTAGTAAAGTTAGCACCGCCATTTTACAGAAACTCAAATTATAACATATGGGAATTACGAGCTATTTAGGAGCTCTTGATTTTTGAGCTCAATATTTACTATGAAAAAAGTGCAAAAAACTATTGGCGGTGCTAACTTTACGTCAACCCCTAAATTTGTCGAAGGGGTGAAAACCACCACCGAAAAAATATTAAATTTTAATTTTTAATTTAAAATCTATTAAAATTATCTAAGATTTACGAGCTCTTTCCTGGTGTAATGCAGATAAACATCTAAAAATCTCCAAGGGGTGAAAACAACTCCCCAAGTATGCAGTTTTTTCGAATTTTATGATGAATAAATTAAAAAATACCAACATGATCTACGATTTACGAACTTTCCAACTGTATATTACACGACTACATTCAAATTACTGTAAGGGGTGCAAACAACCCCCTAAATTTACCAGTTTTTCTAAATTATGTAATTTTTTCATTTTCAAAACTGCCGGCCTTATCTACGATTTACGAGCTTCTCAACGGGATATTACACGTTTGCATTCAAGTTTTTGTCAGGGATGCAAACTACCCCCCAATTATGCAGTTTTTTCAAATTTTATGATTTATAAGTTTTGAAAAATACCAGCATTATCTACGATTTACGAGCTTTCCAACGATATGTTACACGAACACATTCAAATTACTGGAAGGGGTGCAAACAACCCGCTAAATTTACCAGTTTTTCTAAATTATGTATTTTTTTCATTTTCAAAACTGCCGACCTAATCTACGATTTACAAGCTTTTCGACGGGATATGACATGTTTGCATTCAAGTTTTTGGAAGCGATGCAAACAACCCCCCAATTATGCGGTTTTTTTAAATTTTATGATATTCTAAATTTTCATAAGTAAGCATGATCTACGATTTACCTTTACAACGGTATGTTACATCACCACATTCAAATTACTGGAAGGGGTGCAGACAACCCCGTAAATTTACCAGTTAATCCAAACTATGTAATTTTTTGATTTCCAAAACTGCCGGCCTCATCTACGATTTACGAGCTTTTCAACGGGATATTACACGTTTGCATTTAAGTTGTTGGAAGCGGTGTAAACCACCCCCAAGTATGCAGTTTTGTCCAAATTATGTGATTTTGTTCATTTTCAAAACTGACAGCCTCCTCTACGACTTAGAAACTCTTCAACGATATATAACACGATTATTTTCAAATTATTGTAACGAATGCAAACAAGCCCCATATTATGCAAGTTTTTCCAAATCTGTAGTTCTTGAATTTAGAAAACTGGCAACATAAACTATGATTTAGAACCTCTTCAATGATACATTGCAGGACCACTTCAAAATCACCTGAAATGTGCAAAGTAACTATCTAAATGACTAATTATTTCAAACTGTCAGATTTTTAAAATGGATGAAAATATTAAATATTATCCTTACTGCGGCAAAGGTTAAAAAATCTAGATTTTACAAATTTTGTGATTTGAAAACTTGGAAATGGTGTAAGTTGTAATTATCTACGATGTATAAGCTTTCCAACAATATGTTAAAAAACGACTACAGTTAGTAGGCATTGTTCGGATAAATATATTTTATTATGAATTATGTTTTTTTAATCAAGTATTGAATCTAACGATAAATTGTAACCATCTTTATGGACCACATGTTATTAGTTTCTTCTGGTTTTGTATGCAGCAGCTTCTTCTTCATAATCTGTTGCTCGAAGTTTTAATGACCTCAAAGCTTTTTGTTTATAATTAACGTATTAAAACTGAGTTGTTTCAAATAGACTTTAAAAATATATAAGTCAAATAATATTCTTATTTTTGTCTAATCATTTCCATTTCAAAACGGGTTGAATATATAGTCTATACAAGAAATATAAAACAGGGGTTTGGTATTTGAGAGGGCAATACAAAATATATTGTTTCAACTATTATTTTTGTACCCACAATAGCAAACCAAAAATACAAATAGTAAGACATTAAAGATCAAAGGTACTTGAATGAATTAAACAAATGTGTTGCCTCGCCATCTAGGTGCCAATATTCCTACTTGTAACTAATAACTCAGTAAAATTTCCATAGATGGACGATTTCATAAATTACTGGTAAATGTCATAAAATATATTAGAATTTTTGTGTTAAAATCCAGTGTCATTGATTTTTGTGTGTATAGATGTGCAACCTGCTATTCGAATTTTCTAGGCAGGGTGTGGTAACTCAGATAGGCAATGTTGGTCCAGCTGTCGGTGAACTGTAAACGTAGCTCCCTTCAGAACTCCTTCAAGTACTATTTTTTAGACAGTTAATGGAATATATCCAGGTGACACAATGTGATCTTCTTTATCGGCCCTTAACACATGTAAATGATGTGATTTTTGTTTTTTGTAATTGTCTTTGTCTGAGAAAGTTGAAGCTATTAATTATTTTTTCTCTAGTTTGTGGTAGAATTTTGTATCGAATCCCATTCTTGTAGTATTCATACATCGTTTTAAGGTACTGTATATAGCCAGAAGCTACAAACTAAATAGTATTTAAAGCATAATTTAATAATCAGTTTTTTAGGCATTATTTTACAACCAACAAAAAGTGTCAGAAAATATGGCGGTTGGGTTTCGGCTCTTGGGGCCAGGGCGAAAAACGTACTTCTATGCAAGATAAAATTATGAAATTTGGGCAGTGCAATATGCACCACCTAATCTAACATCACCCTTAATTTGGTTGACCTACCCCCACGTTAGAGGGGGGTCGGGGGGGTAACTACCCCCAAAAATCAAGATTATTTTTTTAAACTGTTGCTATCGAACTCTACGCATTTTACTACGTCTAGCACTCAATTTTTATAATTTTCCTATTATTTTTAATTTTTCCGATTTATCGACTTAGAAAAAATTTCGACAAAAAGTAGAGGATTTCGGCTCTTGGGGCCAGGCTGAAAAAAATACTTGTATTTGAGATAAAATTATGAAATTTGGGCAGTGCAATATGCACCACCTAATCTAACATCACCCTTAATTTGGTTGACCTACCCCCACGTTAGAGGGGGGTCGGGGGGGTAACTACCCCCAAAAATCAAGAATATTTTTTTAAACTGTTGCTATCGAACTCTACGCATTTTACTACGTCTAGCACTCAATTTTCATAATTTTCCTATTATTTTTAATTTTTCCGATTTATCGACTTAGAAAAAATTGCGACAAAAAGTAGAGGATTTCGGCTCTTGGGGCCAGGCTGAAAAAAATACTTGTATTTGAGATAAAATTATGAAATTTGGGCAGTGCAATATGCACCACCTAATCTAACATCACCCTTAATTTGGTTGACCTACCCCCACGTTAGAGGGGGTCGGGGGGGTAACTACCCCCAAAAATCAAGATTATTTTTTTAAACTGTTGCTATCGAACTCTACGCATTTTACTACGTCTAGCACTCAATTTTCATAATTTTCCTATTATTTTTAATTTTTCCGATTTATCGACTTAGAAAAAATTTCGACAAAAAGTAGAGGATTTCGGCTCTTGGGGCCAGGCTGAAAAAAATACTTGTATTTGAGATAAAATTATGAAATTTGGGCAGTGCAATATGCACCACCTAATCTAACATCACCCTTAATTTGGTTGACCTACCCCCACGTTAGAGGGGGGTCGGGGGGGTAACTACCCCCAAAAATCAAGAATATTTTTTTAAACTGTTGCTATCGAACTCTACGCATTTTACTACGTCTAGCACTCAATTTTCATAATTTTCCTATTATTTTTAATTTTTCCGATTTATCGACTTAGAAAAAATTTCGACAAAAAGTAGAGGATTTCGGCTCTTGGGGCCAGGGCGAAAAAAATACTTGTATTTGAGATAAAATTATGAAATTTGGGCAGTGCAATATGCACCACCTAATCTAACATCACCCTTAATTTGGTTGACCTACCCCCACGTTAGAGGGGGGTCGGGGGGGTAACTACCCCCAAAAATCAAGATTATTTTTTTAAACTGTTGCTATCGAACTCTACGCAAAAAGTTGGACGTCTCGCCAAAATTTCTGTTTGAACTTCCGAGGAGATTAAAGTTCCTCTTATTGCAAGGCGGCATATGTGGTTTATGCACGATGGCGCGCCGCCACATTATCCACTTATAGTCCAGAAATATTTAAATTACTACTTTCCGCATCGTTGGAGTGGACGTGGCAGTAAATTCCCTTGGCCGCCTCATACCCCATAACTTAATCCGATGGAGTTTCACGTAAGGAGATACATGAAATCTTTGGTGTACAGCAATGAAATTAATTTCAAAAAAGTGTAATAAAATGCATTGACGTTAATGGTGGTCAATTTTAACAGTCGATGAAGTGAATCTATTTAATTTTTTTTTGTTTTCATAATTAAATTGAATGTTTTTGAAACCGTTAAGGTTTTATTTAAATGACTAAGTGCCAGTCTTAAAATGGCAATATCTAGAAAACGCCTTGAAATATATAGGTTCATTCATTTATTTCAGTTTCATTATTTATCGTCGGAACGCAAATTATAGGGGATGTTAAAATAATTAACATGGATTTGCTTAATTCGACCTTTGTAACAAACACCCTGTAAAAGTACCATGAAAAATGATAAAAAAATATTGTTTATCGTCCTTTAAAACAATGCTGCACCAAATTTGAGTTCAATATATGGAGCCGTTTTTCATATAACACAAATATACAAAAACCAAATACCCACTTTAGGACCCTGTATATCGTTTAAAAAAAAAGTTTTAAATGATTAAGTGATAAATATAAATGTAATTTTTTAAAATTTCATTTCAAATATTTAACAAAGAAAGTTTATTTATCTGCTAATAAGTAACTGAAAATTAAATGAAATTGTTTGTTATGTCAAAATGATAAATGTAAATAAACGTTGTCTGTCGGCTTCAAATGAAACGATTGCAAAAAAAGGGCGGTCAGTGCCGATGTTTTGTCGGGCAGGGATAAAAACTCGAACTTTGGGATATACGAGACACTTGCATCAGATATTTTATAGAAGTAGGTTGTATTTATTTAAGGTGTTAAATTTGTCTTAATATTAATTATATTGCTGATACAAAATTGTTACATTGTTAATTTACTATATATTTAAGTAATTTTGTTAATTATATTATAAATTAGTAGTGATATTGTGAAAATCGCGATGGACGTGCAGCTTTTCATGGGAGGTACAGTAAACTACTGTACATTAGGAAGTTATCTAGGACTCGGAGTTTTAGATAACGAAGGATGCCGAAGACAAGGGCGAAATTTATTGGCATTATATGGAGTGGTGCCAAGAATAAATACTCCAGCAACTTGCCCAGAATGTGGAGGACATCTCAGCACTTCAATCGAACACGGAAGGAATGGTTTTCGCTATCTATGTAGAAATCACGGGAGAAGAAGATTTAGCGCATATACCAACACTTTGATGGCACATGTACGGATAAACGATACCATGGGCGAACATCGCGTCGTTCAAATTATTTTCGCCTGGCTGAAAAACATGCCAATAACCGAATTAGTGAAGGATTTTAAAGTTTCCTCTGAAACGGCCGTCTACTGGTACGGTTTCTGTCGAGACGTTGCATGTGCCATTGCGTGGCATGAGTACACGCCCATCGGGGGATCCCACGACATCGTGGAAGTTGATGAAACCCATCTTTTCAAAAGAAAATATAATGTTGGAAGAAATACAACGTGGCATCACATATGGGTCATCGGCGGCATCAGCCGTTCCACAAAGAAGAGATTTGTGGTTAAAGTTGATCAACGGGATGCAGAAACTCTACTACCAATACTTCAAGAACACGTCGATTATGAGTCGTACGTATGCACAGACTTTTGGAGAGCATACAACAGTTGCAATCGGATGTTCAACGGTCACGGTCGCATTAATCATTCTGCTAATTTTATTAGTCCTCCAAAAGAAGAACCACCATTCTGGGCACCAGCTGGTCGCTTCAATGTGGAATGTTTGGATTTTGCCGCCAGCATGTACCACCGATACCTGGTATGCAGCCGTATAGAGATCATACGCAGACCATCGAAAGATCTTGGAGAGAGTTGAAACGTCTACTCCGGTCAACTAACAACATCTCTACGACCGACCAGTATATTGGGCAGTACATGTACCAAAAAAATATTTTAGATTCCCTTGAGGAGACCAGCCATAAACTCGAAAGATTTCTTCGGGATGTTTCTCGGGTTTACCCCGGAATCAACAAAAAGCCGATGAAACTTACCCGAGAAGAAATAATGCTGGAATGCGATTGCCATGAATGCACTATTTAAAAGAACGGATCCAACCGGCAGAAGAAAGAAGATTGAATATAAGGAAGCAACAGTTTGTAATGGTGTTTTGAAGTGCTTGTGATAAAATATGTTTTCGTTTATAAATATTTTATTGTAAATATATAATACTGTTTTGTTATTAATGAAGAATTTAAATTGTTATGTTTATTTGTCTGAAGAAGAGTGTTCGTTTTTGTTGATAGTTATTTTATTACAAAGAAATAATCGTTTTGTTATTAATCCAGAAATAAAAATGTTACGTTTATAATGTTGTTATTGTGTGTGTTGTGTGTGTGTGGGGGGGGGGAAGTGTTGTCCTCACTGGTTAGAAGGGTTCCGTCCGATTCCAGTCGAGTGCCTCACAAGCGCCTAACTCCACCTCCACGTGGTCCCCCCTGGGCACCTACTGGAACGGGCTTCGCCCTTAACAGTAGTGTGGCTGAGCGAGAAGGCTAATTTGGCGTTGAGGGTTGCCAACCCCTTTGCCCACAAGTGTTGGCCCAAAAAGTAAAAATTGAGCGTTAGACGTAGAGTTCGATAGCAACAGTTAAAAAAAATAATCTTGATTTTTGGGGGTAGTTACCCCCCGACCCCCCTCTAACGTGGTGGTAGGTCAACCAAATTAAGGGTGATGTTAGATTAGGTGGTGCATATTGCACTGCCCAAATTTCATAATTTTATCTTGCATAGAAGTACGTTTTTCGCCCTGGCCCCAAGAGCCGAAACCCAACCTAAATATCCCAAATCAACGAAGTTCCAACCCTGAAGTGTCTGAGCTGGATTATAGATGTATGGCAGTAGTGTCAACTAATGATGATCATTTGTATTGTCTTAAGATGAAACCTGCAGCTGTGTCACAAAACCAAGTACACATGGGTAAGCAAATTTTAGTGCTTGTTGAATAATTCATAATAGCTTGTATTTTTATCTTTTGTAAATAAATAAATTTAATTTCAGTATTGAGTTTCATTTATTCTGATGGTACATTGTCTTCTAAAAGTTATTTGTGGCATATTCTTGATTATTTTTATGTGTTCTTGGGAAATAACACCACAATCGAAACAAAAATCTGTATATTCAAGGAAAATTTGGTTTTTCCTTGAATATACAGATTTTTGTTTCGATTGTGGTGTTATTTTTCCAAGAACACATGAAAATAATTCGATGGTACAGCCCCCTGTTGGTGAGACTTGGGACTAGAAACTGCAGATTCCTTCTTTTTAGTTGGTGATGATCTGTCAAATTCAACAAATGTCAAATTTAGTACTTGAAGGACTTCTGAAGATGCTTATTATGCATATTCTAACCTCTCATGGGACAAAATGTGAACACATTTTATAACATTGAGTTGCCCATCAATCTTTATTGTATGATCTGTGTTTCTAGGGCAACAGTTTGGTTCTCATTGGTGAGGAAATGTTTATTGATTGTAAATATATAAATAAATACTTCAATATACCTACTTATTGAGAGAATTTCAACGTACTTGAATTTCAAAAAGAAATGTTCTTAAATGAAATGATAGTGATTAATTATATAATGAAGAATATTATATATGAGTTTGAACGTAAAGGATGAGTATAGAGTGGCGTATATTACTTATGTGATTCAAGAATTTAAGTAACCCCTGCAATAGAAAATACAACATTACGAATTTTTTACTGTTTTAATAAAATATATTACCTCGACTAGAACCAGTGGCAGCAATCAAATATTAGATAACAATTATTAGAGTACTGTTTCCATTATATTCACATAATCAGTGTTTTCAAACACTAGCGGATCCAGAGGAGGGGCTATGGGGCTGAATCCTTGCCCAAAATCATCTGAGCGGTATGCTTTTTTAGCGTTTATTGTGGTAAAATCAAGCTTCAGTGTCGTCAAGCCCCCCAAATCGTGGATCCGCCCCTGTTTTCAAATTTATTTTGTCATGCTACAGAAAAGTCCATTACAAACAGCGGCAAGATATTTGGAAAGTCTTTTTCGAATTTTTTATCATAAAATAAAAATTCTTTAATAGGCCAAAAATAACGTTCTAAATTTAGATATTTGAAAATGCACCAAAATAATTATGTAACAATATTGGGGATGGAGTAATAAGATCGTAATATCTTTTTCATTACTGAGTATCCTTATTGGCAAAACTACATTACTGGTGTGCAAACTGCAGAATGAATGAATTAATTGAGATACAATATTTTGTGAGTTAATCCAGCACTGAAAAAATTGAGTTTTCTTGAGGATCGAGAGACAAATTCTTGTTTTTTCTTAAGTGTAGGAACTTACAATCTTGGCAATCATTATAGTTCTTCAACAAAAAAAATATAAAACAATTGTTGGTTCAAAGATTTAGACAACTGTAATATCTAGCCATGTATGTTACCACGATATCTGGTTCTTAGAACTGAGAACTCCCTCTAATTCAGAAATACAATTCGCACTTCTAAATGTCACTAATAACTTATCAATAAACATTGTCCACAACACAACTATATTAATAATCCACTTTAAAGTATTATTAAGGATTTTCTTTACTTAGATAGTTTTATGGTCTGGTTAAAGTTAAGTGCATGACGTTTCTAAAAATGAGGAGGAGAGGACGTCCAACGCTTCACGACAATATTGTCTACGAGATCCCAGAGAACTATGCCAATGCAACATATAATCACCAAACTAAAAAGGTCATTTCAAGAAATACTCCTATCTGGAAAGAAATATCCCTGGAATGTCAACATATGAATATGATGATATGTAATAATCGGGAAAAAATACGAGATAAAATAACCAGAAATAAAGCACGTCTATCATTGGTAATATGATATCCAAAATGCGGCATTCTCGATGTTTAACACTCTGTATCTCGAAAACTAGTCATAGTATCTTTTTCACCCCATTGACTCTTTTTGTCAGAACATCAACTTCTACAACATACCAAAATTTTAAACAATTTGACGGAAGTCCATTTTTCCATAAGAAAGGTCCTTTAGGGGGTTGTTTGCACCCCTTTCAGTAATTTGAATGTGGTCGTGTAACATACTGTTGGAAAGCTCGTAAATCGTAGATCATGCTGGTATTTTTCAAAATTTATAAATCTAAAATTTGAAAAAAACTGCATAAATGGGGGGTGGTTTGCACCCCTTCCAAAAACTTGAATGCAAACGTGTAATATCCCTTTGAAAAGCTCGTAAATCGTAGATGAGGCCGGCAGTTTTGAAAATGAAAAAATTACATAATTTAGAAAAACTGGTAAATTTAGGGGGTTGTTTACACCCCTTCCAGTAATTTGAATGTAGTCTTGTAATATACCGTTAGAAAGTTCGTAAATCATGATGGTATTTTTCAAAATTTATAAATCATAAAATTTGAAAAAACTGCATAATTGGGGGGTAGTTTGCACCCCTTCCAAAAACTTGAATGTAAACGTGTAATATTCCGTTGAAAAGCTCGTAAAACGTAGATGAGGCCGGTAGTTTTGAAAATGAAAAAATTGCATAATTTAGAAAAACTAGTAAATTTAGGCGGTTGTTTGCACCCTTTCCAATAATTTGAATGTGGTCGTGTAACATACCGTTGGAAAGCTCGTAAATCGTAGATAATGCTGGTATTTTTCAAAAATTATAAATCATAATATTTGAAAAACTGCATAATTAGGGGGTGGTTTTCACCCCTTGGGAATAGGTGTTTTTGTACATTACACCAAGGAAGAGCTCGTAAATCGTAGATAATTTTAATAGATGTTTAATTCAAAATCAAAATTTAATATTTTTTCGGGGGTGGTTTTCACCCCTTAGACAAATTTAGGGGTTGACGTTTACGTCAATTAAAAGCTCGTAAATAGCTCCTAATTTGAGACGCTTCACACAATTTTTTTTGTTTGTTTTTCTGAGATGGCGGTGCTAACTTTACGTAAAGTTAGCATCGCCCATAGTTTTTTGAACTTTTTTCTTTTTTCATAGTAATTATAGAGCTCAAAAATCGGTTTAGGTAAAAATCAAGAGCTCCTAAATAGCTCGTAATTCCCATATGTTTTAATTTGAGTTTCTGTAAAATGGCTGTGCTAACTTTACTGACCTCCCGAATTTGGGTATCCCATTTTTTTTCAAATGGATTTTATGTTTGAATCCCCATACCTAAATTAAAGGATATTTGTGGTTATGAGAGATATCTCAATTATCACTAGCCTTTTTTGAACGAATCGACAAGAAACAAATGCTGAAGTGTCATCAAACAATATCTGCTAATAATTTGGTGTTAAAGCACAATTATATGGAAAGCATTTATCATGTCCCGTTTAGGATTTAGTAACTAAGTTCCGTTAGCGATACTCGGATAAACCAACACCCACTCATGACACGCTGACGGGGCTCATTCACAATTGCAAAACAGATGGACAGTTTGTGAAAAAGCAAGAAAAAGAGAAACCTGTCGTAGATAATAAAGAGAATTAAGTTACAGTCTTCTGCTTAAGAGCATATCCAGAAAATTCCTCAGTAGATGCAGAAAGTGATGTGGGAATATCTATAATTAGTTTACAGAGGATCCTATAAAACATAAGAACCACCCGTCTGCATTCTCATTAGTTAAGAAGCAGGTGGCGCTCAAAGACGGAATGGATCTTTCGAATTCATATTAATCAAAATTCAGGAAGACGAACATTTTCTACACAAAATGATTTAGACGGATGAGGCAAAATTTATGGAACATTACTGGAGTGATACTAATCCACATATTCTTTTTAGGTGAGAGATATCTCGAAATTTTAGAAAATGGTTTACATCTATTAGAGTTGACTGTGGTCTCAACACGACCTCGTAATATTGCACCTGTGAATAACTTTTTAGACAATCATTTTGAAGATCGTTGGATAGAGAATAATGAACCTCATCTCCCGATATCACTCCTTAGCTTTTTTTATTTGGGGTCGCATAATAAATATTATCAATGCTGCACCGCTAACAACAAAGGTAGATTGCCAGGAAATGATCTGCGTCATGGTGTTATGAGTATGCTTTGGTCTATACTCTATACGGAGATCGCTATAGAAAGGTTTGACATACTTTTTTTATAACCATATCAAATTCTACATAAATGGTAATGTATATACGTTTCTTGAAGGTTCATTCAAAAAAGCCTACTAATAATTCATATATCTCTAATAGCTACACAGAAATTTTAATTTAAGTGTATATAAAAAAAACTGTTTCATTTAGTCTTGTAAGCATAAATTCTTACTTTTTGGCCTAGATTCCAACGGTTTTGAGGAAAAATGGAGTTGCCAGTTGAAAAAAATGAGTTATACGATTTTCAAAGATTTAGGAAGCTTTAAGTTTTATTCAGGCAAATTCTGGTAATTTTTGATCTGGCCCTATTTGCTTCCTCAAAAATAATATTTTGTGAAGAGCTGGATCTGTCAAAATTTTCAAAAAGTTGAAATAACTTTTAACCGGACCCCTTCAGATATATGATGTTTCCAATAAAGTTAAATTAAAATTCATCATAGATTCTAAAAATACTACAAAAAACAGGATGTTCCATTAAAAAAAAACAAAGTTAGGGTAGAACCGCAAGTCTTAGACAATTGACCGGCTCCTCGAAAACCCCCTGTAAACTAATTTTCACATTAATAATCATATACATATCCACTCAGCTCTTCGTGTTATACTCTGCCCATAAATATAAAATTAACCAAAACTTGAAAACCATCAGTCATCGGACTGTGTGGCCATTTGTTCATTTTGTTGAGATCTACAAAATATAAAAATTTCAGCCAAATCCACCGGGGGCCACTTTCCATAAGGAATGTGCGGGGTCCTTTGGAGTCCCAATCCGCCCATCACCAATCAAAAAAATTATCCACCCCCCCCCCCCGAAAAAAATTCCTGGCTGAGAAAATTCCTGGCTACGGCCTTGCCCTTGCGGCAAATCTTATAGTTAATAGAAACTCAGGCGCTCATCAAATCATACCCCAAGTTCTTTTATACCTTCTATGTAATTGAGTGTACATTGTCAACTGAGTATTGAGTTCGTAGTTTTCTGGATCCTTTATGAAAACTTATGTAACAACATTTGCTAATATTTAAAGGTAAGTTATTCTCACATGACCTCACATGAACTACATTTATAATATCATTAACGAACAGATTAAAATGAACGGGGTGCAATGCGACCCTTGGGGAACATCCGAAAACACTTTTATTGGAGTAGAAATAGGTATTAATTTTGACCCTTTGAACTCTACCTAAAACAAAAGTACCCAACCAAGTGATTAGAGAGGAATAAAACCCTATGGCTTCTAATTTAGTCAGCAGTAGCCTTTGACAAAATCAGTATAAACTGTATCTTTCTTCTCTCTTCTCTCAAGTGCATTCAACAAGTCAATCTTATACAACACTAGATTATTCATAGTGGATCTCCTGCTTGAGAAACCGAATTGGTTATCATTGATAATACCCTTATACTTCCATGCAAGTTGGCCATACACTATTAAATAATTTTGCAAAGCTACCCTGGTTACAGACTCCTCTATAATTACCAATATCCCCTGAGTCCCTATTTTTAAAAATCGGGGTGATTAAGCTCTGCTTCCAAATGTTTGGAAAGCAGGATGAATCAATCCTTTAGCCCTCCCCCTGGATCCGCCAGTGTCTTCTCCTTTTTCAGCAGATTCTGAATTTAAAAACATATAATTAGGACCAGCGGCGGCTGTCCCTTAAGTGCACTCGTGCGCTGAACCACCAAATTTAATAAGCTTATAATAAGGTTAAAAATCAACACAAAATGTTTTAATAAATATCATTTCAATACCAACGAATTTATAAAAAAACAATTTAAGTTCTAATCCAAACTTCTATTAAGACTTATATTCGCTTGAAAGAATATTTCACCGTGCACTTCGGCTAGCGCACGGTGAAACTTATATAGCTTCTATGAGATACGATATAACACGCTTAGCGCGTGAGATAGAAGATAGTCAATGCAAACTGTATGGAGTAATGGGCTGATTCTCGTACGCCGCACGGAGACACCGATATTGACCGGACGTATCCGAAAGTTTCAAATAATTTAAATTTTTGTTTACGTTATTTAATTAATGGTTGCTTTGTTTTTGTCCTCGTAGTCTATGACAGAATATTTAATATACAGAGTGTGTGTGTGTGTTTACATAACTGTGAAAATCAGTATCAACTTCAACATTGACTATATCAAAAACAATAATAAATTGTTTCAAAACAAATTAGATATAAAATTGGCTGGTCCACCTAGCCCATATTTTAATTGAAAACAAGAGTGCAAAATGAAAAATAAAGTATTTACAGGAAGTTTTCAAAGTGAAATTTATAATAAAAAGAAATGGTTGTGTGGATGTGATCACATCAATACATTATTTTGTTTTCCTTGCATTATTTATGGCGGGGAATCAATTTGGACGGAAACTGGAGTGAAGGATTAAAACGTTTCTTAGAAATACGATGTCTCAGGACTGGCTAAATGCTCTTTCTGTGCTTAGTATTGAAAAAAAATATATCAATGCCAGACTTTGATAAAAAAATCATTGAACATTTCGCTTTCGAAGAAAGTCGACGAATATTTTAATTAATAAAAAATAAATGCAGTATTAGCAAAGCTATGGTTTGTTTGTTGCATCTTTGAATCCCATTATCAATTGACCAGTAAAGTGCACCACCAGTTTCATAACCCGCCACTGATTAGGACATGGGCGTACCGTGGACCGGAAAAACCTGCCATGAGCCATTAAACCTTCCATACATTTGCTGACTTCCCCCCTGGACCAAAAAAATTTCTGATTTGTCCCTCTCTTTAGGACTACTTGTTTTCCGATTTGTTTTTCTCCAATTTTGAATTTGAATTACGAAACTCATTAATATGCTTCCAAAAATACCTAGGATTATTATGCAAAGAGCCTTCTACAAGTTGAATATGTTTAGAATGACAACTAGTGTATCCCAATTTACAGAATCGTCTGTAGTTCGAAAGTATTACATAATCCTGATTGGGTTTGGTTTTCATATATTTCTTATGTGCAACTTTTTTCTTATAAATTAGGTCTTTTAGTAGAGAGTTAAACCAATTGGAAAATTAGATGTACTAATGAGTTTTTGAGGGATAAATACAATAATTAATAATGGAGTGAAAACTCTCGGCAGCCGATTCAACATCCAGATTTATGAAATATTCGTCCCAATTGATAAATGCTAAAAATAATTTATAATTAAGTAATTCGCGTTTCTAAAATCGTAAAAACATTCCTCCACTGTCAGAGGCTGAAAGTTGACATGATTATCAAAATAATATAGTAAAAATACTAACTTTTCCAGATTTTTCAATCCTAAAACTCCTGGATGTCGGAATTCATTTCGCGATAAAATATTAAATATAGTTATAGTTAAGTGTTTAAAAAAATGCTATACTTAGTGGCCCCTAAGCAGATGCATCTACAGGGTAGTTGAAATATTTTGTAGAGTAAAATTATGGTTATACAAAATGGTTCAAAAACTGATAGACAAATAAGTTATAATGGTTGACTAATAGGCAGCAGTATATATAGGATAGATGGAAGTATAGTTATAGTTATACAAGGCGGTTCAAAAAGTGTTATATTGGATGGCGCATAAGTAGTTGTATATACAATGTGATTGAATTCGAGGGCAGAACAGAATTATAGCTTTTCAGGGTGGATAAAAAAAGGTATATGGTAGACCATGAACAGCTGCATCCTAATATATGGAATACCTGAAATATGGAGCAAAGAAAAATTATAGCTATGCACTGGGTTTACCACAATGTTAGAATATGTTGCATATAAAGGTAGTTTAAATATCAGTTGGAGTGAAATTATACTCTATAATGCGGCTCAAAAATTAGGGGAATATTAAGGGTAAATAACAAAAAGTTTTATCTCAATTTCCGGCAAAACTAACTATGAAAAAAAGTTAAATGGTAAAGTTGTAGGTAAACAAAATATCAACAACTTTTGTATTTACATTTTTTCTACATAACCTCCAAATTTATGTGAAAAATTCAAAAAATCAAGTTTTTGGTTTTTTATTTTTATCTTTTCCAAAAAATTGCCTTTTTCACAAAATTTTACAGATACATCTTTCTATACACTTTTTTGATTTAAAATATTTATTTTTTCACCTTATTTTGACTTAATATCGAAAAAGCACCCCTAATTTTCAATCGAAAATTGTCACGTCAAATATCTCCTATTTTAAAAAAGTTGGTGGGTTCTTTGTTCGTTGAAATCTCTACTTTCTGATGGTGTGAAAAAATATATACATTACTATGTTCAATGTTCTCAGAAAATGCAAAGAAATGAAAGAAACTCGAATCTTAAGTAGTAAGGTCAAGACCCCTCTAGCCACTTCCTCACTTCTCTATGAAATATTTTTTGATGAACTAAAATTTTCCGTAGGACACTCAGCTATGTAAGTATAATCTTAAAATAGCAATAAATAGGCATCTACACATATAATTTAAAGAGGATTCTATAACTTCCTCAAAATATTGTAGATGCCTTACAAAATATTACCTTTATTAACTTAATTTTCTGAGAATATTTACAATAGTAATGTATATATTTTTTTACACCATCAGAAAGTAGAGATTTCAACGAACAAAAAGCATTATAAAAAAGCAGATATTTTGACGTGACAATTTTTCTATTGAAAATTAGAGTTCTTTTTCGATATTAAGTCAAAATTAAAATATGTTTGGGACATAAAAAGGTAAGTTTTTTTTTGTAAAAGATGAAAATAAAAAAACAAAAACTTGGCTTTTTGAATTTGTCACATGAATTTTGGGGTTATGTGAAAAAAATGTAAACAAAAAAGTTGTAGATATTTTTATTACCTACAACTTTGTCATTTAACTTTTTTCCATAGGACTTGTAGTTTTGCACTTCTTACAATTTTCAAAGGCTTCAGTCCTGGTCTATTAAAAAATCGTTTCAACTTAGATCGCTTTCTCCTATATACAGGGTATTCCTTCTCAAACGAGCCACCTTAAATATCTTGGTTATTTTCAAAACTATTGTAATAAGAAAAAACAGGTCGATTTTTGTTTCGAGGGGGAAATTTTTTGAGATGAATTAGTGCTTGCGCGCATTAAACATAAACAGCCCAATTCAATGACCTTGAGATTTGAGATAGGGAAATAGGTGTTGTCCTATATCATTTGAAAGCCCTTTTACGAATTATACCGTCATAATAATTTTTTTATTCCAATTTCTGTACATGTAACAGAAAATCAAACGGACCTAGTAGTAAGACCGGATTATTAAATTAAAAGTTTTTACTGGATGGAAAAGTATTAAAAAGGATTTCTTGAATAGTACGCTCTTAAACCATCCTGTTTCACTGACGCACCCTGTAATAACAGACAATACAAGAAAAACATTAAATGTAAACATTCCCCCTCAAAACAAAAATCGACCTGTTTTTATTTATTGCAATATTTTTGAAAATAACCAAGATATTCAAGGTGGCTCGTTTGAGATGGAATACCCTGTATATCTAACAGTAATAAATTTCAATTCTGTGTTAACTAGAGAACTAACGGTTGAGAAATTTGATGGTTTTGAGTGTGATTCTGAAAACTATTTATCTAGTTTACATTCTTTTAAACTTACCTTTTAATCTTAATAGTTACAGGGTTCAGAAACAACAAAAAATAACAAAAGGGTGTCAAAATAAATTTAAAAAACGCATTTTTAAGATATTTATTTCAAAATTTTGTGGAAGTCCAATAGCCCTACATTTTTTTTAATTTACATGCTGATTCTATTGTGTCTGTTATCGTAATCACATACTTCTGTTCGATGATGTCCTGAGATTTTTCCCTTAGCAGTTAAGTTTTTTTTCTCGTGTATTATGAATTATCAAATTTTAGGCAAGTTGGTGGACCATTTTCTACGATATTTAAATTGTTCAAAAACGTGAATAGTTTACAAAAATATAGTACACTGAGCAAATAGCACACCTTTGCAAATTTCAATACGTTATTTTCGATTGTTTTTATTTAAAAAATTCTCAACGGTTATCGCTTGTTGGAATGTTTTTGTTTTTTTTTTTGGATTGTTGACGGTAAACGATTAGGTCAGTTACCATACAAAAGCAAGGGATAAAATGGTTTCTAAAAAAGGAAGTTCTAATTTTAAGCTATTGATTATTTGGAAAAAGGGGTTTTATTTTCTTCGCCCATTTATTGGTCCTTTAAAAATGCGGGCATTTACTAATAAAAAAAGTAAACAATATCCACAAAAACATTAAAATGTTGAATAAAATACGTATTTAATCTGACAATTTTGTTATTTTTGAGTTGTCATTTTTTTCCGTTTTCAAATATCGTAATACCTACTTGAGTGAAATTCAACAAAAGCCATTTAAGAGTTTCAGAGAAATACATTTATGTTATGTAAAAACCTTAAACATTGCTTTACCTATTTTTTGCTCTTAAGAAACCCTGAACATGATATATATATATATATATATATATATATATATATATATATATATATATATATATATATATTATACCAAATCATCTGGCAATATTGCACTTTTTTATGAGAAGCTACAGATTCTTTTGAACACATCAATGTCTTGTTGTGTGTTAAACATAACGTTTATCCAAAGGATATTGTTACAAATGGCGCAGTCAATAGGTTTTTAATGCATTTTTTCGGAAATCTGACTAACTCCTATCTTTACTCTGAATAAATATGATGACACGTATCGAAAATGTTCATTTTGCCACAATTCTTATAAAATTGATTTCAAACCTCTAAATAAGCTCAAAAAAACTAAACATTACTCAAACTGCCATACCAATAAATACAAGGGACAATAATACCCCTTTAACAAAATTATTGCTTCGCAAATCAATAAATCAACACCGTATTTCGTACAATTTTCAAAACTAGAACTCTCCTTGTTTCCACCATAAAGTAATAATAAAAAAACTATTTGTGACTGACCTAGAACAGAAGTATGTGAAAACTGTCCGCAAGCGGTTTGGTAAAATCACTGTAATTAGTCACAAGTATCACTATTTATATCCTACAAATACGAAAAAGAAAAATATAACGCACTTCACCTCTCGAAATGTCCTTTTTGTTTTAAGTTCACTTCACTGGTTGCTTCTTCTCGAACTAGTCTTTTAAATTTTTTCTGTATCATAATATTTATCATATATATTTATAACTGTAGTAGTTTATTCTCCTAAGACTTGCTTTTTTATTTTCTTAACATACTGTATGTACTTTTGGGCTATTCTCCATTCATACAACAATCAATGCGGCAGCGCAATTCAGCGGCGGCACAAAAACTCCCTTACCGAAGAAACACATAATTCTGAACAAAACAAAAAAATATAACCTTAAAAATATGTTTTTTTGTTTCTGATAAATTCGCGCGCTCTCACTTTCGCACTCTCAATCTTCCATCAAAAATATTGTAGCTTATAATAATGCACTTAACTTTTAAAACGACTTCTATATACTAAAAAAAGAAATCTAAGATAGCTTGAAAATTTGTTTAAAATTCTATTAACACTAAAAAAATTCCATTCACGCAACTCTTTTTGTTTCACTCTTAGGCGATTCGAATCATGTAAATCACGCATACAGGGGTGGGGAATAGTATTCAAATTAAAGATGTACATTTTTCTGAACGCCTTTTGGATGAAGTTGTGTACAAGGTTTTGGAATTAGATTGGAAACGCTCTCGATTGTTTTGTCATTCCTGCAAAAATTGAGGCTAAATGTTAAAGAAAAAGTTAAAAAATAAATCTGTTGGGTTTAAGTTATAGATGGGGCATGCCAAAGGATAAATAACCTTTATATTTAATAAAAATTAATAACTTCTTCAATAATAAATAATACATTTTTTATGAATTACTACGGCAAACTCTTCAAAATCTGTGAAATATTAAAAATATGAATTTACCTATGTGCAATTGTAATTATTTATACTGAAAATGAAAACAACAAAAAATGGTGATATCCTGACCTTTAGTAATTAAGTTCACAGACCAACACAATTACCATGTTATCTTTGTACTATGTATGACACCTGCTCTCCCCCCTCTATTACTAGTTTAGTGTAGTCTGCGAAGATATTTTTGAACCTTTCCTAACTTGTGACAGTTATAAAAATTTTGACATGAAGTGCAGTTTACGATTTCTAAACTAAGTTCACATGTAATGCTATTACATGTTTAAGTTTCTAGATGTTTGTCCAATGTATGCAGCAGAAGTAATATGATTAAATTCAAAACCATTTAATTAACGACTAATATATTTGTAACCATAAGTTTAGTTCTGAATGTCATAATTTACTGGATAAAAAATATATAATGTACAAAGATGTGTCAAAAGTCCAAGAGGTTTGTTCAAGAGCTTCAATATCAAAGTGAGAGTGATCAGAAACGTGTTATTTAATACCTTACAATTAATCTTTTGTATGCGCACATCAAGCAGGATAAATCAAGTACAGGAAAATTTAGGTCAATGGAAGATATCTCTAGAATTTAATGGACTATATGATATATAGTGTATTAGGTTCAAGCAGTATTAAGAAGAAATCTCTGGGATGTAACTTAAATCCAAACTAGTGACTGTCCTAAAGGACATCTAGCTGTTAGGTCTGTCTGCTAAAGAGTAGATCAGAGAAGTGAATGTGATGAAGATCTAATTGTTTACACAATTATATTCTGGCAGTATTGATTTGACAAGGCTCTTTTCACTTATAAACAATTCCTGAATCCAATTAGCACAAATAATTTTTATGGAGTGAAAGATGTTTTTTTTTTAAAAATACTAATTTCTATATGCCTATATACCATATAAATTTTTCTCTCTATGCTATTGTTAAAACAAAGGAGCTGCAATTTTACTAAAAGAAAGGGTATAGGTCATAGTGTAACTATCTTATAATTTTCGTAAATGTGGTTATTAATTTTTATTAACTTTTGTAGAAATTTGTTTTTGGCAAACAATGGGCCCAGTTTTAATACTCAAATTCAGATTAAAAGTTTAAAAACCATAATGCAGTACTAGATTTTCCAAATCTAGACATTTTATAATTAGATGATGCAAAACCGGCAGTACTTTATGTATTTGTACTTAGATATGCCCTTTTCATAACTTAAACTCACTGTTATTTCTTGATATTGCAGATTTTGATTTTTGAACTGTCTATTCATAAACAAAAAATGTGTAAGCTCTATTAGTTAACAAGAACTAAAGATATCCAAAACTCGGATTGACAAGACAAGCAGGCGCTCCTAACAATTTATACAAAACTGGCATTAAAAGAAAAAAAAAGATGTGATGTAAAAAGTATGATTCCATTTTGTTTTACGATATGTATATACCTTAAAGAGATGAGAAAACATGAACATATGTATATATATAACTATTGTGATCCGAGACATACATTTTCACGCATTCGCAGCAGTTAATTTGTTTTTTTTTTTTGGAGCCCAATGAATTTCATGATGATGCCTTACTAAAAAATAGTAGTAAAATGTTGATGTCCTTAGTGCACCTCTGAAGATTCTGGCTTTGGCGCGTGATGATTGGCTGGATCTGGCGTACTTATTGGCTGTAATGAAAAATTACAATTTAAACACTGCTTTTGTAAATATATTCATGCATCGAGCGTTAAGCATATTCTTTATTGCAAGAGAAACAAAAAATAATAATAAGAATTTATTTTGTCACCGATTTGACATTGACAGGAAATCAGGTGGATTTCGTCCAACTACAATGACTAGCACTAATATTTAGTCATTTTGTGAATATTCAGGATATAAACATTAAGTAAAGACCTTTAAAATGTCAAAAATAATCTTTCATTTGATATAAAAATCCTAAAAAAATTGGGGTATATCTCAAACCAGTACTTCTCATTAGAATACCATAAAAATCGGAGAAGAAAAAAACAAGAGTTTAATCACGTTACCCGTGAAGATCAATTTTTTAAATTGTTAATTTTAATGCTTAGAAGTATTGGATAACGATTTTCCCATCGCGAGAAAGCGCATCGTTATTTTCAATCTAAAAGAAGCTGAGATAGGAGTTACTACTATTTACACCTACACCTACTTTAAACAAATTACTAGTCAACTGAAGTTACTCAGAAAGTGGCGAATACAACATTGAGTCTACAAGGGTCTACTATTGTTGTTTAAAGACTATTGTGCGACTTTGTGTTGTAGTATGATCGGGGTCTACGGTACAAGATATAAAAAGAATCCTGTGTGTTAAATTTTTGAACGGTACACCGCAATTACATTTTGAGAAGAAGTCGCTCGCTTTAGGTCTAACTACAATGTCTACCGCCAATAGGTATTTAGAGCGTGGAAAAACCGTTTGGGAGGCAACATTTCCTACATTTGGTCTCTCATGTTTTGGGGAACAATAATTTTCCATTTGGCCAAAAAAACCCAACTTAATTCCCCTAAATTTTTATACGGCTGTACCTATAAATTATTTCCGAATTGAACTAGGTCAACAAGCCGATAACACAGCAACGTAAGCTGTGTCTACCAAGATTCGGTTAATGGCTGAAAACCATCGCGCGACTTCCAGCCATAATGTGAACATGAGTTTACAGTATGAACTATCCAGTGAAATGAATTTGAGATTTTAAGATAATATGATTGTTAACTAAGGATTCCATTGAAAAGAACTTCAAATTACTTACCGCTTTCAAAAAATTTGATTTTTTAAAGTTTGATTGCACAAGATCAATGAGTAATCTCCAGGTATAATATTTTTGTGTATCTTACAATAAAAGTTTCTAGTAAAAACACAAATATCGCTATTACATTCAGATTGGTAATAAAAGCAAGCATTCCCAGACAAATTACAAGAAATTAAAAGCATGATTTTCCAAAATACAGATAAAAGTGGTGAAAAATTCTGTATTTATACCATTGAGCATTATATATAAGTAATAAAATAATATTATTAACTTAGAAAATACTATAGATTACATCGCACCATGAACATCAATATTACTATAATTTTAAATTCTTATAAAAATGAATATCATGTTACGATATTTCTAAAAACTAATTCTAATTTTTTCCACTTATTGTTGTGAAATGATGTACCTTTGAAATCACACATTAAAAACCTCTAGCTAAGCAATTTTATAGAAATGTAAAAGTGGTAATTCATCTAGAGAGTTGATAAAGTAAACATGCAGAAGTGAATCAGCTAGTGGGACACATCTAGATATTGATGTATGGATGGCCATGTAATCAGAGTTGAAAAGATCAAAACTTATCAATATAGTACTTGAAATCCAACATAGATATAAATATTTTCAGTGGTTTGTATGTGTTAATATCTTTTGTTTCATTAGATTTTTCTGGTAGAACATATTCTTCCTAGGTGTTAAGTTATTTGATGTAGTACCTGTAAATTTTTTATAATTCAGATAAGTGTCATAAGAAAATCTCAGATGGTTAGACATTCTCCGTCTATGTGTTTTATTTATCACTTTTTTGTGGACATTACTATGAGGGCCCTACTGTTCTAATTTTTATGGGCTTCTGCAACAGTGCAAATATATTTTAACTCAAGTTTGTACAGACACTTTCTCTAAGTTAACTCCATTCATTGTTTCTGGGTTTAAATGGTGGAATCGTCATCATAGCTTCGAATTTTCATTGTAAACTCAACAGAAAGGCGTTGTGATCCCATAGAAATTTTGGATATTTTGTCTGTTATTTTTTCTCTTTTCACCAAAAGCTACTCGTGCATTTTCATCAGAATGGCGTAATTTTCATCTTTCTTGCTCATCTATTACTCCATCAACCTGAATGTCCTCTTGGGTCATGTACCCCAGATTTTTAAGTTTTGTAGTCGGCGTATTAACTTTTTCGGCAATGTTTCTATGTTTTTTTTGACTCGGCAGTTTTTTGTCATTTCTTGAATTTGTTTTTTAATTCCATTGCTCTTTTTTTGTTGCTCTATTTACTTGCCGCAGAAGAATTTTGCCGCGGAGTTCTACTTCTAATTGTCGCATCGAAATGGAACTTTGTGCTTATCTGACAAATAATAGACTATACAACTTACAATTATTTAGGTCTTTACTTTTGTTTGACAGTTGACATAGCTTGTATATTAGCGAAAGATTCAGTAGGAATTTACTTTTGTTTGACATGTGTATATAAGATTTTCCAATATGAAAAACTTAGAGGAAGTTATTTCTCCCACCAGCAAATACCTGATTCCGAATACCAAAATGGAGGCTTTCAGAGAATTTACTTAAATAGAACCAAACAAAACCAAAATCAACTTAAAAAACCAGTAGGAATTTCAACCTTTATATAATTGTGTATGATTTACAATATATTAGTATCAGTAACTACACCTTAACTTAACCATCATCTATAGTCTACCTGAATAAACCTGTTAATTTCGATTCTAATAGTATATCCAAATGTAATATATTTACAGTATCGTTAAAGTTGTGATTATCCTCTACTAAAACATAATTAGATTTATGGAATAATCTCTAATACGAGTATTAAAATTTCAATAATACCGATATATAACAACAGTTGATTGTATACCCCGGATTTACAATTACTATCTATGATTTATTATTCTTAAATATCAGAGGAAGTTATATTCTCGCCCCACCAGCAAACTTTTTTACCTGATTCCGAATACCAAAATGCTCTAAATTTAATTTATCCTATTGATAAAAGGATTTTTTCAAAACTTTCAGAGTGATCATTTACATTAAATCAGTTATAAAACTTCAAATAAACAGATATATTAAGAATAATAAATCAAGAGTAGATAGTAATTGTAAAAACAAACTCAACTGCGGCAATTGTGACAAAAATATCGGTAGGACTTAATACTCGTATTAGAGAGCACAAAAGAAGTTATTCCACACAAGACAATAAATCTAATTATGCACGTCATTTAGTAGAGGATAATCACAACTTTAACCATACTGTAAATATATTACTTAATCCAGTTCCTAGAAATTAACAGTTGGTTGAAAAATTAATTTAGCCCAAAATGGGACCAATGCAAACTTCAAATAAAATCAAATGCCATAAAACCATGAAGTTGAGATTCTTACCGGTTCTTGAACTCGTAAAAATGAAACTTTTCTGCCGAGTTTAAAAGTTTTAATGTTTTTAAACAATAACTACGAAATATTGAAAAATGCCCACTTTTACAGGTTTTTTTCCAAATAACTCAATAACTAATCATCCAATCGGCTATATGAGCCCAACTTTAAACACCCCGTATAATTAATTGATTACCTGTATTTCAAGAGTTCTGGACGTTTTATATAGATCGCTCTACAATTTCATGATATTATTTTGTTATACTGATGTTTTCTACAGAGATTATCATTTCCCGAATATCAGCGCAGTCTTAACAATTTACAACTTTTTCAATGCACGATTCTACCAATTGTTCCTTTTTTTTTCGTCCTAGCAATAATATTTCTTATTTTACACAGTTCAGTATAATTTAAACGAAGGATATCGATTGTCATTATCAATGCCCTATTTTTCTGTACCAACGCCTTTTCTAGTGGTGTTGTTCGTCTTCTTCATCAGAATGGCTTATTATATTATATTTTGATGATGTTTCATTATCTATTTTATTATTGTCTCGGCAATATCATATTTATCTCGTCTTAACCTTACCTCTTTGCATTGTCTTTATCATTTCTGTCTTGTTTCTGTTTCGTCATTCTTCAGTGTTTGTTTTCTTTTGCATGCTTTGTCTCATCTTTACTTTTATATCTTGTAATTGTTTTTGCATTGTCTTCATATCATTTTATAAAATCTTTAAGGTACTTAAGCCTTTCTCTTTAACTTGTAATTGCCTTGTCCTTGTGTAATTTATCTTTATTTTTGCCATGTGCCGTATTTTGTTGCCACCTGTACTTTGACTCTGTTTTACCTTTTTCTCATCTTGTCTTATCATTGCATGTCTTCTGTTTAGCTTGCTTCTTTTTTGTCTTTAATTACACTTGTCTCGTGTTGCGATATTTTGCTGTCTATGTCTTGTCCTTATTAACTGCCTTTGTAGTGTTATTGCCTATCGTTTGTTTTATCTTTGGCTTATGATTCCTAGCTTTTCTTGCCTTTGTCTTAAGTATCATTATTAAATTACCTTTACCTTTGTTTTGTCTTTCCCTTCTATTTATCTTGTATTTATGAAGTCATAATAAGGAAAAGAAATTTTATGTATTCAGGTGTAATGTTTTTTGTATCATAATGTTTTTATGATAACTTTGGAAGAAAAAGTGAGGGAAAAGAATTGTGAAACATTAAAAATCTGAGCATATTTTACAATTATATTTAATACAAAATCGGCTTTTGCCAAACACTGATGAGATACATCTAAATTATTCATTTTATTTTTTTCATTAGAAATTTATCTTAGAAATAAATGGTAAATTTAATAATTGTTACTTCAGATGCACATACAACTTCAACGATCTAGGTGCGTCCCTTCACCAGAGTTACCATACGCATCAATCGACTAATAGAAGAAAGGAAAAAATAAAACTGTTGTAAGAAAAGAAGGAGAAATAAAAAAATATAAAAATAAACTGTTACTGACACCTTCACTTTACGACGGTAGTAGTAGCGGTACTCACTAGAGCGTGGGGTGGGACAGGTACCGGGCCGACTGGCGGCGCCGGTTGGGGTGTGGGCGGTGCCGCTGCCGCGCCGCTCGGGGTCACGGCGTGCGGCGGCGCCTCGTGCGTCGTCGTCGAGTGGGCCTGCTGGACGGGCAGCGTGCCGCCGCTCTGGTGGAAGTAACCTCCGTTTACGCCGGCCGGTGACACTGAAAACGATGAAGGAAAAAAAACAATCAATTTAAATGATAAACTCGCAAAGACATGTGAATGTAAATCTACAGGTGTAGCTGAAAGATAAATTCCTGTCTTATTTTGGAATATAAATCTATACATAAATAGGCAAAGACAAAACGGTTAGGTACCATTTTCTCCTCTGTCTGGTAACCGATTTTCTTTATTTTATGTTAAAAATTATAACTACATATTTGAATATATTTAAAGACCTAATCTTTCAATTTTAGATAGGGAATCATTTAGTTTTGTGTTCATGCATTTTATCTAATAAAAATTTAGTTATTATTACATGGCTCCATTCCTGCAAACTCCTGGTTTTATTACAAGACTTTTACTTAAAATAAACATGTCATTGCCATTTTAACGTTCTGTCTTTAAAATATAAAGAAATTCAATACAAAGAAATATATTTTTATTGAACATATTTTTCCTTCGAAAACGGTCAAAGTATTTAGTAATTATATATGGAAGAAGCGTTACCTGCTGTTAAATCATGTAAAGACCACCTTTGATAGTTCCGCATCAAGCGTTGTTTATTGTTCAGTAGTAAAATAGTCAATGTAGTAGATCAGTATTGATTTTTCGGACAAGTAGCAGTAACTTTAGCTTAAATTATTCTGTAAGTTTTTGTTGTAAATTTAATTATTTTATTACTACTTTATTTTCACAATCTTCCGAAGGTGTTGGTAACAAATTGACAATCAGTGAAAAACAAAGTATATATTAAAGATTCTGGTTTTTATAAGGTTGTTGGACATATGTATTTTATTATTTTATGAACTCAATTGAAACTGCAAATGACGAAAACTTTTAGGTTACAAAATGCAATACTTCCCACAAAAATTGGGGGGTCACGCATTTTTCAAAATTATTTGGAATACCTATATTTGATTGAATTCTTATATATTTTTTAAATAGATTTGTCAATATGACATGAACGATTTGGGGGGACAACAGGGGGAATTCATGATGTCTTCTTCTCCGGTTCCTCTTCCACTTTATTTCTGATACACATATAATTTTGATAAACGAACCTCAATAAAGTTCACAATTTGATGAAATAGAATTTGGACCACTGGGCGACCACTAGTACATATAAAGTCATCTAACAGCAACCGCTTATGCCATTCCTTAAGTAATAGTTTATAAGTAATTGCCGTAATTTTAACAGTAAACTCGTAGAAATAAATTATTTGAACAAAAAAAATAGGATTTTTTTTGTTCTTTTGCTTGTGAAAATGACGCGATCATAATGTCGGTAATGAAAAAGTTGTACAGAATTAGAAAATATTGAAAATGAATGTTTATGAATCTTGATCGAAGCACTTTGCATAAAGAGAAGAGAGAAAAATCATGTAAAAAGTGAGATTTTTTAATAACCTTGATGCAATAAAAGCTGGAACATTAAACTTCATCCTAATGGAGCATAGAAAAAATGGGCTCACGATCACGTTAAGTAGATCTTGTAGATGTAGTTTTAATATTTTGTAGAAATATTTTGCAGAATGTATCGTATTAATCACGATCGTTCGATAGCGGCATGCAAAATATATTTTGAAAGCCCATAAAATATATATTGGATTCTTCTTACAATGCCATAAAATGTATTGGTAGCGGTTGTGAATATTGGCTTAAACGACCTACCCTTACTTTTCCTCACATGTCTTAATAGTGGATCCAGCCAGTGAAAAAAAAATTATTAACAAAAAATATTAGATAGATAACAACTAAGCTAATAAACCAATGGAAAATAAACCCATAAGTACACATACTTATCCACAAATAAAATCCTAAAAATGGTAAGGAAAAAACATAATATAATTTATCATAATTTTTATCTTGTGTCCCCTCTTCAAGATAATCCGAGATCCGCTTCTGGGTTTACTCCGTTGGCTGGCTGCCTATCGCATATTCGCACTTCTAATGTAATATTTTACCCCTTTTTTAACGAATTTCCCGACATTATAATAGCAAATACAAGTTAGGCAACTTGAAGTACATTATATGCACTTTTCAAAATATTTTTTATATATTTTATATATATCAGACTAAGCTGGATTATAACGGTGCTTTTGCAAATTGTTTCTCTTAAATTAAATCAATTTAAATTTATCAAAAACTATTTATCCCACAGTATTCATCTTGAGCCCATATAAACTTAACATTATAAACTATCATTTTGAACAGTCAGGCCTTTTTTGAAAATAAATCCCCCTATTACCAGTTTTTCCTTTCCTGGGTGAAAGATCCTTCAATCAGGAGTTACACATCTAATACTATAATATGAACAAGGTTTGTATATATATATATGTAATGTAATTGAGTTCTGGAAAACGGCTCCAACGATTTTGATGAATTTTTCTCATTTGGAAGTTTCGATGGATAGAAATCGATTGGTGAGGGTCTCATCTTTGGGAAAAATCGTTTTGTTGAAAAATTTAAATATTAAAAATATTACTTCACATGTTCAATTGTTATTTCAAGGATGGATACGATCTTCTGTAACCGAAAGGTAACTCATGCCGAGTCGCACTATACCCCGATCGATTTGCTTGAGTGTGTTACATCCTAATATCCGGTCCCCTTGAATATTTAACTTGTGTCATTAAACGAGAGATATAGGATGTCATCTGCCTAATCGAATTTGATAAGCATTCGGAAAATACTGCCCAATCCAATACGCTACTTTCTGTAACATATTATATTGCCCAGTATCCATCGGAATAATTCAGTCTGACGTTTGAAATAAATGACAATAACAAACCTCGCTATGATGTAACATTTGTTAGAAAAGAGAAGTTTTTGTCTGAAAATCAAAACAATAACTCAGAAAATGGTTAGTCTGGGCAGTGCAAACTACTTTAATGGAGTTCCTAACTAACTGAGAAGTAAATAAACAGAAAAATCATGTTATATGCACAAATGGTTTTAGGTCGTACATCTTCAAGTAATAAACACCAAAGCGAGAAGCTTGCATCTGAGGGAAGTACTTTTTTAAATATAGTCAAATCAATACAGGAAAGAAAATCCAACGGTAATACATATTTACAATTTTGTTCATATAACTCATGTGTGATAGATATAATTTCAGATGTATAATGGAAAATAAGGCAAAATTTATTTTATTAAACTATAGATGAAAAATGTCAAACATTTTTCAATGGTATCTTTCTAACTTAACCACAAGGAAATATGTTTTACGAACTATAAACAATAATAAATTTGAAATATAATTTTGAAGTAAAAAGAAAATAGGTTTCTTTAATAAGATGTTGATCTGGTATCTATTGTCGAATGTGATAGTGAAGCAAGTTCGTTACCAAAATCTCAAGTATGGTGTGGATATGTGAAATAAGTCTTAAACAATATATATTTAGATTTCAATAATTACATATTTGCTCTGTTAAGCAGTGAGTGATGTCATAGTAAGTTTTAATCATACTATTTTTAATATCCTTACATGTAGTTAAAAAAAGTAGTCAGTCAATATTCTAATATACATTATCCATATATATTAGTTTTTTAAGTTTAGAAAGTTTGATATGGTTCGTTATAATATACAAGTGAATAATTAACGAGTTTTCAAAACCTAAACATTTAAAGGGTGAATATTCTCCTGTGCAAAGCGAAAACACTTACAGTGCTAAATCCAACGTATTGTTGTGCAATAACTAATTAGAAAATAATTCAACCGAAATACTATTTTTGAAATATGAAATAAATGTTACAATATTTAGATCTTATGCTTTAACTAACTTTGTGTTTTGTTTATAATTGCAATGTAATCAGATTTTTAAAAATGAACGCAGCGGTAAATGTACGAAGCGTTTTTGTTAGGTTTAACCATCATAGTAAGATATAATGACAAATGCTTGGATTTGCAGGGAAAGCATGTAGCAAAATATTTTTCATGAGTGAGATATTATGTTTGTTCGTAGAGACCAGCTGCTGATAATTCCAACGGTTTGAAAAATTCTACGCCAATCAGCGATCTCGGCAGTTGGCTCTGCCAACACTCGATTTGCGTAGAATTTCTCAAACCGTTGGAAACGTTCGCAACTGGCTACTATGAACAAGCCTTATATCACATAAACTTACACAACCATATGTTTTTAGGTCCGGGCATTTCTGAAGATTTATTTAATATTGTTTGAAAAATCGGAAAGCGACTATTTTAAATAATTTGCAAAGTAGAACACACTAGGTGGCACCACTCATTGCTTAACATACCCAATAAAGATTTTTGGTTTGATGTAGTCTTTTTGTATGAAATCATGTTTATGAGTACATTATGAATTTATGCACTTATTAAGAAATTAAATTATTCGTTAGGGAAGCAAGAAGGGGTTTAAATTGTAATCTCAGGAAAAAAATATGTTTATATAGCAAATTTGGTGAAATATCGAAATAACAAGCGAGGCACGGTCGTCCAGGTACTGTTCATTAAGTAAGATTTCTGTTTCCTTTCAATTTTTCCATTGACAATATGATCCCTTCATCTCTTTTCATCAAAAAACAAAAGTTATTAATATTTTTGGAGTTTTTATTGTTTCTACGAATGCAGTTAAAACCTTATAAATTATTCTCTGTATATTGTTAACCACTACGGTTTGCCATAAATCTTTTATTGCCTCAATCAGGTGTTGACATTAAGAATTTAATAATACACACACAAAAAAGTTTTAGGTCGCTGAATCTATAAATATCATACAAATTTGAGGTTATTTTTGCGATTTGACAAAAACGATGACGCGGTGGGGGTAAACTACCATCGGTATGGATTCACTAACCCTAAAAACATGTAGGATGCTTGGTCTTATCTGCGAGATCAAAGATTTTGTTTTTTTGTGTACATGTATTATGAGTATATGAGACAGTTAGGTTAGTTGAGCTTGAAGATTGAAATTTTGTTTTACTTAGGTCAAGTAAAGTATGGGGAAACATGTTATCCTCGTGACTTTTTACAAAACATAAATGTTGTTAGTAAGTAATTGTTACATCTCTAAATTTGTGTTAGTCCTAATTTATATTACCTGTACCTTCAGGATACGATCCGGGTCCCATGAAGTATTCCTTGTTGACGCAATTCCTCAAGCATTCCGGTATCCTACCCATGATGGCTCTCCGTATTTCAGAGGCGGCCATTTCTCTCAGTTCTGTCGCCGACGCATCACTGAAAAATTTAACAAACCAAGACCTATTAATATCTAAATAAGTAACACGGAATATATATATATATATATATATATATATATATATATATATATAAAGTTTGATTTATAAATGGAAATTTAATAATCCGCCGTGCAAATGAAGATTTATAAGGGAATGTTTACATATGTTAATTTAAAATGTTTCCTTTGAAAAAGGTATTTAATTCTCTTGAAATAAACTAGTTAATGCAAAATCTATGAATAAAGATAAACATCTCAGATGGCTTAGCTCTTATTTTACGGATAAAAATCACATTGTTCGGCTGGCTTGTTCTAGGCAGATTCAAGTTTCATCTGGGGGTGAACCAAGGGTGCCACTTGGGCCTCTACTCTACCACGTGTGGCATAAACTCGTCTATTAAGCGTCATATTATAATAAATATTGCAATATAGTCCGTGGGTTCAATTTAAAATTATAAAAAACTAATATTCACTTTCACTTTTCTAGAACTTTATTTACATTAAAACAGCTGTTCAAATATCACAATAACATTCACATATACGCTAGTCGTCGCGGTATAACTGAACTCTCCATCGAGGCTGCTTCCTTTATAAGACCAGCATAGAAAATTCTCGCAAAATCAATCATCACTCCTTCCGCTGCCGAGTCTTTTCGAGAACCGTTTTTTTTATCTTAAAGCGATTGTTGTACTGAAATGACACAGGGTCGGCTTTGGTAAATATCGTAACACTGCCCCCCCCCCTTTTAATTCTGATCGTCCCGATCAGAAACATCCTCTCCATGGTAGGGAGCGAGTCGATATAAATGAACCACCTTCAATTTAGCCTTGGGGTTTCGGCGGATCCGGTAGACGACGTCATTAAGCCTCTTGACCACCTCGTATGGACCATCCCATGCGGGTGTAAGCTTCGGGGATTTACCCTTGCTCCGTTGGGGGGTTGTACAGTCAGACTTTGTCCCTCTCCTGGAACCCGACTGAATTGGCCTTGAGGTCGTATCGCGTCTTCATCCGGTCACTGGTGGCCAACATCTGCGTTCGGGCTAATTCGTGTATTGCCAGCATGTTATGTCGGAGCTGGTCGGCATAATCGTCCATGTCTTGGGAAGGTTCTTCGGGGGAGCCAAATGCCAAATCGCAGGGTAATCGCAGCTCCTTTCCGAATAGGACCCTGGCTGGGGTCAGGCCTGTACTATTATGTACGGCAGAGCGATATGCCAACAGGAACAGGGGAATATGCTCATCCCAATCGCGCTGGTTATTGCTGACGACCTTGGACAGGTGTTGTTTTAAGGTCCTGTAGAATTTTTCCACCATTCCGTCTGACTGTGGGTGTAATGGTGTTGTTCTCGTTTTCGTGATACCCAACAT
Source organism: Octodonta nipae (assembly GCA_034190945.1). NCBI lineage: Eukaryota > Metazoa > Arthropoda > Insecta > Coleoptera > Chrysomelidae > Octodonta > Octodonta nipae. The sequence goes on from CM067222.1 coordinate 72,260,268, forward strand.
CGTGCAGACCTTCTGGAATACATTCGATTCGAAGTTACGCCCCTGGTCTGAATGTAATTCCATCGAGAAGCCAAACCTGCTGAATAGTTGTTCTACTAGCACCGTCGCTACCGTGGTTGCCTCTTGGTTGGGTATCGCATATGCCTCAGGCCATTTGCTGAAGTAATCCATTGCGACCAGAATGTATTTGTTCCCCCTCTCAGACTCGGGAAACGGACCGGCGACATCGATGGCGATTCTCTAAAATGGGACGCCCACATTGTACTGCTGCATTCTGCCCTTGGTCCGGGTTTTCGGGCCCTTACTGGCCGCACAGGTGGCACATTTGCGGCACCAAGCTCTGACGTCTTCGAAGTAATTCACCCAGTAGTACCGCTGGCGAACTTTGTCTAGGGTTTTATTCATGCCCAGGTAGCCTCCGGTAATTCCATCATGTACTTCGGTCAGGATGGCTGGTACCTTTTTCTTCGGAACTACCAGTTGGGACTTGGTTTCTCGTCCATCAGCGCTTTCCCAGACTCGCTTGGGCATTCCATTGTCTACTCTTAGAGAGTCCCATTGAGCCCATAACGACTTCAGCACGCCGGAGTATCTAGCTACCTCATCCCATCGTGGCCTGGGTGCTCCTCTCGTTTTGAGTGACAAGATTGGTTCGATTTCTGGATCAGCCATTTGGTCCTGGATGCACTGTTCCGTTGTCCAGTCTTCATTGGCCTGCACTCGGATCTGCCTGATGGGGATACCCTCTAGCTGTTCCGTTAGACAATGTCCGCATTCCGCTCTACAGGGTCTTCTGGATAGGGCATCGGCGTTATTGTGCAAACGGCCGGCACGGTGTTCCACCTTGAAGTCGTATTGCTGTAATTTCTCAATTCATCTGGCCAGTTGTCCTTCCGGTGTCTTCATGTCCAGCAGCTATTTGAGTGCGGCATGATCTGTTCGGATTAAGAAATGACGACCATAGAGGTATTTGTGGAAATGGTCTACAGCCCTTATTATTGCAAGAAGTTCTTTCTGGTGACGCAATAATTTCTTTCCGGTTTCGAGAAACCACGGCTGTAATACTCGATCACCCTCTCTTCACCATCTTGCACCTGGGATAGGATGGCCCCCAAACCTGTGTTGCTGGCGTCGGTGTCTAAGATGAATTTGCAGGACTGTGTAGGAAAGGCTAGGATTGGGCTGGAACATAGTGCTGCCTTCAGTCTTCTGAATGATGTTTCGCAATCCTGATTCCAATGGAAGGTCTCTTTCTCAGTGGTCTGCCGATGTAGAGGGGCGGCGATTGTGGCAAATCCCTCAACAAAACGCCGGTAGTATGAACAGAGGCGCAAGAAGCTTCGGAGTTCATGCTTGTCTCTTGGGACTGGCCAATCACGGATTGGTGCGGATTCCTGACTCGGACACGACGTGGCCCAAAAATTCTACTTCTTTTTGGAACAAGGAGCACTTTTTCGGGTTGAGTCTCAGGTTAGCATTATTAATTCTGGAGAATACTTCGCCCAGGTTTTTCAGATGGTCGTCGAATGTCGCACGTCGTCCTTGTTAACCCGCTCAGTACATACTCCATTAGCCTCTCAAATGTAGCGGGTGCATTACATAACCCAAAGGGCATGACCGTGAACTGAAACAGCCCTTTACTGGTGGAGAACGCTGTCTTCTCTCTGTAGTTTGCGTGTAGACCAACCTGCCAATATCCACTTTTTAGGTCTAGTGTGGAGAACCAACGGGAGCCTGCTAGTGTGGTCAAAGTGTCATCGATTCGGGGTAGTGGATACCTGTCTTTCTTCGTGACGTCATTCAGCTTTCTGTAATCCACACAAAATCGGGTAATTCCATCCTTCTTTTTAACTAGCACGACGGGAGCAGACCATGGGCTGATGGATGGCTCAATAACTCCATTTTGTAACATGGACTCGATGTTTTCCTCGACTGCCTGTTGTTGCCCCAATGGTAGTCGTCTAGGTGGTATTCTGATGGATTGAGCCTTTCCGATATCTATTCGATGCTGAATGATGTTGGTGCGACCGGTGGTTCCATCTTGACCGTTAAAAATTTGCCAGTGCTTTGTGATAAATTTGGCTTTCTTCTGGTTCTCTGGTGTTAGGTGTGTCAAATGGTCAGCAAACTGTTGTAGGAACTCTTTACTGAGCCCTGTCTCTTTCACCAACGTCTGTTACTCTTCTTCGCAATTGATGAAGGTCTCTACTGGCTCGAAACAAGCTATCTCTTGACCATTGGCAATCCTGATGTCGTTGTTGGACAAATTCAGGACTCTGATTGGTATATCTCGTCCGGTTTTAACTATAGCCCGTCCAACCAAGTAGTCATGAGCTGAGTGTACGGGCTCCACCATTCCAACGAAGCTCCCAGGATTGCTGTCTAGCTGCCCATAGATAATTTGTTCCGTTCGACCGGGAATTCTAGCTGAAGACTTTGTCACAATTTTTATGGAGGTGACTGAACTGTTGACGGGCCGTGTCAATACAAATTCCTCATTTAGGAACTGAAGAACATCATATCTCGGGTCGAACATAAATCCATGCTGGCTAATTAGGTCCATTCCCAGTATAAAATCGTCCTCAATATTCGCTATCAGGACCCTATGCCGGATCATGTTGTCCCCTATCTGTAGCACGACATCTGCCTTGCCCTGTATTGACATGGACTCGCCGGTGACTGTTCTGAGCTGGATGTTATTGGTAACTGGCCGAATTTCTGATGCTTTCAAAACCCTGGACTTGGCAATGGACACAGCAGCGCCGGTGTCGATGGTGATGGTAACTGCTCGCCCATTGATGGTGCCTCTGATGACTAGGCTGCCGCTATCTCGGCAAAATCCCCGGATGGATAACGCTTTGGCGGCTGGTAGAGGGACAGTCAGCATCCTCCCCCTTATGCTGACTGGCTGACGTTCCCTGGACATGTGGCTGTTCTGTTGGTTACCCCTGGTCGGTGAAAGTTCCGGTAGCCTTACTCGGCAGTCACGTTGGAAATGCCCTGTCCGTCCGCAGCAGTAACATACCCCTCTCGTGCCAGTTCTTTGTGACCGTTCTAATATTTTGTTCAGGCCAGCCAGCAGCGCTTGAAATGGTGACTCTCGACTCTTCCTGGTTGAAGGAAACTGCTCGGACCCTCGGCTTGGACATGTTCATGACGGCCTCTACTTCCAAAGCCCGAAGTAGAGCTTCATTACTCTTCTTGACGCCACTCTGTCTTAAATTTCTTTGTTCTTCAACATCTCTGATGCCGTTTATGAAACTCTGTGTGGCCAACTACTACTAACCGTCTAATCTCTGTTTCGAATTCTTGGAGGCTTTCATCGCATTTTTGAGTTTTTCCACTCAGTTGGACTTAGTATACCTGACTTAAGGATTGATTGTCGTATCGCTTATCCAGGATGGCGGGCGATGATCTTGTCGGAATTGCCTTGTTCCTCGACTGGAATGCTTTGGAGGAGTTCTAGGGCCGGACCTCTTAACGAAATTACCAGAGAAGTAGATTTTTCGTGATTATCCCATCCATTAGCTGTAGCCACGGCCTCAAATTGCCGTTTATACATGGGCCAAGATGAACTGCCGTCGAATGTGGGTGGTTTACTAAAGGAACCTTTGGTACTCACGGTGTGCTGGTATTTTCCTCGCTGTAAGTCCTGTTGCATTTTTTTGATTTCTGTTTCTACCTTGTTTTGGATGGCACTGATTTTATCTTGTACTTCACTTACTTCACTTTGTACCGTGTTTTTAATGGAACTGATTTCAAATTTTACCTGGCTCTGGATGGAATCGATGTCATCTACTTTGATTTCAAGAGTCTCCACATTACTCTTTAGGATCTTTATGTCGTCGTTTATTTCTTTTATGTCTGATTCAACTATTTGCATTCTTTCATTAACTGTTTCATTAACTTGCGATACTATTTGCATTAATTGTTCAAATTGCAATTGTCTTTTTTCTTCCGTTTTGCCTTGTTTTTCTTCAAATAATTTAAATTCATTTTGTCTCGTCAATTCAGTTTGATCTTGTTTTTCTACAAATTTCGAGAATAATCCTTCAATTAAATTATGTTGTTTTTCTTCCATGGTAGTGACAAGATTTTGTTGTTCACTTTTCATCGTGGAAACTAGATTTTGTTGTTCGCTTTTCATCGTAGTGACAAGATTTTCTAATTCTATTTTACGTTTTTCATCAAAATTTTTTACTAACCTTTGTTGTATTTCTTCTTGATGTTGTTTCTCCTTGTGACGTTTTTCTAGAATCTGGGCTATTTTTTCGTCTAGTCCCTCGGTAACCTGCTTGACTATTTTTTTGGCAGTTTCGTCCATTTTTTCCATGCTCCGTGTTTCCATAAATCAAATTACGATTTTAACTGCACTTAATCATTTACTTCTGATCACCAAATTGCAATATAGTCCGTGGGTTCAATTTAAAATTATAAAACTAATATTCACTTTCACTTTTCTAGAACTTTATTTACATTAAAATAGCTGATTCAAATATCACAATAACATTCCCATATACGCTAGTCGTCGCGGTATAACTGAACTCTCCATCGTGGCTGCTTCCTTTATAAGACCAGGCATAGAAAATTCTGGCAAAATCAATCATCACTCCTTCCGCTGCCGAGTCTTTTCGAGAATCGTTTTTTTTTATCTTAAAGCGATTGTTGTCGTACTGTAATGAAACAGGGTCGGCTTTGGTAAATATCGTAACAATATTTTTAAATTGTCTTTCTCGTAATCTCTCAACATTGCTTTGTTAGGCACATTATGCTTCATTTCTACCACAAGTTTGGTCAAAATTTAGCCGAAATCAACATACCTACTTTGTCTCTCTTGAACAGTCATTTTCAGATATTATCTTAATAGTCTATGCATAATTAATCACGGTATAAATTTAAATTTAATAATTTTAAAGTCCAAAATATGAAAAAAAAAATCATCAAGTACTAATTAAGAGGACTTACCTGTAGAACGCAGCGTGGGGGGTACATAATAAATTTGGGGCATCTTTAAGGGGACCAGTGAATACGTTATAAGGTTCATTTTCGTGTACATCGAGCGCGGCCGCTCTGATCCTACCCTGTTTCAGTGCTTGCGCTAATGCATCGTCGTCCACGAGACCCCCTCTAGCTGTGAAATAAAAAAGTATATTATTTTTGGTCTATCACAAAACCAAAAGTTAAGTTGTAGTTACAACACACAGATAGCAATTTATACTTCCAAGTTTAGAGGTCAATGAAAAGTCAAATACCTGTCGTTTACTAATACCATAGAATAATTTTCTATTTACTCGTATTCTTGTAAATATGGTTAAATTGATATATAGGGTGTTCATTTCAAAACTTCCCACCTTAGAGATATCGCAATTTGAATACTGATAATAAATCGATAAAACATGTCAAATTAATTATCAGAGGTTAACTTTGAAAGTGAAAATTGCCTAACCACTTTGAAAAATGTGTAAAACTAATCGAAAAACCCCACGGCTATATTTGAGTTTAATAACTGGCGATTGACCTGATATAAGATCAGCTACAGTAGTTGTTATTCAAAGAAATCACAGAGAATTACTGAATTCAGATAAGTTCTTACATAAACTCAGGCAGCAAATTATGTAGGTACATAATTTGGTGGAGTACAAAAACATTCGTGCTCAGGTATTACTAACTCAAAAACACAAATAATTCGATAAAGTTCATTGGCAAATCTACAAGAAGTGACACTAATGGAAAAGCTGTGGAACCTTTGGTGTGTCACAAATTTAAAGTCACAGTTTTGCACCCTAACACCAAACCTTTATATTAAATACTCAACGCCGTTTCAACAACCTAAGTTGTCATCTTCAAGGAGTAAACCAAACTAAATCGAAATTACAATTAATTATTTAATTTATTTAATTAATTAAATTAGAGAAAATTGTAATTTCGATTTAGTTTGGTTTACTCCGTGAAGATGACAACTTAAGAGTTGTTGAAACGGCATTGAGTGTTTAAAATACAAGGTTTGGTGTTAGGGTGCAAAACTGCGTTTTTACATGTGGCACTGTTGTTCATTTTGTAATAAAACATATTGCATATGATGTTTTTTTTCTGTTAATAATGAAACAAACCCAAATAATGGAGAATTGATAACACGTCAGTGATAGAACATCGAGAAAATTGGGAAAACCATGAAAGAGGAATCTAAATTAGAGAACGGTAATATTGAACAAGAATTTTGTAGATTGCCTTAATTTCATGTATAAATAGGGTCGAAAATAGCAGTTCCAGCTATTGAGTGATCGTGACTATGTCTCGCAAGGATGCCACACCGGCTGAAGAATATGGGAAGGAAATGTTTTGGAAAAAAAAACAACTACTCGCCAAGTACCGTTACTTTTCAAATTATAACTTTTACAAATCACTCAATGATTTGCAACTTTGATTTGGTTACATCAAAACCTACTCAATTTGTCGATTACGACGGTTAAACAGCACTAACTATATCGTTATAATTTTCCGTTCTTAGTAAATCGGCAAACAAACCTTGTATACAGTAATTAACTGACAGATTTTTCGTCGGAAATATGTTAATTATAAATATAATCCGAAACAACAGTAATTATTGCTCGAAAACACTAATAATAATAAGTAAATAGAACGAAGTTATGCTCTTAAAAACCATTACAAACAATGATAACTGTATAATAAACAATCAACAAATTTGGTTCCTTCAAAATGTATATAGTAAACATCATTCAATGTTGCCGATTCAACTATATCAATCACGGTCACGATTCTTGCTGACGCCCGATTTTCTCAAGGCTAGGGATAAGAAAAACTAGTGTGTTGCAATTTTCTGTGAAGTCTATTATTATATTTATCAAACAATTTGGCCGATTTTTTTTGGGGCGCATTTAAGTTACAATCTTCCCATGACATTTGTTACTAGAGGGTATTAAAGTTGAATTTAGTTTAAGGACAGCTATTTTTTCTTGCTAACTAAAAATTTTTTAGTCAAATTTGTTCTTTTTATTTTTTACAAATAGGAAAATATTATGAATTGAAAGATAATGCTCAGTGTTAGATTATAAAGAAAAGGCTCCAAGATTATTTATTTTTGAATGATATAGTGATTTTTTTTAGAAACTGAATGACAGGGGACAGAATATTCATGGGAATAGTTATTACAGTATAAAATAATAGATGTACCATGAAATGAAGAAATGATTACGTCTATCCTTTATAACTACGTCCTCAAAATTAACATTTTATTGAGTATGCAAGATAAACTTTATCATTATTACTACTTAACTAATATATTTTTGTTATTAATTTATCTTCTTTTTGTGTTAGAAATGAATAAAACATAATAAAATAGTTTAATAATCAAAATAGACAGATAAATATTTTATATAGTAACATAATTAACTTGATATCATTACTATTTCAATTAAACAGGATTGCAGGTATTTATCCTGTATTGTTATGAACTTAGGTTAATGTATACTATTTCCATATATGCAAGGAAAAAGAAATGATAATAAATAATATAAAACATTACATTTATATAATGCTGGGTATTAGACAGGCTGTTCGCGAGGCGATGGTTCGCCAAGAGATCCTTCCTCTCTCCCTCTCTCACACCAATATACCTATAAAATATGTATACAGTATTGTTATTCACTCAGGACAGTCAGGACCACGTTGTCTGTGTTTTAATGTATTTACTTGTGTATCTGAACTTTACTTTCTTAACAAATGCACGAACTTAAACCAAAGACTATGGCGATTTATAAAAAAATAAACAGAAATTTATAAAAAAAAAACAGGAATCTTAGACAATTTTCATTTTTCAAACAAAATATTTTCCATTTCTTTAAAAAAATGTGATTATTTAATATTTTGATTTGAATTATGCCATCTTTTATGCAAATTTGACTCCTAAAGACATGAAAAGGGGCGGTAAAAGTTGTTAGGAACCGTTTTACTCTAGGCATAAGTATCGTTTCGTAGGTGCATTTAGTTTTACTTTATTTTTACTGGACTTCCAAAAATGAGTTTATCCATTTGTCGGCATTTTGTTATGTATGCTCAGCGATTAATTAAAAATGGTTTAAACAATTTTGATGTTTAGCACTGTATTGTATTAGGGAATATTTATTACGGGAATATACCAAATAATTTTCTATTTTCCAGCCAATCGGATAAAATCAATTATTAAGGGGCAGCTGTTCGATGAATCTTCACTGATTTCTCTAAAACGGCTCATCCAATTCGAATACTTTAAATTATATTCTACAATAAGATATTCCGACATAGTTCTGTATATTTTTCCGTAACGTAAAATCGGAGAAATATGTGAAAAAAGGTAAATTTCAAAGTAAATGTCAAATAAATATTTGCACAAATCTCTTTAAAATTAAATGTCAAGATATGTCGTAAAAGAATATTTATCGTACAGGGTGTTTGTAACAGTTTTCATTTTAATTCATTAAAAGTCATTTCAATTTTAAGAATAAATTATAAAATATATATATATATAATTAAGGTGGTTTCCATTTTGTTTTATTTGAACTCGGTTCTATTGTAAATATAAATTATGATTATTTCTACTGTATCTATCTATCGTTCTTAAGACATTCTTAGCTCAGACATTAATGTACCTCTTTTTTCTAATACTTTTTCTCGCAGTAATTTATTGTCTTTCTTAAATTCAGTATAGTGGATAAACAATATGCTCTTGGAAGTGAAACTTGACTAAACCAATTTTATAAAATGCACATTCCCAAAACACATGTTAAAATAACATCTCAATGAAAAAAAAAAAACGATTCTAAAGCATTAATGACGCTTTCTTCTAACCAGTCTCGCCAAATGTCTTACATCTCACACATTCTTTAAAGTTTTCGCCGTGATTTTATTAACAACCACACAACGTATAAATTAATATTTTATCGATGCGTGGGTCGACAGCCGTCAGGCATATAAATTTTCTGCGAAATTATTACATCACCTTCAAAAAACCGCCTGTATATGTGTCTGTCTGCCTGCCTGCTTCTGCGGTTCGGACAAAAACAATATTTGATTTTTGACGGTCAGATGTGTTGCAAAACTTTTGGGAATATATATATATATATATATATATATATATATATATATATATATATATATATATATATATTAATCGAATTGTTTTACTAAATGGTTTTGCAAATTAGACTGTTCGTTGGCAGTTTATTTTCAGTTGTTTAAATAATTATCGTATTCGTATTTGGTTATTAAATGTGTGTGCGCGACGGACATTACCATTTGAATGTAATTAGTTAGGGCGAATCGTTGTCAAATTAATTTGAATTGTTTGGTCATTCATTGTTGAATTATTGTACATAAATACTACAGCAGTTAGAGAATTTAAAATGACACAGAATTTAACATTCCTTAAAATAGATGTTTTTTGGTGATACCTACGAATTCTAGATGTTCTTTTGCTAGATGTTCTTTTTAGTTAAAATTATTATAGGGTTATTAATTTTTGAAAACACTATAGCAGTTTGTCGGTGAAAAAGGCTCAGACATGTGGTGGTATAGCGAATAGCTGTTCAATTGTATGTCCAAAAGTTTATCACGTATTCTCCATTGACATGATTTTAATGCGAATATTTTGAAGGCACTATTTTTGACGATACAGAAGTAGGCCAAATTTAGGCGATATTTGCTTTGACCTTTTAAGGATTTGCTAAAAAATAATATTTTTATTTTTATGTATTCTTGGGAAATAACACCACAATCGAAACGAAAATATGTATATTCAAGGATAAACCAAACGTTTCCAGGTCTATACTGATCTGGTTTTCAATGGCTTTAAACATATATTGAAAATTTTTAAATGCAAAATGAAAGTTTGATGTATGTAATATATCAAACTTTCATTTTATGTTTTGGTTCCTTGAATATACAGATTTTTGTTTCGATTGTGGTGTTATTTCCCAAGGACACATAAAAATAATCAAGAATATGCCACAAATAACATTTAGAAGATAAATAATATGTAATCACGTTACTGAAAAATGTATAGAATCACCTCTGGATCCATCTGAATATATTAGAATTTATAATTTATTAAAAAACAACTGACTTCAAATGAATCAAAATGAAAACTGTTACAAACACCCTGTACGATCAGTATTATTTTGACATATATTTGTATCTCTAGAAACTTCGACATTTACTTTGATGTTTACCGTTTTCTACAAATATTTTTCACATTTTTTAAAAAACGGTAGGTTTTACGGCACAGAAAAAACTACGAAATTAAGGCGGATTATATATATTTTTGTAGAATGCAATTTAAAATATTTAAATCAATTGAGCTGTTTTATAAAAATCAGTGAAGATTCATTGAACTGTAGTCTCTGGTTTTCCCATTTTCTGGTAAACTAAAAATCTCAAGTTATAGAACATTATATTATACATTTCTTTAATATTCCTGAATACAATTTTTAAATCATCAAAACTGATTAAGCCGATTAAACGATGCGCATGCATAAAAAAGACGCCAACGAATTGACAATCTCCTTCTTTCTGGAACGCATTTCCAAAGCTAACCAACCCTAATTTAACATCTATTTCGTAAACGTCATCAAGTAAAATCAGTAAGATCTACCTGGGCGTTTAGCATTGCACAACACATCATTCGTATAGACTATAGACGAATGAATATTTGAATTAATTCAAAATTTGTTTGACATCGGTAACTTCCTGTTTCTGTCTCAAATAAAATTCATCAGATATCACAGTAGATATCCAATTAATTTTTGCTCGATCTGTGCTAGCGATTTCTCACCAAAAGACTCAATCCACCGATTAATCAAATATAATGAGATCGATTGGAAAGATAGATATCGCAGGCAAAAATATGGAACTTTCGAAAAAATCGATAGGATAGATAGAACATTCCCACACGAATGTTTTCTTTGTTTCTCATACACCATCAAAAAAAAAATCCACTGTATCCATTTACTTTCAGAAGAATAAAAATGCATTCAAGTAGGCTATACTAAATAATGTTTTCATTGTATAAAATAATATTGAACCGAATCTTTTCACTTATCATTCTAGTACGTTCCCTACTTATAAGAAGAAAAAAAGAACACTTACCTGTATTAACTAAAAATGCTCCCGGCCTCATTTGTTTGATGGTGTACTCGTTGATGAGATGGTGATTGTGTTCGTTAAGCGTACAATGTAACGACACGCAGTCGGACTGGAAAAGTAGATCCTGCAACGTGTACACCCTCGTCAACCCCAAGCTCTTCTCTATGCCGTCGGGTAGATAGGGATCGTAGAATATGACGTTGAAACCGAAGGCTTTCGCTCGCAGCGCCACCGCCGAACCGATCCTGCCCAAACCTACGATACCTAACGTGTCCCCTCGTATCCTAGCGCAACCTTGTGCCGCCTCCCGTACCTGAAAACAACAAAAAACATCTGAATACTGAAATGGTGAAAAAATTAATGGAGTGAAATGGGCTTTATCTAGTGAAGCCCCGAATGACCGGTACCGCCAGTGTAAAATGGGCTTTATCCCGAGAACTGAATGGCAACAACTTCGGTCACACAAAACAGTTGCACTTGGAACTAAGTTTTGTTCGCAGACACTGGTGGTCTATAATTCCAACGGTTTTTAAATTATCCGCAAATTGATCAATGATCTTGATAGTTGGCTGTCCTAATCCTCGATACGCGGATAACTTTTCAAAACCGTTGCAATTATTGGCAACGAGTCTCGACGAAACAGATGTTTTTCAAGGGCAAATGGTTTGGAACCGAAGCTGTAAAACAGTTGCCCTGTCTGCGCTGGACCTTAGTGACGAATTTCGCGTCTACTTTCGGACCCTAACGCACCTTTTTCAAAAGTGTCATTGAACGTTAAAATTGGGTATTACCTCCGAAATCTTTATAACTGCAATCAAACAGAAACAAAAAACAAAATTTAAACAAACAATACATTATTCATCCTTAGAGATACTAAACCATTTAACGCAGCTCAGAATTCCAAAAATTGTGTGTACAGTGTTGTTTGTGATTATGGCCATTTATATACCGGTGAAACTTCAAAACCTTTAGAAGTATGGAAAAAGGAGCACACAATATAAGCAAAGATCTTGTTGAAAGGAGAAAATTCAAAAAAGAAGAAACTTAAGTTTCTTCATTTTCCACCTGGAGAAAGGTAAACAACACATAATGGGAATGGCAAAATACATAGCTAGAAGCATAAAACGGTATCCTCAGTATCACCAACCACCAAGGTGACACTGTCAAAATCTATGAATAAACCCCGGTTACAACACAGCCATTGATAACGAAACCAGAGTTGGAGTTGAGACTTCTCGAAACATATATAAGTATCACACACCAGACACAACGCAATTTATATTACACGAGTCCTGGTTGATTATATTCTAGGCATCTCTTACTCTCAGAATTTACGATTTTGAATTACTTATCGCTTACAGAAAAATATGAGAAGAGAAACCCCAAATGAACGGGCAAAATAACTTGATTAAAGCATGGATTTTTCCGAAAATTTGGGATCAAGGTCATCTCACCCTCCACTTCAAAAGTTTTATACTTCCGCTTCTTGTTTTTAAGGGGAGAATACTACACCTTGGTTTAAACAATTGGAGAACAATGGATTTAAGCGTTTTATAAGATGAAGTTATGTTTAAATATGTCAAATGTTTATTGATTTTGATTTATAAAAATCACCCCTATAAGGAAATTAACAAAAAAAAATGTTTTCAAAAGCTTGACATCTTTTTGTTGAGGTAGTTAAAGCGTGTTCCAATAAGAGCGCAAGATTTAAAGGTTCAATAAAAGTTCTGTAGTAATGTATATATACAATCAGCGTCTAATTTCAACCTTCAATGCTTCCCACATACCCTTTGCGCGAGCTCAGGATCTGGATTTGCCCTTCAGAAAACTATTGATAAGCTCCTTTGCGTTCCACCACCTGAGAATTAACTAAGGTCCTCACGCCAACGCAGTTTTCCTTCTGCTTAATAGCTGTTTTCTTGTTGGGATAGCTTGGCTTTGATTTGTTTCTGTTGCTTTACCTTATTGGTAGTACAGCAACTGTCAATGCATCGGTGCTCGCGGGCTTGTTGGTATAAGCTCCACAGCCTGATGTCCAAAGGTGTTAAATCAGTACACCGTAGCTGCCATCTGGAACCTAAACCGAGAAATGATAGAATCAGGAGGAAACTTGGCCAAGACAGTTAATGTTTCACGAATGGTGTGACATGTGGCATGGTCCTGCCTGAAATCACATGTTCTAATTTAAGCACAAAGAACTGCATTATAACGACAACGTTCGCCAGTCACTGTTAATGCTTCCTTAACTTAAAAGAAGAAATACTATCCAAAATGCGGCAATTTTACCGATTAACGTACCCATCCCAGGTACAAATGAGCCTCACTACTGAAAATGATCTTGTTGGCAAAATCGATGTTCATTTCTGTTTGCTCAAAGATCCAATTGCTGAACTCTTTTCGCTTTGCAAGATCTGTAGGCAGACGTTGTGGAGTCAATTGGAATTTGCAGACTTTGTGGAGTCAATTGGAATTTGCAGACGTTTTGGAGTCAATTCGAATTTGCAGACGTTGTGGAGTCAATTGAAATTTGCAGGCGTAAAGATGTCAATCTTTAGTAAGAATACACTGAAGAGAGATTCTTGTAATGTTTAATTCTTTTGCAGAATGATGAATCGACATCTCTGGACTTGCGGTTACATTTTCGCGAACTGCCGTGATGTTTTGCTGAAACGACCTCTGCAAGCTGGTGCCGTGTGTTCACATCACTAATTGAACCAATATTTAGGAGTTTTTCGATTATTTTTTTCATAGAAGATGAATAAGAAACAGTCACCATTTTAATAATATCACTGACAACAAAAAAATGTTTGTAAAATCTTTTTGAACAAATTTACTAAAATCTTATTTATTCTGGAATGTGTTTACTGTATGGCATCGATTACATACTTGAAAATATATAGAACATTCGATCTATAGAAATTAAAAATAAATACTTTCTTTCATTTAGTTAAAATTGTCTCTTACTAAAATGTGATTATTACCTATATGTTCATTTTTCTGTATTTGCTCTTTCTCTTCTTTGTAAGTTTCATGAATAACTTTGGCGCCGATGAGATTCGTTTTGTTGTTCTGTGTGACGAGACCAATTACCAATAATTTTGATATTCGACCGTCCCTGGTATGACCTCTACATCTCATTTATGTCCTGATGAAACCGATCCCGTTGCTCTTCACTCACATCATCTAAGTTTTCAGGGAAAAAGTCAAGAAGGTTGTGCAAGAAGTGGACTTTAAGGCTTATCAGACAAACAAGATTTTTAAATTTTACTTTAGCAACAATGATTTTATAGTTCAAAGCTTTCACATCACCCAGAAACTGAGTCACTACTTCTTTAAATGATATCTGAGCCTCCTTGTCCTGTTTAGTTATCGTTGCTTCGAAGTTGGAATCGAACATCAAATCTTGATCCCTTGCACTGCTGTCCCACTCACATATAAAACATGGAAATTTTGTAAATAATTTTTGTTGACCAAGTAGCATGGGAGCAACTTTTAAATCTCTATACAGCATCCGATCATGTGAAACGTGAAAAATTAGTGGATGATATTGGAAGAACAGAAGTCATTAAGGGAATATTGTCAAAAACCCGTAAATAATATGTTGATTTTCCCTAACACGCTCTTATTGAAACAACTTTTACATAGAAGTAATATCTTCTCATAGAATTTATTAATTAAATTAAATTACTTAATTGCTTGTGTTGGCATTCTAGAAATAATTTGGTCAAGTGCGAGTTGGATTCGCATACTAAGGGTTCCGTACAACCTTCAAGATTCTAATATTCCAGTATCAGACAAGCAGAGAATGAGTGTATTTTCTTATACCTATTTACCCTAATATCTTTTAAAGGAAGCGTTTTAAATTTATAAAAAAAATATACACTTTTATTTTCCACCCATAGTCTTTTTAATTTATCGGCGACATGATTCTCTTGATTTTTATAAAAAAAATTATTTATTTTTCTTATTTGGCCCCCAAAATTAACATTAGAATTTTATTTTACTAATAAACTTTCAGGGAAAGCTTTTATAATCTACTGTTTGAATTTTAGGCTCTACAGATTGGAAGATAAAGGGGAAAATAGTCAAGTTTTAAATAATAAATTATTAACGCTTTTAGACAAATTACTTAAAAATACAAATAAAATATATTTTTTTCAAAATTTTAGAGAGTGTAGTTTCGAAGTGGGAATTTAGTCGATGTTTAATATTCATGTTAATATTTTTTAAACAAATGATTTAAAAATATGATATATTTGTAATTCACATAATGAGCCTTTTATTTAATCTATTAATGAAAATTTAATTTTTCTTTTCTATTTAATTCTATAATTTGTTCCCAAAATTAATATTGGGGCTACTAATTTTTCTTATTTCAAGTTAGCCCCAGTACCCCTAATTATTATCAAAATTTTAGGTAGTATGGTACCGGAAATAATGCCGGCAATGAGAATTTTTTATATTTTTTGTTAATATCTTGTAAACAATTAATTTTAAAAATACGAAAAATATATATTTGTATTCCTCATGAGCCCTTTTATTTGATGTATTGCATGATGCGTTTAAATTTTTTTATTATTTTCCGTTTAATTATATACCTAATTTGGTCCTCAAAATTAATATAAGGGATTTTTTCGTATTTTTCCTGTAAACAAAAATTTTAGGTCTTAAAGTATGGGGAATAAAGGGGGGATTGGGTATATTTTTAAAATATTTTTGTTTATATATTTTAAAATATCTATATTAAAAATATGAAAAAAAATATTTGTATTAGTCATAATGAGACCTTTGACTTGATATATTAAGTGATAGCGTTAGAAACAATTTTAATTTTACATTTTTCATTTAATTCTGTAATTTGCCGCACAAAATTAATATTAGGGGTTTCTTTTATTTTTTCCGGTAAAATTCAGGTGAGGCACTATATTTTTTTTTTTTTTTTTCGAAATTTTACGGCTTATAGTTACGAAGATAATTCATTTTAAAATATGAAAAAATATATTTTTTGTTTTCGTCATAATGAGCCCTTTCATTTGATATATTACATGATGCGTTAGAAACAATTTTAATTTTATATTTTTTATTTAATTATGCAATTTGCCTCCTTATTTTTCCGGTAAAATTCAGGTAAGGCCCTATACCTCTAATTTTTTCCAAAATTTTAAGGCTTATAGTTTCGGAGATAAGGGGTAAGGGAGAACGGTCGATTTTTTAGTCCCCCCCAGAATTACGCTTAAAATAAAAATTTCTCCTAATCGGGTCAACAAACTGTACATTGATACCAAATTTCAACCTTTTCCGGCCAGTAGTTTAGGAGAAAATTGCTATGATGTGAAAGAGGGGGAAATCCGGAGTGATATTATAACCCTAAAAAGAAGAAGAAAACTATCCGAATCATGAATTTTCTGAAACATTGTATAATAACTAAAAAATTGAGATCTAGATATTGGTTTTTGATATATAGTTTTAAGTTAAATGCCGGAAACAACTTATTTATTGGGTTTTTTTTTGCCGAAAATTCACGGTGCTTACCTATTTCAAAATTTAATCCTTAATAATTTTAATATCAAAAGTATTGGGGAAAAATCGAAACAAAATAAAGTCTCCGGCATTTAACTTATTAATAAGGACCTAAATATAAAAAACTATCTAGATTAACAATTCAACCGCAAACTTAGAAAACCAAATTTTCCGCCACAGCTTTTCATCATAGCAATATGTGTTGGTACTTTGTCGAATTAACTAACGCATAGCTTTTCCAGCAAAATGCTTTTATCCCAATTAAAAAAAATATCAACTACTCTGAAATGCTTTCCAACGATATTCCCGACGAATCAATTAGGAATTTAAATCAGCTGACGAATGACGTTTCGGTAGCTAGAGCGAGCGATCTTTTCATTATTCGTCGGTTTTGTCATGCAGCGTGTGAGCGGGGATAATTGAAATCCTACCAATTCGTTTTCTCTGTGAGTGTGTGTACCCATTATCATTCGGTTTTTAATTTAAAAGCCAAAAATAGCGGAGGATTGCGGTTGCAAACATCAATCGGCACTCGAGCGTTTAAAACGATTACACTTTGTATTATATTGGTTCGTAATAACTAATTTTACAGTATTAATTAATTATATGACTGAAATTTAAACTGTGATTAATAGAAAATCTATATATAAATAGGCAAAGATAAAAAGGTTAGCTACAGACGACCTTCAGTGCAGAATGGTAAAATTTATTTATAATATTGATTCAATAATAAAATAATAAAAAAATCATTATTTACATCCATACTGTCAATGCCAAACAGTGCCGCCAGATTACTTAGAGAGAAAATCGTAAGATAGGTTGACCGCAATGTGAAATACAAACTACATTATATGTAAAATAAAAAGTATTGGCACTTTGCTAAAGTTATCCTACACAGTCATGCTATTGAAAAAGGACCAAGGAAAAATTATAATCGCCTTTATTGGACGCCCCCATGTTTGCAGTTTGCAACATTCATTGCATTGTAAATATGGTTTGTCAACTAAAATCAGAACTATGTTGCATCTCATCAATTTATTTCTGATAATATTTTCTTTATTTTAACCTTATACTTTTAATTTAGAGTCCTTTTATTTTTGTCGGATAGCTTTCATATAATTTAACTAAGATTAGAATAAGTTGTGAAATTATGCACAAATTCACGATAAATAGGTAGATCTGACAACCCTGAATGCCGGAAATTTGATTTAAATTTTGACATTTCATTGCCTTTGTAGCCATTAGGTTAAAAGTTTTGAATTCAGTCAGAAAAGATTTCAAAGTATTTTCAAGGTTTCAATTTCAATTCACAGAAAAAAAAATGTATTTTACAACTATTAATTAACAGTATGTGATTCGTATTTCTTTATATTTTCCACATAAAACAGAAATTGTCATGGTTGTCGTTGGTAATTAAATTTTTTATATTGAACATCTGAAAATTAATGTTTTCTGACAATGTGGGTATCTGCAAAGTTCTGACTGTTTAAAACATTTTAAAGGTTTGTTTGAATATAAAAAATGTACCTACCCATTTATTAGGTTCAGTTAGGTACATTTATTCTAGAGTAATATATATTTTTGGCATATTTTACCTTTGAAATCTTACATTGCTGGCTTTAAAGTTTACAACCTAAATGTTCAAAAAATTTAAAATGCAAAACGCTCTAAACGACAACAGAAACCACTGCGTAATTATATATGCTAGGTTGGTTTTCAGATGATAAACAAGGCAGTTTATTATCTTTGGAGTTGCCTATAGTTCAATAGGAAAATATTTGGTGTTGTAAATTATAGATTAGTATTGATTTTTCGGACAAGTGGTACTAACTTTCGTAGAAAATAATATTTGTAAATTTTAGGGTTCCGTATATACAATATACTTATAATATCACTCCGTATATCCTTATAATATCACTCCGGATTTCTGCCTCTGTCACATCACAACAATTTTCCCCTAAACTACTGGACGGAAGCGGTTGAACTTTGGTATCAATGTATAGTTTGGTGACCCGATCAAGACTACATATCGCAAATGAAGAAATTTAGATTTTAGGAGTACTTCTGGGGGGAAAAACTAAAAAATTCGACCGAAAATACTGAGCCCAAAATGTTGAAAAAAAAAAGGAAATATAGATCGTTGCGCGAACTTTACAGGAAAAATAAGGAGAAACCATCAATATTAATTTTGGGGGGCAAATTATAGAATTAAATGAATTTTTTTTTCAAACGTATCATGTAATATATAAAATGAAAGGTCCCATTCTAAGGAACGCAAATATGTTTTTTTTTCATATTTAAAAAAAAATTAAAAAGATATTAACGAAAATATACTAAAATTTGCCCGTTCCCCCGTTATCTCGGAAACTATAAAACGTAAAGTTTTGAAAAAAAAAAATAGAGGTATAGGGTCTGACCTGAAGTTTACTGGAAAAATAAGGAGAAACCTCTACTTTTAATTTTGGGGGGCAAATTACATTAAATGGAAAATATGTTATATATCAATTGAAAGGACTCATTATGGAGAAAACAAATATATTGTTTTAATATTTTTAAAATAAATTAATTAAAAGATATTAACAAAAATATTTAAAAAATTTCTCATCCCCCCCTTATCCCGAAACCATATGCTGTAAAAATTTAAAAAAAAATAGAGGTATAGCGCCTCACCTGAACTTTACTTGAAAAATAAGGAGAAACTCTAATATTCATTTTGGGGGGCAAATTATAGAATTAAATGGAAAATAAATAATTATAATTGTTTCTAACGGATCAAGTAATATATCAAATCAAAGGGCTCATTATGACGAATACTTATGTTTTTTTTTAAATGAATATTTAAAAAAATATTTAAACAATTACCCATTCCCCCTTCATTTTTTTGTATGCAGGAAAAATACGAAGAAATCCCTAATATTAATATTGGGCAGCATGCCATACATCAAATGAAAGGGCTCATTATTAGGAATACAAATATATATTTTCATATTTTTAAAATTAATTCTTTACAATATATTAACATAAATATATAAAATATTCTCATTTCTTGCTTATTTCCGAAACCATACTACCTAAAATTTTGAAAATAATTAGGTGTACTGGTGCTCACTTGAAAATTATAAGAAAAATTATTAGAAATCCCCCATAGTAATTTTAGGGACAAATTATACAATTAAGTGGAAAATAAAAATTCAATTTTCAAATGCATCATATCAGATAAAAGCTCATTATGTCAATTATAAACATACCATATTTTTAAATCATTGGTTTCAAAGAAATTAAATTAAATTAAAAATATTAAACATCGACTTAATTTCCACTTTAGAAACTGCACTATTTAAATTTTGAAATATATATTTTATTTGTATTTTTAAATAATTTGAATAATATATTAAATAATTTATAATTTTAATCTTGACCTATTTTGCCCTATATCTTCCAATCTAGAGAGCCTCAAAATTCAGTCAGTAGATTATAAAAGGCTTACCTGGAATTTTATTAGTAAAATAAAACTGTAATGTTAATGTTTGGGGGCCAAATTAGAAAATTAAATACTACATATGTATTTAATTTTCTAATCTTATAAAAATCAAGCGAATCCTGAAGTAGATAAAATAAAAAGTCAGTGTGGAAAATGAAAGTGTATATTTTTTATAAATTTAAAACGCTTCCTTTAAAATATATTAGGGTAAATATAAGAAAATGCACTCATTCCCTGCTTGTCTGAAACTGAAATATTAGAATCTTGAAGGTGATACGGAACCCTTAGTATGCGAGTCCAACTCGCACTTGACCAAATTATCAAATCATCAATCAGCAGACAATGGAAATTACATTAAATATTGGAGTTTTCATTGGGTTGTTTTTCATGTCTATTTTTAAAATGGTTTGCGTGTAAATGATGGAAACTTTTAGGTTACAAAGAAAAATCCGCCGATAATTAGATCGAACATGTTACATAGACATATATATTTATGTAAAAATAATCCGAAAATTAGGTATATAGGTACGTACATAAATAAAAAAATATTTCCTGAATTATTTTTATTAACGTAATCCAAATAAAATAATAGGGATAGCAAAGACCAGTCATACTTTTCTAATTTTGCGTCAACTCTATATCTCATACAGACAAAATAACGTCAATAATGTTCAACTCATAATAATTTCGACCACTGGGCGACCGCTAGTATACTTAAATAGGCAAAGACAAAACGGTTCGGTACCATTTTCTCCTCTGCCCCTCAACCGATCTTCTTCATTTTTGTTTTGTTTAGTAGCTGCTGACGACCTTCAGGGCAGAATGCTAATATTAATTTATAATATTGATTCATTGTTTAAATAAAATATAATAAAAAAATCATTATTTACGTCCAAACTGTCAGATTGCTTGGGGAGAAAATCATAAGATGGATTGACTCGAATGTGAGAGTAAATTAATCGAAACAAACAATTTTTGAGCCGTTCCTAAAGTTATTCCACATCCTCATGCTATTAAAATAGGAAAATTACTTAATTCTCGCCACTTATTGGCATTTCGCAAGTTTGCAACTTTTATTGTTTTGTAAATATGGTTTGTCAACTAAAATCAGAATTATGTTATTTGATCAATTTATTGATAATAATAATTTATTAATTTTATTATTAGGTATACTTTCAAGTTAGATTCATTTTATTTTTATATAAATTTTCATATAATGTGACACGTAACTAAGCTTATAAAAATCGTGAATTTAAACACAGACCCTAAGATTCAAGATAAACAGTTACATCTGGCAGCCCTGATAGTTACGGCCATCTTTGTTTTAAATTTGATTTAAATTTTGACATATCATAATATTGTTAGAAGTTAGATTATTAAAGCAGGGTGGTAAAGGTAAGTTTTTAATTTAATGAGAAAAGTTTCCAACAAGAGTAGGTATTATTTAACATTAATTAACGGCAGGAGCATTGCATTTCTTTATATTTTCGATGCAAAACTAAAATACCTAGTCATTGCTTACTATTTGTGTTTCATTAAAATTTATGAAAATTATATCGAAACTTAAGATATGTGGTTTATTAATAAGTTCTTATGTTTTGCTTACGAGTTGAAATCGTTACCTATTAAATGTTAGAATAAAGATTATGATACATTTTTTCATAGATAATTTATTTTACATTACATGGGTCATTTCCTGCAAAATCGTGGCTTTTAATTAAGTTTAAGTAAAATAAAGAATAAAGAAATTCAATGCATCTACTGATTTGTTATTCTAGAATAAAATGTATTTTTATTCAACATATTTTTCCTTCGAAATCTTGCATAGCTGGCCTTGAAATCAAAACATTGAGTAATTATATATGGAGGGAGCGTTAGATACTTTAGACTGGTTGACAGCTTAGAGCATACACTGCTGGAGGTAGCTTTCAATGCACAAATTTCCTGCCAAGAGTAAAAACAGAGGGCAATAGAGAGAGCAAGTACATTTGACTCAATTGAGAGGTACAGCCAATGAATGACACGCTGCACATAGGTCATTGAGAGTTAAATAGCTCTAGCCCTCTCTTTCTAGCTTTGGTAAGATATTTGTGCATTGCAGGCTACCTCCAGAAGTTCAAGCTCTATGTTATCACAATCTTCCGAAGGTGTTGTGTAAAAAATTGTCAGTCAGCGGACAATAGAGAATGTACTAAAGATTGAAGTCTCAAAGGGTTGTTTGTTGGTCATTCTTTTTTAATATTTAGGAACTCTATTGAAATGACGGAAACATTATTATGCCGAACATTTGACCAGGAGCGGTTCCAGTCAAAAATGGGGGGAACGCATTTGTCAAAAATTATGTCGAATACCTATGTTTGATCAAATTTTGGGCATTAAAAACTACTTCTCGGATTTCTCAACTTTATTTCCTATAAAAATATACTTTTGACAAAAGAACCCCAATAATGTTTCCAATTTGATGAAATAGGGTCGACCACTGGGCAACCCAATTGTCCAATTCTCTAAAAGAAAGAAACACCTTCAAACACCGTTTAAAACGTCGCATTCTTGCAGATTTTTTTTGAAATATTTAAAATGTCATTATAGTTTTAAATATATATTTTAGAGAACTAATACACCAGTCAGTAGAGATTTTTAAGAAGTGAAAAAATTCAACAGCAAACCGCATACGCCAACATGTAAAAAATAACAGTTTATAGGTCATAACTCATAACTGACATAATTTTAATAGCAAACTCGTGAAGTAAATTCTTTGAGTCTTAAAAGCCTCAAAAATTTCGTTTTTTGCTTATAGTGTAAGAAGTAGTGATCAGTTCATAATGCTGTCGCGTATTCGTACATTTAATGCAATATTTACTATTATTTTAAACCAATTTTTTACCATTTTAGCGAAAATCACAGATAGATAAGTTGAAGTAGAATTTATGAACTTTCAAAATATCTTTAGTATTTCTCGTCTGGACTAGCCTCGTTAATACGATAGGTTATGCAAAATATGTAAATTATTTAAATTCTAAGTCTTCAAAAACTACTTATTCAATAGTATCAATCGTGAGCCCATAGGTTCGTTCCTTCAGCCTAGATAACCCATACACAACGGTCGCATACCTGCGCGCAAGAAAAATAGCGGTTGAAGGAACGAACCTCTCATAAACATATTGTATCATCGTTTTGACGATGATACAATATTCCAGTGTTAGTTACCATAAAGTTTTTGAAAAAAATCCACGTTAGATCAGTTTTTTTAGTTTAATCGGTAAAAAATAATCCAATCAGGATGTATAAACAGTCATTAAGAAGCATTTCTTATTCTCTACAACTTTCCTTTAGACGGCATTACGATGATTCCTTCATTAGTTTTCATTATGTAAGCAAAAAACAAAAGAAATTTTTATTTTTGTGGATTTTTATTATTCAAATAGTTGACTTCTACGAGTTGGATGTTAAAATCTTAGCGATTAATCTCTATAAACTTTTATTGATGTGATGGTATAGGCGAATTGCTGTTGAATTTTATGTCCGAAAATTAGTTCTCTATAAGCTGGTGTATAAATAACTTTTTCTTTCCTAAATTTGTTGGCAAAATTTACAAATTGTTAAACATGAAAACAATACCAATTTAGTAACATAGTTTTCAACTAAAATTGTATTGGTATTCCAACTGGTTTAAAAACACTGATTGGATTTTAAGAAAATTTGTATTTACTAGTGGTAATATATGACGTCACAGTCGCCACTAATTTTAAATAGAACCTTATTATGGTAAGTGAAAGGTATTGATAATGCCACTCAGCCATATTAATTTTGTTTAGGTTTAGGTCCACCACTTTGATGTATAAATTAAATAAATACTAAAATTAATATTTCACATTTAATTAATGAACCTTAATAAGCCTATGGTGAATTTTCTAGTAATTGTTACTTTGCAAAGATTTTGTAACAACAAATATTCCTTAAGTAATTAAGTAGTTTTATTATTGTTTAATGGGCAAAATGGTAGGCACTCAAAAGTAGTAGATGTCTTATTAATTGCGGAATGTAGAAAGAATGAAGCGGAATGTTTATTTAGTGAAAGGTTCCCAGATCGTACATATCGAGGACTTATATGAGGGAGCTTCTTCAGAAATTTGAAGCAACAATAGTTAGTGATGACAAAATTTTTTAAATAATTGCACAAATGATAGTAAACTTATTTTCCTCTACAGCTAAAGTGGCGTCTATATGATGTGAAGTTAGTCAAAGTAATGTGTTGGTAAAAAAAAATTCATCGATACAAATTAAAAGCGGTGCACCAACTTTTAAGATCACGACCCCGACAGAAATTCTGTGAAATTAATCGATACCAACACTATACAATTGAAATGTGAAAACACAAAATGTACCGTATTGGAGTGACACAAATCCGCACATCTTTCGTGAAAAACATACTTCATTTCCAGAAAAAGTGCATGTTTGGGCAGACATTTTTGGAAACCATATAGTTAGACCTATTTTTCTCACAACAAACTTTACCGGTGAGGTGTATCTGGAGATGTTACAAAATGTAATTGAGTCGCTAATTCTTGAATTTCTGGAAAATAATCTAGATGAACAGCTCCGCAAGCGAAATAACAATTCTCTAATTTGGAAACACCATTTCATTACGTTACATGAATGAAGAATATCGTGATAGATGTATTGGGGGGCGAGGTCCCATAGAGTGGCCAGTTCGGTCACCGAACCTGACACTATTAGATTTTTTCTGTGGGGGAACTTGAAATCCAAGTTTTACGCTGAATACGACAATATTCCCTTTTTACAATTTCGAATTATTGAAGAATGCAGAGCAGTTTCAGCTGCTACATTCGAACGAGTACGACCATAATTTACTAATAGGATGCATTTGTCAGCAAGTAGACGGAGCACATTTTGAACACTGGATGTAAGAATTAGAATTCGTTTAATTAATAACAGTGTAAATGTGTAATTATAATTTTAGTATTTATTTTATCTATCGTTGAAGATTGACCTAAACCCAAAAGAAAATTTATACGTTGAGTATGTTACGTCACGTGTTACCACTAGGAGAGAAGTTTACAAGCGTTTATTTTCACCCTCCACTCTTCATTGGTGTAAGTATAACAAGCCAAAAGAAACAAGGGAGGTGGGAAATGTATAATACTGGTATGACCTCAAATATTTTAGGGAACAACAGTGACGAACAGATAATTTTGCTGTCAAAACATTTGTAAAGCTTCAAATGTAAACACTAAACAGTATATATGGCCACTTTAATAATTAGAAACCAAAGTTTTTAAAATATAGGCATCAATATGAATCTGAAGTTTTAATCAGTGAATATCATGCATGCAATTAGAACTTGGTCTGAGGAGGTACATTTTATTGCTTAATGAAGACATAGAGTGCCCAATAAAGTTTCAAACTGCTGACATTTTCGGAACTACTTTAATTTAAGGGCGAGTGGACAATTTTATTGCGCCTATTGCTTGATAATATGGTAAGAGTGGCCGAAAAGCTTCAGGGTTCTAGAATATACGGAACATCCACCTGTTAAGGAATGGATGATTCACCACGAATGTTGGCGATAGTCTATTAAATATACAGTCTTAGGCTTAGTAATGTGGTAGTAATAGTCCGTGAAAAGTTTCGGGGTTTAGGATTTTCTGGAACACCTACCTTTTAAAGGTTCAATGATGCAAGTAGGTTAACGGCAGAAACCTAATAACGATATAAAACACTAAACTGCGCTAAATGCTTAGTAATGTAGTAAGACTATCTGAAAAGTTCCAGGTTTTGGCATTCCCGAACATGTCCCTTTTACGGGTTGTACCAAAGAGAAAAGTTACGAATAAGCATCTAGCTAGAACACACAGTGACTGCTAAGGTTTGGAACGTAGGTAAGTACTTTTGAGGGACTCTATATAAGCAGCAAATTTCGATACGTATATTTGTTGACTCACCTGTTCAGGTCCTGTGAATTTTTTGCCGTCCCTAACCATATTAGCGAGCCAGTAGGTCCGCCTGTAGAGATTTAAGATGAGACACAATGTGGTGTCCGCCACTTCCTCAACACCGTAACCGGGCACATTGCACACAGCTATACCGAGCTCACCGGCCGCTTTCACATCGATATTATCGACTCCACTACCTATACGTACTATAATACGGAGAGTCTTGAACTTCTCTAGGTCCTCTTTGGTGAGGATGATGGTGTGCCACATGAGCGCACCAACGGCCTCGTTGAGGACTTTCTCGTGTATCTCGCTGGTGCTCTGGGCATCGCAGAAAGCCACCGTCGCAACGTCCTTCAGTATCGGCATCTCGATGGAGCAGTCTCGACCGTCGAGCAGAGCGACCAATGGTCGCGTTTGCATTGGACCGTTGGTGATGGGACCGCGCGTTTCAAACCTAGGCCTTTTTGGCATCATTTTCCGCTTGTCCATTGATGAATACCCGGGTGGAGCGAAAAAGGAATCACCACTGGCCGCCACTACATGCACACTAGCACTCGCACAACGCACTGAACCACTTCGAGCGGCAGAACCGCGCGTCCACAAGGCGACCACGACGTGGTGGTGGTGGTGCTGGGGAGTTGGTTACTTTGTCTGGCCCGCTAGGTCCGCGCTGGCGGTGTCACAGCGACGTGGACGTCCCCTTTTAGGTTACGCTCCGCGGCTGGCAATGACATCCATGGTCGGACATGAAGGCTATCTGAAACAAAAACATTAAAATTAACAATACACTTTAAACGATTGGGATAGAAACTTTCAGTTCTCAGTACATTGGACGTTTTTCATGTAGAGAATTATTAAGGATAAACAAAATAATACATTTTAGGCGTTTTCTAGGTCGTTCTGACGTGTTACATATATTAAATTCTGAAACTGACTGATGCCTCTATCAATGCTATTCCGCTTTCCTTTTGGTAGCAGCAACCTTCAAAAGACACGTGTAACAATTACATGGACAGTCGGTTCAGGCAATTTTTTTAAACGATGGATGAAAACGAATATTCTAACATTAATCAAACACAGTTCAAGCTCAGGTCTGGCTTGAAAAGGGTTTACGAGGGAAATGACCTTTCGAAAATAAGTAATTGACCCTGCTATGTGGATTTTAAGTGTGGTCAAACAACCACCAAAGAGGCGGACCACACAGGTCGTCCAATTATTAATGTAATGTTTTTCTTTTCGCATTCTGGGTTCCTGGATTTATTTAAATACTCAGTCGAACTTATTATATTTTCTTTCCACTAATATAATTTATATTCACACAACTATATACTTTCGTCGGCTTCCCGTATTTATATTTCTTCTCAGAAGACTCTAGATGGATTCTCGAACAGTTCGGGGCGACAGACAAACAACCATTTGGATTCCACGAAATATCGGATGAATTTCCCTCACATTAATAATAGTAATTAAAATGCTCGAAAACAACCAAAAAAATCTGAATGTGAATTATTTACTATTATAATTTCTTCCGCACCTCTGTGTTCACCAGATCTAGCTCCATCTGATATTACTTGTTCGCAGATTGCAAAAAGATGATCCAAAGAAAAAGATTTGGCTCCGTTGGTGAAGTTATAGTTGCAATTGAAATCTGTTTTGAGGAAACAAGATCGTTCCATAAGAGAGGCAGTAGTTTTGAAAAAAATGTGTTATTACTGGTTATTCCATAAAAAAATATGCTTTTAATCCTGAAATTAATATAAAAAAAAAACTATTTGGTTTATTATTTTCAAAATTAAATAAACTACACAACCAAATTAGATGTGTAGAGGTATCACACATCATGCTGTCTCTATTCTCACAGTACTTCGTACAATACAATTAATAGACAGAGTTAACATAGAGTTAAATTATAACTAACTTAGCTTCACAGGTTTTTAAACCAAAGATACTTTGCTTCTTTGGATTCTCCGACTTTTGTTTTGTACTAAAAGAACTAAAATTAATGGAGAATCGCAAATTCCAAAAGTTCTTTGCTTTTGTCTAAAAGAATCCGAAGTGGTAATTGGGATTCGGGTTTCACATTAACCCAACGATATTTAAGGTCGCATTATAGTTGCTTTAAACCTTTCTGGTCTTATCAGTTAGGCGAAGACGCCTAAGAGCTACAGGTTTTATCTGAATTGATATTTCAAGTAGCTCAAGAAGTGAATCTTCAAAGAGAGAACAAAATTTCTGTTCGAATTCCCAAAGACACAAAGTTGTACCGGTGTCAGGGTTTTTCGAAGTTTCACAGAATCTGGAGGACTTTCGTCTTTGACGTATGTTGGACTCTTGATCTTATCTAAAATTCTGGAGGATTTTTGTCTTTAACATATTGTCTTTGACTCTTGTCTTTTCCAGTTCCGTTGTGATACTTCACCTGTCTGAGACAGCCTGTAAAATAGAATACGAAATGTAGAGAAATTTTCTCCATTGTAAAAATTAGGTTATTGTTTGTAAATTGTGTATGTTTTATCAATGGAATTAAAAAAAATTATCAGTGGAATTAAAAAAAAGAAACTTCTTTGATTTTAAATGACAGATCAAATATTTTCAATGTCGCATCAAACGACAAAACGCTATGGAGGCACCTTCCCAACCCTCGGACATCTTTGGTATGAAATCCCCCATATGAAGATGTTTTCAGGATTCTCTTCGGAAGAACAACCGTCCCAGGTATTGGATTTACCACGTGAGGATATTAGGTGGACGTCTTTTTTGAATGTAACCTAAATAGTATAGCGTACCTTTCGTTTTTAGTTTTAAAATATTACTTTTAAATTAAGAAAATTTTGTTCGAATATGCCTTAGGGTATAATTCAAATTATAAATAAGAAAAATGTGTAAAACAAGTAAATACTTTTTTTGATTGCCTAAAATTGATAACTAAAACAGTGGCTTCGAACTATCTCTACAAAATTGTATTAAAAAAAACAATAATTTACAAAAACATTTTGAAGTAAGTGTATCATAAGGGTAGGGCAAAGTTTGAGTAAATAATGAAATTTGACGCAATTACTACAAGACGCCGCGCCGTACCAAGAGTGTTTGAAGCCATGCCAAGTTATTTCTCTAAGAAAACCACTACTGTAAAAAGTGACACACTGAAGTTCTACAAAAGTAGCAATTGTTTAAATATACACTAGATTTTGACGACTACATTATTTTTATTTAAAAATTAGTGATAACATTCTCAAAATTTAAGCTTCGCTGTGCATTCGACAAGAGTTTAGTGAACGTTGTACAAAGTCACACCCAATTTTCGTATGTACTGTGAAGAGACGATGTTAGTACCTATTTCACTATTTATTCGTCTTCAGCTGCTTATTTCTGTTTACATAAAAGTAAGACCATATTTTTGCATCATCCGAGACATATTATTAAATTAATATGTAAAATTTCTTTAACTGGTTCAGAACTTTCAGATACTATAAAATACTTGCATACAAAGTTAGAATTGTTAAAATCCCACGACTTTTTAGTAATCTTCACATAGATAAGGTTTACATAAATGCACAGCTTCAGTTTAAAGGCGGTATAATTATTGGAAGGTGTGAATTGATAATAAACGACAACTGATAAACGAGATATTAATTCTTGTTTCTACGATTACATTTAAAAATGATTTAGCCAAAATGCATATAAAAAAGATCATTTATTCGATAGCAAGCTATTAATTCTTGTCGCCTTCTAAGTTCACGCTTGGTGCGCTAAGGTCAATAGTTTATTAGTGGGTCGTGAGTAGTTATGACTATGAAGATAAATACACTATGTGCAAAAGTGAATAAATCTGTCTCGCTGTACTTTCTAGGTGATGTAAACCCTTCAAAGTAGTCATAGAAAGTCAAAAACAAATCTCACGCTGCATTTTTTCTAAA
Organism: Octodonta nipae; assembly: GCA_034190945.1. Classification (NCBI taxonomy): domain Eukaryota; kingdom Metazoa; phylum Arthropoda; class Insecta; order Coleoptera; family Chrysomelidae; genus Octodonta; species Octodonta nipae. The sequence goes on from CM067222.1 coordinate 72,290,279, forward strand.
TACTTTTCCTTAAACCAACCGTTCAAACTTCCTAATAATAATAATAATAATGTCATCTTACGAGCATAATACGATTTCGAACGCCAGCCACTTCATCCACCGTAACAACCTGGAGCGGGTTTAGCTGATGGGGACGATTTATTTTAGTCGGATGGTTCGTTAGGAAATGTTTATGTATCCCATAAACAGAAGGCGGCAAACTTCATCGCAACAAACGCGAGGAGTTCGAGGGCGGGTGGCTCAAGCTCGGCGTGTGTAATTTATTAAAATGTTTCCAAGTTGTCCGGAGGCGGTATACGCTGTGCGCAATGAACGATATATCTATATATGCTGATTTTCAAAAAAATCCTAACATCCAGGCGGAATCGACCAATTGCAATGAAATTATCTGTACTATTATGTTTTGTTTCTGATATCAAATGACAATGTAGAAAAATCTTCATCGAGCCCAGTATTACATATACAATAATTTGGTAGCATTCACCATCTCTTTATATTGTCAATAATTTAAACTTTTTCGCAAGTGCATTTTTTAATTTTTTTTATCTGTTATTTATTAGGAAAAAGGTTTGTCTTAAATTTCCATATAAAATTGTTAATACAAGTTTGTGTTTATGCAGGTATCACGTAAAAACTAATAAACTAAACTGATTTAGATGATTCTCTTTGGCTTAAAATCCAAGGCCGTAGCCAGCGGGGGAGGGGGGGAGGTTCAACACCCCCCCCAAATTTTGGAATATTGGGTTACAAGATTCAATTTTAACCAAATAATCATCTTTCTCATGAGAATAAATTTTATATTTATAGATTTTTATATATCCTGGATATATATGAATACAAATACAGATTTTGCAGTACCAATCAGTCCACCACCAATCAAAAAAATTATCATTTATTTTATGGCAAGTGATAGCTCATTTGAAAGGAATTGACAATATCTACTCAGCCATATTAATTTTGTTTGGGTTTAGGTCAACTTTGATGTATCAATTAAATAAATACTAAAATTATTATTTCACATTTAATTAATGAAGGCTATTCAGTCCGCCTCTGGCTAGTTGCCAAAAATGTTCTAGGAATTGTTAATTTGCAAAAACTTTATACCTTCAATATTTAGTTTTATTATTGTTTAACGAGACGTTTAGGAGCTTAAATAGGCAAAACGGTTACGTTTTCAGGCCGACAAAGAAGCACCTCTCTCTCGTTAATACTAGGTTAAATGTAGAAAGTTTGGAGCAACAGGGAGCGTTAAAGATCCCAAACGATCTGGTTAACCAACAATTAGTGATTACAAAAAAATTACATAATTGGACAAATGCTAGTAAACTCTACTTCCTCAACAGCTAAAGTTGCGTCTATCTGTGAAGTTAGCCAAAGAACGGTATATGGAGCGTTGGTAAAAAATAAATTTCATCCATGGAAATTGTGAACTCACAAACTGTATGGTATTGGAGTGACACAAACCCACACATCATTCGTGAAAAAACTTACTGAATTTCCAGAAAAAGTGAATACTTGGGCAGATACTTTAGAAAACCTGTTTTTCTCAATACAAATTTAACCAGTGAGATGTATCTGGAGATAGCACACATGCAGTTGAGGGGCTAATTCTTGAAATTCTGGAACATAATCCAGATGAATTCTGTTATATGGAAATAACATTTCAACAAGATGGTAGTTTGCTTGCTTGGTTGGTACTGTGGATTATTATGGTACAGTAAGACGTTACCTGGATGAAGAATATCATGATAGATGCACTGGACTGCGAAGTCCCATGGAATAACTAACTCGGTCACAGGGACTTGTTACGTTATATTTTTGCCGCAGAGTATATCCAGCAGGGTATTCCATAAACCCGTCAAAGAACAAGTAAACGAAGAAATATCTGATGTTTGAATTATGCAAAACGTATTTGAAATAACCTAAATATCTACAATAACTGTTTTCTTGTAACTAAAACACGAGTATTGACTTCGAATATTAAGACCAAAGGATAGGATAAAATTATTCTTCGAACGTAAACACGTACCTTTTTTATTATTCTGTAACATTTTTGTTATTGCGATAGGCTTATTGGGTTTTTCGCTGTGAAATATTCTCGTTTTGTATTTGGTACTGATTTGTTTTGATTGTGATAAATTCGAGGTTAAGATTTTTGGTTAGATTTTCTTAACGTACAATGCGAATTGCTTAGGGTGGAACCACACGTTCTAGACAGGTTAAAGAATTAAAGAATAAAAATTTATGGAAAGAAGATGTAGAAAAGTAGAGTCGAGCACGGGACATTTCGAGCATTGAGGTTGTGGAATGTCGTAGAAGAAGAACGTTATTTAGACGATGTTGGTATTAGAATTTAGAAGAAGAAATGGGTTTGTAGGATTTTGGAATGTCAGTTGTCGGAGAGTTGGCCGCCGACCGTCGTGGGTCGTGGTGTACGGTTGTTGCCGGTTGACTGTCCTAGTGTGAGGATGCGTGTAGTACCTGGGAAGAGAGGTTATGATGGTGAAATGTGGTGATAGATGTCTAGAAGTGTTATCTGATATTATAATGGCAATTTTGTGCCATCTATGATTGGGATTTAGTTGGATACACTCTGTTCGTTGGTTCCGTTATTGGTTTTGTGATATGGATTTAAGACAAGTTCATCACTGATTATCTCGATGATCACCGGTTTCAGCAACGTTTAATTGATGCTTCCATTAGCAGTTTGGCGATATTTCTGGAAGTTAGTGGAAACACGTTCTTATTTGTGATTGCTGAATATTTGCATGTACTCTCGTTGGCCTTCCTGGACGACTAACTGGTCAACCACCAATTGAACATCGTACGTAAGAACTTTAGCCCACATAAGACCTTGTTTCTTCAGTGTATGGGGCTACCAACTCCACTTAGTTGCCGCAGTTTTGGCGAGTCTTGTAATCGAACGAGTTCCATTTTGGTTTATTGGGAACCGGAATCGTTGGTTGCCGCATAGCAACGACGGCGTATGTTTGCTTCGATTCTACAGAGGACAGCTGAGTGTTGTGTCATCGCATTTGAACAAGGTACCTTTGTAATTTGTTTCAGTGTATTTGTTTTTTGCTCATAATTTGCTTTTCTCATTAAAGATAATTGATTTATTTGAATAACATTTTGAACTTATTGAATTTAATAAAGAATCTGATTATTTTGTCAAACTTTTGTCTGTTAATTTGCTCATATATATTTGATTTTTATGCATTTCCTATAGTGTTAAATTTTGAATATCATTTCATGATTACTGATTTATTAGATATTGATATTATTTGGTATTTTGTGAAAGCGTCGTGAGAGCTCGAAACGTCGACTTGTTAATGGAATTATTTTGGATGTTTTAAAGATAATATTTGTTTCTAGATTTATGAAATCATTATTGATTTTTCTTGAAGTTTAAATGTAATTAAACACTTTTATCAGTAACTGGATGTTTTTGGCTTTAGATTTCAGAATAACAGTACAGTTATTGAATTGATATAATTTTGAATTATTTACAGTTTAGATGTCATTATTGACTTTGATATTATTTTGAATATTGTGCGTTTAAGTAACTCATTTCTGATTTAAAATATATTGTGCATGTTTACGGATCACAACAACATTTGAATATTTTGATTACTGCTTTTGATAACATTTGTTTATTTTATCTAGGTTCACTTGATCATTAATTGATTATTACATTTGTGATTTTGGTAATAATTTGGACTTAGTGTATCAGGTATGTAATGTTGATTCTTGGTTGAAATATAGATATGTGTAATGTAGGTACATGAAGTTGGCTACAGGTCGACGTGTTTGATATTTTTGCAGGATTGTATTGAAATAATTTACAAGTTCATAAAATTATTTACTGTTTTATGAAGAGTTTTATTGAAGTAGGTTTGTTGTGACGTAACTGACAATATACTGAGGTTTTATTAGCCATGGAGCCCTTATCTATAGATTTCTTGTAGCCGCGGAGGTAGGTTATCTTAGGCGGTTAGCTGGGGTAAAGAGGCAGAGAATCTACCTGGCGCCCAGAACATCTTTATATTGGAAAGTTGACTTACAGTTGGCTATGGCCCTTGTTTGTTGACCCACTCCCGTCTCCACTGAAGCTGCCGTGCATCCTGGTGCGTCAACGTCTACCACGTGGGCCGTAATAAGGTGGTAGGTTAGCCATTACATCGTAGGCATTAACCGGACGTTTTTGACGTTACAGATTACCCCATTAGATTTTATCTGTGGCGGTACATGAAATCCAAGTTTTACTCTACGGAACCCGAGAATATTAACGTTTTAAAACAATGAAATATTGAAGGACGCAGGGCAGTTTCAGCTGACATTGAAACGAGTAGAACAAGAATTTACTAACAAGATGCATTTATGTCAGACTATCACTTGCTATTAAAAATTAGTGGGCACAGTGGCCCCGTGACATCACATCTATTACTGTTTTACTTCATTTACTTTCAATTCATATTCAATTAATTACGTAATGACGTTCAATTAATACCTCCTCCTTCGCCAAATCTCATTGTCAAGTAAGTTTTTCTGATTCTTTCATAACATTTAACATGAGGTGTATTTCACGTCATAGATTAAATTAGGGGACCAATAAAATAAGAATTATCTCAATAGGTTAATAAATGACAAAATTCTGAGCTAACAAATATGAAAAAAATACAAGCGAATTGAGGACCTACACATTTTTTAAGGTAAGTTAAAGAGACTTTGTAATTTTTAAAATTTAATAAAACAAAAAACATTCATAGATTTTATTAGAACTGATCAATCCTTACTGAGTGTTGGGAATTCTTTGATAGTTAGTATATATAAATACACATACGTATATGTACCCGCTCGCTATTGCTGAGCCAAAGCTTAACATATTCCAAAACACATTTAGCAACTTTGTCGAAATCAAACATCGACTAATAATAGTTGGGGTAACTTTGGATGTTTTAGTCATCGTCGCAGTTACAGTAAGAGTGTGTGAGAGAGAGAGAGATAGAGAACGTCGAGTTAGTGAAGAGACTTTGTGGAGAGGAGTTTCGGAGGAGAGCAGCAAGTTTAACAGCAAGAGTTATGCGAGAGCGTCCGAAACTAAACTCCAATTGCTGCCAGTGGTGCATGTTTACAGTCTTTCTCTTTCTCTCTAACCCTATCCCTCTACCTCTTCTCTTCGGTAACTAACTTTGTCCGAGAGCAGTACACGACATTTGTCTTTGTTTTATTAGGTAATTTATGAGTATGTATGTTGCCGAATCGAAAACGAGCCACTACACATTTTAAGTGGTTATCGTAACTAATAACAGTTTGTGCTGTTCTGAGACTTCTTGGGTTGTAGTTGTCAGTAGGAGAAATTTAGGACTGGTCGTAGTTTCGAGTTGTGCTCAACAGGAAATCAAGTGGAATTACGGCAAGTTGGACAGAGGTCGTAATTATAAACGAAAACTTTATTCGAAAAAAAGAGCTGCAAACATCTGAGACTGAACGATGGAAGCGAAAGTTTCTTACGAAATATTCTTCCCTTCTCTCGTTATCTTACTGTCTCTATTTTTCTTTATTTGTGTCACTCTTAGTAATGGATATAAATATCAGGTGAATTAAAATAATTGTCACTATTTAGTTACGAGTCAAGTATTAATCCTAATTGAATTCTTAAATTAAATATATCTGCAAAGAAATATATGTTTATATATTGAGTAAGTGTTTGTAAATAGGTTTGTTCATCTGAATAAGTATTTGAAGACAAGATGTCAAAGAAAAGTTCGTTTTGTTCTTTATATATTCAACGGTATCAACAATTTAAAAATTTCTTATTCTATGTAATATTAAAATGAGTTTTACTCATTTTATGTCAATTGAAAATAGTACTAATTAATTAATAATGACATAACATTAAATAAAAAGTATAATTGTTCTCGGTTTCGAACCCCAGAACTTTGGAATTGCAGCCGTGCATTTTAGACACTGGACCACCTGTCTTCGGTGGACATAAAAGCTCCCGATGTATATAATACATTAGACGCTCAATTGAGTACTTTGTTTATTACTAAAACAAAACGATGTAAACAAAGGACATGTTTTGCTTAATGTGTATCCTTCTATGAGTCTATATTCGTTGATAATATGAAAGTTTAATGCCAAGTTGTCTTTTTGTGTGGTATTATTATTTTTAATTTGGGACGTATGAGATTTATCACAAAGAGAGAATTGGAGTGTTTATTAGAATGAAAAGAAAACTTTGTTCAAGTATTCTATATTACTTGGATGTTATATTGGTTTATTTCCAATTTATTATTGATTTTCTGTAAAATACACAGGGAACTGAATTGTATGTGTGTGTCGAAACAAATGAAACATCAAGTAATCCAATTCATTCCCTTGCTCATCTATTTCCATATGTGTAAATCTGCTGGTACGAAGTACATAAACTACGTGAAAAAATGACAGAATACAGAAGAAAAGAAGCCAATGGGTATCTATTTAAACGAAGTGGGTGAAGAAATAGAGACAAGTGGATTCTGGACATGAACTGATAAGACCAAGTCAGATCACTAATAAACAAATGCAGACTGATTTTTTGATTAATGAATTTCCATGACTACTTTGAATGGTTTAACTTCAACTAGAAAGCGGAGCGTGGCAGATTTATTCACTTTTGCAGATAAGTGTATTTATCTTCATAGTCACGGTCCACTAATAAACCATTGGCCCTGGCGCACCTAACGATTTCCAAAGTCACGTGACCATAGAAGGCGGCAAGAATCAATAGCTTGATATCGAATAAATTAGCTTTTTATACGTAATTTGGTTATTTCGGTTCTAAGAACTTTAAATGTTCCTCTAAAATAGAACCAGTATTCACCCCCCACAACTTCTTGTGTGTTCGTGGAACATTTTTCTTTTTTCACATTCAAGCTTACAACTAAAGTTTGGTCGAATGCTCGCCGAAACTTCAACTTTGGGAATGTTATCACTAACTTTTAAATAACAGAAAAAATGTAGTCATCTTTTGATACAAAATCTAGTGTCTATTTATACAATTGCTACTTTTGTAGACTTTAATATGTCAATTAGATAATTAATTTGTTGAGATATTTCGAAACCACTGTTGTGTTAGTTTATTCCTTTTTAGATAAACGATTTGAATTACAGTCTGAGACACTGCCCTTGTAAGATATATTTTAAAAATATATACAACTTATGTTGTTTAAAAGGTAGTATTTTAAACGTAAAAACTAAAAATGAAAGGTACACTACACTTTTTAGGTTAGATACAAAACAAACATCCGCCTATTATCGTCACGTGGTACATCGAGGGCCAGTTGTTATTAGTGGGCCGTCACACAGGCACATGTTGGTGCTTCATCATCAAAAATCCAAGGGAAAATCTAAGCCGCAAACTGTAAAAATGTAATCAAAGTTAGCGCATGGTACTTTTCGAGTGAATTTAATTTTTTAGCAGAAATGAACTTTGAATTTTTTCAAGTGACTGGGAATTTTTCAATTTCAACTAAATCTACAGGTGTTCAACTTATTATTATTGCAACAAAGAGTACTTGATACATCGTAGCTCAAATAGTGTCAACGGGTACAAAAGTACACGAAGATTATCCTCGTTGAGCTACCATTTGCGAGTGGCTTTTACAAGAATACAACATAAAAGAAAATTATACCAATGTTGTTTTGGACGTATATTAGGTTAGCACAGTAAGTCATGTTTATTGGATATTACTTTTTGCTAAATCGATTGACAGGTGAAAATTATTTAGATTATTTCTCAGGCTCATTGGAAGAGGTGAGACAGAACAAGTCGTTTCTGTATGATGGAGCTTCGCTACAATGCAGAGAAGTTCACGAATATTTAAAAAATGGATTTCCCAATTGGGAAGAAACTTTGAATAGATATTTCCTGGCGCATCGGCCATTTTGGGAAATGATACAACTATTAAAAATGCAATACCGGGAACAACTGGAACACATATTGCTCGTATATGAAAGTGCCGGGTCCATTTATATGGGTAGTCGTTTGGCGAGACAGACCCATTTCTTGGTTTATACATTGTCTGTATTTCAAACCGTACAATTTTTTTCTATGGAGCTATTTAGAACGATTAACTGACATTGAAAATGCTTGTGAACACCATGATACATACAAAAACACCTCACGGTATACTGCGATGAAAGTTAGTCTCCCCAAGTTGTGATATCAATTCTGGGTAACGCGTTTGATCATGGATTCAATGTGCGTATTGATATTGCAATAGATTCAGTGGGTTCCATTTCACAAATATTCACACTCACTTCAAACGTCTTTATTGATATTCAAATTAACTTATTTACAAAACTAATATTATATAGTATTATTAATACAATTACTGCAACTATTTTTATTTTATATGAGAAGTTCTTACAATTACAGAGACCGCGCCATAAAATGGCCGAGATAAACGATTCATTCGTAATTTAGTAGACGTTAAAATGTTACGGTAGCGACCAGATATAAATGATAAAATAAGATTTTATAGCAACTACGCTCTCAGCGCGAATTACTGTCAAATGACTACTCATGCATTTATAGTCACATAAATTCTTTATACTGACACCAGTCTGTGAGTGAGTGATTTAGATGAATGGGGAATAAAAAAACCAAAGAGATAATGAATAGCTACTTTATTTAGAACATGCGAATGGTACAATTTTCTATAATTACACCTATGCCACCATTAACATTCGAGTTGAGGGAAATAAATGCGTAATTAGAGCGTGGTACATCAAACATGGGCATCTTTATGGAATTTGTATGAAGTAAAAGTCTGAGGTCGGCCAGAACGTATTGTGTCAAAAATAAATTTACAAATATAGTGCGTAACGAGCAAAGATGTTGGTTGAAATAATTGACTTTCATTGTATTTAGGAATTAAATGTTCAATCAAAAAAAGCTAAGCATTTGGTTATTAAACATATGGGAATCATTTCCTTTGAATGTGGACTTATTCTTTGCCATTAATATTTCCGATATCCTTGTATCGTTCATGGTTTTTTATTATTTTCTGTTATAAGGATCTACTAATGAGTGTTTCAATAAGAGCGCAACAATTTAAAGTTATATAAAACCTAATTTTCTGTAGCAAAGGATTCAAATATTTATTGATCTATAATGACATTTTGAAATTATGTAGGTACGAAAAAATATATCTTGTAAATGACTTTGTTGGCATGTGCGATTTCGAAAAAAAAACATTATATACATGTGCCTGTATTTCATTGATACCGCGTCTAATTTCCAAAAAGTCCAAATGTGTTAAATCACAAGACCCTGGAGACCGATTCTGGTCACCTAACCAGGAACTGTCACGACCAGGGGCCTATTTCATAATCAACTTGTAACTTGTAGCTTTGTAACTTGTGGAATTTTGTTTCGTAATTTAACAAAATTATTCTACAAGTTACAACTTGTAAAATCAAAAATATTACTATTCAACATGCGCATGATGTGCAAATTTTGAATATTAATATTTTGGATTTTACAAGGTGTAACTTGTAAAATAGTTTTGGTGAATTCTGAAATGAAACTCTACAAGTTACAAAACTACAAGTAACCAGTTGATTATGAAACAGATCCCAGGAGCGAACTCCTGCAAGACGTTAATTTTTGAAGACCGGTTAGATTTGCGGCACCGTCCTGTTGAAACTACATGCCTTAAGGAGCTATATGTTTCAAAAAACTGCACTATCAGCACGATAACACTCGCCATTCTCCGTTAATACATTACCTTCATTTCTTTCATCTTCAAGCAAATACGGTCAAATAATTCCTCGAGCTAACAGTACACATCAAACAGTGACACGTTCTGGATGAATAGTTTTTTTGATGATACTGTACTGTCGTTTTCTAAGACCCAAATTCGGAAATTTGACCGATTAACGAAGTTATCTCCGAAAATGATTTTGTCGCAAATTGGCATTTACGTCTGTTTGCTCAAGGATCCAATTGGTGAACTCTCTTCGCTTTGCATGATTTGCAGGCCAAAGCTGTTGAATCAATTGAACTTTGTAGGTGTGTACACGTAAATCTTCAGTTAGAATACGCTGAAGCGTGATTGTTGTGCACGATGACGAATCGACGTCTCTGGACCTTTGGTCACACTCTACAAACTGCTCGTGTCGTGTGTTTCACAAAACTAACTTTTAATTATTCTATTCACAATAAATGAATTATGAACATTCTGTCGATTAACAGTAAATTTAAACCGTATTTATTATTTTTATTACATTGAAATTTAAAGGCAGAATATTATACTTATAATAAAACTGTAAAAACAATGAATGTGTTGTAGAGGAAATGTTTTGTGAACATTTTGGTAGTGGGGTAGATAGTAATCGAGATGGAAATACAAAACACTAATTTTTGGAATTTTTGTTTGCCCGAACATGCATAACGGAAAAACTACTGGATGAATTTTAATAAAATTTTGTGTTAATATAGAGAAAGGAAAACAAATAATTTGGTCAAGTGTGAGTTGGACTCGCATCTTAGGGTTCCGTACCACCTTCAAGATTCGAATATTCCAGTTTCAGACAAGCAGGGAATGAGTGCATTTTCTTATACTTACCCTTATATCTTTTAAAGGAAGCGTTTTAAATTTATAAAAAATATACACTTTGATTTACCACACATAGACTTTTTATTTTATCTGCTTTAGGATTCGCTTGATTTTTATCATATAACATATGTATTTAATTTTCTAATTTGGCCCCCAAAAAGTAACATTAGAGTTTTATTTTACGAATAAACTTTCAGAAATGCCTTTTATAATCTATTGTCTGAGTTTTGAGGCTCTGTAGATTGGAAGAAAAACGGCAAAATAGGTCAAAGTATAAATTATAATTTATTAAATCTGTTATTCAAATTATTTAAAAATTAAAATAAAATATATTTTTCAAATTTTAAATAGTGTAGTTTCTAAAGTGGGAATTAAGACGCTGTTTAATATTTTTGTTAATATCTTTTAAACAAATGAGTTAAAAATACGATATATTTGTAATTCACATAATGAGCCTTTTATCTGATATATTACATGATGCGTTTGAAAATTAAATCTTTATTTTCCATTTGATTGTATAATTTGTCCCTAAAATTACTATGGGGGTTTTCTAGTAATTTATTTTCCGTTTAATTCTATTATTTGGAGGCCAAATAATAGAATTAGGTATTTTTTTTCATATTTTTCCTATAAACAAAAAAAAAAGAGTTCTTAGAGTTTTAGGAATAACGAGGAGAATGGGTAATTTTTTTAAAACATTTTTTTAATATATTTTAAAATATTCATTTTAAAAAAATTAAAAAAATATATTTGTACCTATTCGTCATAATAGGCCCTGCGATTTGATATATTACATGACTCGTTAGAAACAATTATAATTTTTTATTTTCCATTTAATTCTATAATTTGCCCCCCAAAATGAATATTAGGGGTTTCTTCTAATTTTTCGAGTAAAGTTCAGGTGAGGGGCTATACTTCCAGTTTTTCAAAATTTTTCAGCTTATGGTTTCGGAGATAAGGGGGGAAATGGGTAAATTTTTTTATATTTTTGTTAATATCTTTTAATTAATTTATTTAAAAAAAATGAAAAAAATATATTTGTTTTCTTCATCATGAGCCCTTTCATTTGATATAACGTGATGGGTTAGAAACAATTTTAATTTTATATTTTCCATTTAATTCTATAATTTGCGCCCCAAAATGAATATTATTGGTTTCTCCTTATTTTGCCAGTAAAGTTCAGGTGAGGGACTATACCTCCATTTTTTTTTCAAAATTTTCCAGCTTATGGTTTCGGAGCTAAGGGGGGATGGGTAATTTTTTTTATATTTTTGTTAATATCTTTTAATTAATTTATTTTAAAAATATGAAAAAAATATATTTGTTTTCGTCATAATGAGCCCATTTATCTGATATATTACATGATGGGTTAGAAACAATTTTAATTTTATATTTTCCATTTAATTCTGCAATTGGCCCCCCAAAATTAAAAGTAGAGGTTTCTCCTTATTTTTCAAAACTTTACGTTTTATTGTTTCGGAGATAAGGGGGGGGGGGAATGGGTAAATTTTGGTATATTTTCGTTAATATCTTTTAAACTATATTTTTTTAAATATGAAAAAAATATATTTGTGTTTTTCAGAATGAGACCTTTTATTTGATATTACATGATGCGTTTGAAAATTTTTTTATTTTTAAATTTTTATTTAATTCTATAATTTGCCCCCCAAAATTAACTTTAACGGTTTCTCCTTAATTTTCCTGTAAAGTTCGGGCAACGCTCTATATTTCCTTTTTTTTTTTCACAATTTTAGGCTCAGTAGTTTCGGAGATCATGGGGGGGGAACGGTCGATTTTTTTAGTTTTTCCCCCCAGAAGTACCCGAAAAATCAAATTTTTTTCTTTTACGATATGTACTCCTGATTGGGTCACCAAACTATACATTGACACCAAATTTCAACCTCTTCCGTCCAGTAGTTTAGGAGAAAATGGCTGTGATGTGACAGAGGCAGAAATCCTGAGTGATATTATAAGGGTATCGGTATATTGTATATACGGAACCCTAAAAAAGCGTAATGTAATATCTACGCAGAACATTTATTTTACTTTACATAAGCCTTATTCTTAAATTTATGCAAAATTCTAAATGCCACCAAAAATAATATAATCAAGGTACATTTACAAAACATTTTTTGGGGCGTTGTTTTTGTACTATTCGTACATGATGATGCGAAACAGAAAATAATTCGATTCGACATTTGTGATAAATTTATCAACATATTGACGATAATAATAACATTTAATGGATTTAAAAGTTTATTAACAATTTGATATAACATTTTCATTATAACATAAAATAGTTTTCTTATAATACTTTACATGTATGATCTTTTCGTTTTATTTTTTTTTAAACACAATTAGAGAAATTATATCGTGAAATTCCCTTAATAAAAACTTACATTGTATCCGAACTTTCAAATGCAACAACCCATAAATGGCATACAAATGCAACGTTTGATGGAAATTTCACAATTAATTATCCACAATGGTCCTTCAATTAACATCATTCTAATGAAAGTTCATTTTATCGTTCGCGTTTAACCTTGACATTTGTTTGGATCGTATAACAAACAGACAGAAATAATACAGTTAACGTTTCGGAATCCATAAACACCAGTTGTCACAATACAAATCAATGAAATTTTCGGACAATGTGTTATTCAAATTCTGTGAATTTTCGTTTCAGTATTAACCCAAAAAGGCATCATGAAAAATGTATTCGGAATATTGATTTTGTGATAGTACACAAGTGTAAACGATTAGAAAACTTCAATGTTTTCTCAGCGTTAAGTAAGTGGCTTGGACGCGCAGTCTCACAGGATACGCAATAAATAAATATGGTTTTTAAAATTGAAGATAATGGCTACAATATGGTGAAGAAAAAGTAAAAAATTCATGTACGTTCCGAAGAGTGTAGACCAAAAAAAAAAAAAAAGAGCGGCAGTCACTCGAGACTGAACGATGGAAGCGAAAACTTCTTACGAATTATAATTCCCATCTATTGTTATATCCTGTCTCTGTTGGTATTTCCTTGTGTTATCATTAGTAATGGTTCTAAATTTCAGGAGAATTAAAATAATTGTCACTATTTTGTTATGACTCAAGTATTAGTCCTAATGTGTAATTTAATTCTTAATCTAAATTTCTATAAGTGCCAAATAAAATTTGTTGAACTATTAACTTGCAAGTTGAAGCTCATATCCGATGAATTGTAAATGCGGCAAGAAATTTAACAAAAAAAGTGTATGAAATTAATAGCATTCTTTCTGACTTCTGTCATATGTCAAGTCCGAAATGCAATATATCGCAAAGAGAGAATGGAAGTTTTTATTAAAAAAGCAAATTTTGTGCATGTTTTCTATATTAATTGGATGTTATATTAGTTTATTTCCTATACATTATTGATATTCTATAAAACAAGAAACTCATAATGAATTTTACCTGGTTTCTGTTTCTTACACAGTGAACTAATTGTATGGGTATTTCAAGTGTGTGGTGTCGGTCTCGAAACAAATGAAATCTCAAGTTATCCAATTCATTCAGTTGCTCATCTATTTTCATATGTGTAAATGTGGGTCTCAGTTAAAAAGCTTTATCTTCAATAATTGAATCAGTTGCTGTATGCGGGACAGTCTAGTTTTAGAGAAAAGCACTCTTATGAGAATAAGAACATGTGAAAAATAATTGTAAGCCTGTTTGTTGATATGAAACGTGCCTAAGAGACTAAAAATCTTAGTTGTTTGATTTATAAACGAAAATCATATGTTCTGCAAGATACCGTTCTAGATCTTTAACTATCTAAATGAAACAAATAGACGGGGCTACATCAAACAAAATGATACGTTCCTATGGACTACATCAGGGCAGTGATCTGGGTTCTATTTTGTTCGCTATTTATATAAATGACATCCATCACTGTATAAGACATACATTCGTCAACCTTTCTGCGGAAAACACTTTAATCTATTGCTGGAGAAAATTTTTATGAAACAACAACAACATGTTGAAATAAGATTTACGCTTATTATACAGTTGGTTAAATATAAATAAATAATGAACTGAGGTTGAATACAGTGAAAACCAAATATATGTTAATGGGAACGTATACAAACAGACTAGCATATTTGGCACAAAAATGGAAATCTGTATAAATGATGAACAAATTGAAGATTTTAATATCTGGGAGTAATCATTTTGTTATATCTTTGTAAAATATTCGGCAAAAAATGACTTTTCAAGACTGCTATCCATGTCATAATGGTCAAAATGATTAGCATTAGTGCATAATAAAACCAATTTTTTTGTTAATATCAAGCCCTAAAGACCATATTCAAATTGCACTTTTTGGGAAATGACCACAATTCACGAAATTACTCGATATTTTTTGGAAATATATAGTAATTTAGTGAATTGTGGTGTCATTTGCTCAAAAAGTGCTGAAACATTAGCAATATTAGCATATTCAAATGTTCCAAATACCCCAAAATAACTGTATGCGAGTGGTCCTAGGACGTAGCAGATATACTTCAATTGAAACAATGTTACCCAGACTAAATTGGTTTATGGTATAGGAAAATGTTGAGGTCAAACATGGTTCGTATTTATTCCAGATCTATGAGGTTCAGAAAATATGACCACGGGTTCGAGATCAATATATCAAATTTCAGTGAATCAAGTAGTTTTTGCAGTTATAGTCCACCATATTGAATCCGCGATTTTGAAATTCTGGATCCGCAATCTTCAATGTATAAAATTCGACCTCTTTCTTGATATTATGTAAAAGGGTTTATTATAACTCATTTCAGATTCGTGATTCGGGACATCAAAAACTCTCACATTCGTAAAATCGTCAAAATGGATTGGAAAATTTTTTCAGGAGCAATTTTTGGTAAAAAAATCTGTGTTTCCGACATCCTTTGTGCTATTTTGAGGTTAGGAAAGACGTTTATCACAAAAATACCACCATGGAAAACTGCACTTTAATACAAACATTTGGACACTAGAAACAACATTCGCAATAGAAAAATGAGCAGAGAAGGTAGCTGATTTGGCAAAGAATGGCCCTTATATAGACTTACATTGTAACAAAATTGGACTATATTGCCCCTCATTTTAACTAGCCCATATATAATATATTCGAATGGCAATCTTATTAATAATAGGATTCGCGAAAACGATAAATCATTGAATTAATAAGCTATAGCTGTTTCTGTTCGCACATGCGGTCGTCTCGCTCGGTGTCCTCTGCTTGTCGACCGTTTCGTTATAGTTATCGTGACGATCTGTTGTGCATGTTGAATATGTATAATTTATTATGTTAAACGCGATCTATTTCTATTATGCAATCAACGGCATGGCATGAGATATATTACGTATATTATTAAATTGTGTAATACATCTGAATCGGCATTAAATTGCGTCGGTGACACAAATCCGACACCCCTTAAAGCTCGCGGACGTACCGAAAGTTATTTAAAATGTCAAAAATTTATACGTAAATGAAGAATATTCGCGAATACCATATGACGGTTCCGGATGGAATGTTTTTTATTCCCATAGTGCGAACTAACTGTTTTTTCGACATTATTTGTTTCATTTTTTCACCTGTATGCACAAAGAGGGATCCAGATTTACCTGACCCGAAGTAGAAGACGATGGTTGTTTGGAATTAATGATTTATGATGGAAACTTTTACTATTTAATAGAATGCATCAGTATTTGGTGTAATTAATTTATTGGGTGTAATAAAAGTACCGGTACCCCCCTGTAACTTCCTAGGATGGCATTTTCCGAGAAAACGTTCCAGACAAAAGTTGTTCGGTTTTGAAGTAAAAATTCAGTGGTGACCTAGTCCTTCACCCCAGGGTAATTTTGAAAGGTCATTTCAAGGTCAAAATTCCTTTTCTAAGTGGAAACCCCTATTTTTACATTCATATATCTAAGTGACCTCTCGAGGTCATTTCAAGACGAATAGTTATTTGCAGAGAATATTATCACCTTTGTACTATTGTTACACCCTGTATATATACCAACTTTATTCTATCTCCTAATCTCCAAAACAATTTCTCGCCTTTCTCATGTCTTTCCTAGACCGTGGTACAGATTTCCTTTATCAACTATATCCAATCCTGAAAAAAACTAGATGAGAGTAATCACCAAAAAGATGTCATACTGTAGATCACTCCAAATCTCGAAAATAATGCTTCAATACTATGAATTAAGAGCATTAATTAAAAATATCCCTCATTTTACAATAACTGTAACTTTTGGTATGCAAATAATGTAAAATCTCGATTTTTCTGTGACCTTCCAAGTGGCTTCTCGATTTCACTGTATACAAGGTCATGGATATAGATTTTTCAGGGTGTAAGGAAACATTTTCATTGACTATCTTCACTAAAGCAAGACCAGAAGCTATTGAACGTATCTAGGCAAACTATTTGGAGACTAAAAAAAGTTATTTTATATTTATGTGTGTGCTACTGCTGGCACTCCTTTGATAAATTTTGTAATAACATTGAGTACATGCGGCAGAATTTCATTGGTGCAGCATCTAAGTTCAGCCTTCAATGCTCCTGTACTCGCGCGCTTGTGGTTTTGAACCTGTGACTTCAGACAACCTCCCAGTTAGAAGTACAAAGGTGTTAAATCACATCACCGTGGCGGTGAATTCTGGCCACCAAAACGGAAAATGACACAACCAGGAGCAAGAGAGATGTTTCACGAGTGGTGTGACATGTGGTACCGTCTTGATGAAACCACATGTCAACAGTTCCAGTTTAAGCACAGAAACTGCGTTATCATACCATAATATCTTCATTGCTTTTTGATGTTGTGGTTCTCTACGCCCCAAATGAGGCAATTTTTCCAATTAACCAGTCATCGAGGTGAAAATGGGCTTATCACTGAAAATAATTTTGTTCGCAAAATCGGCATTCACTTCTGTTTGCTTAAGGTTCTGAGAGAACACTTCCAACAGCACCTCATCTCAATTAGGGGGCGATTTGAAGTGGCCGGCTCGCTTTCTCGACTTGTCCTCTTGTGATTTTTTCGCATGGTTTTTTTTTGAAATCCCGTGTTTATGTGAACTGTCCAAGGACTTTACAAGATTTGAAGACCAACATCCGGAAACAATTTTCCAACATAAATATGTCAGGAGTTATGGCAAACGCCAGAAATCGGTTTACTCAGTGTATGGAAAATGGTAACGTCATCTACCAGATTTTATCTTTAAAACTAAGTAAAACAAAACTTTATGTACGTGCCCACATTATAATAACCGAATAAAATGTTTCCGATTCATTCAATGGGTTTTATTAAGTTTGTTTCCTAGACATATGCTCTTGATCCTGTGCAATTACTACTTAATAAAAATATAAAAAAATATTTCAGAACCTAATTTTGGTTCACTCATTTCTAATTAATGACAACTTGAAAAAGAGATAAATCAGAAAGATCTTACACTGTTTTGGGACTACCCTGTATTCATAAAACACGTCATAAAATCTAAGCAAATTATCGGTCCTCGATAACAAAGCTATCTTCACGATTCGATCGCTATTGTATTTACGTAACTCCTAACTTCGGACAACTGGTAAATCGTTGATAACAAGCCTTTATGCGAACAATAACAACCCCTTCGTAGTTTAAAGGGTCGGTCACTTTGACGGGCAGGTGTGTGACTGAACCGAAGGGGTGAAGTGTGAGGTCAATTTTAGGTGGCTTATCGATTGTTCTGTTTCCCGGAATGTCCGACGGCAATGTACTGTTGAAGGAAGCATAATTCAACCACGAAACACCACTAGCACCTCCCGCTCCACTATTTCATAGTTCATACGTACATGGTCTGCGTTGTTATTGTGTTGGTGGCGTTTGAGGACGCGTCGTCTAACGGTTGAATTATTATGGGGACGGTGTATTTTTTTGTTTACATCTATTTATGTCTGCCCAATTCATATGCAAAGGCATTTTATACCAACACAACATTAAACAATCTTTATTTAAAACGCAAAACCTGAATATGATGTTAAAACTCCTAATGACGCTTCCAGTTGTACCATATCCAGATCGCATTCTGCTTCCGAAATGTTTCAACCTTCATCGATTCAAAATCAAGAGTGAACTTAAGGTTTTACCCTGGGGGTGGTTGCCTTCTCGGGGGTTAAAATATTTGACCCCGGCAGTCGATAGTGAACCTAAGCAAAAAATATTCTATGAACTTTTTTTGAAAATTCCAGACTAAGTTATTCGTGATTGAAAAGTCGCCATCTATATATAAATAGGCTAAGACAAAACGATTAGGTACCATTTTCTCCTCTGGATTTTCTTCATGTTTAGTAGCTACTGACGACCTTCAGTGCAGAATGCATAATAATGGTTCATTCATTAAATAAAATATAATAAAAATTCATTATTTATGTCATAATGTCAACGCCAAACAACTGAATGTGCCACGTGCCGCCACCGCCAGACTCAAAACATTGAGTAATTATATATAGAGGGACCAATGCTGTTTATACTTAGAGCATGTACTACTGGCATGTAAAAGTTGTTATTGTTTAGTGGTAAAGTAATCGTTGTATATTATAATTATACAGGGCGATTCCAGATATGTTCAAAATAATTTTTTCGTGGGTGGCACATAAGCAGTTGCATATATATGGTGTTTAAAATACAGAGTAGAGTGCAATTATAACTAATAAAATAATTATATAGGAAAGCCCATTAGCGGTTGAATTTACAGGGTTCTTGGAATAGAAGGTGCAGTAGAATTACGGTTATACAGGGTGGTGCAAAGAATATTATACAGAGATGCATATACAGGGTGGCGGAAATGGAAATGGAACATTTCGTAATCCATAAGCAGTTGTATATATAGGGAAGATGAAATATAGGGTGGGGTGAGAGGAATTATAGATATACAGGATGATGATAAAAAATGTTAGAAAAAGAAATGATTTATAGAGTAGCTCATGAAGAGTTCCATATATATGATGATTGAAATATAGGTCGGAGTAGAATTATAGTTACAGAAGATAGTTAAAAATTTCATAAACAAAAAGAGTAAATACAGTGGCTCATAGGCAGTGGTATATACAGAATGGTTTACCGGGTTGTTAAAAAATATTATGCGTGGTCCATGAGCAGCTGCACATACAGGGTGGTGAAAATATATGAGATGGAATTATTATAATGAGGATTTTAATAAATGTTAAAGAATTGAGTGCAATTGTAGCTATACAGGGAGGTTAAAAAAATAAATATGTAGGGTAGCCCATTAGCGGTTGAATTGTTGTCATATTAAATTTAGAATTACGAATTTGAACACAAATAAAGTCCTATGAATTATATCTGAAAAAAACTTGAATTTCGTTACTTATTTGTAGAATCGAGATGTAAGACCGACATTTAGGATTTTCGAGGAAACTATCACACAGAGGTTCCGAATTTGGAGCCGTTTCGTGTAATTGCTGTTCTCCCTAAGGTCATAGGATAGAATGTCACGATAAAATTTTCAGGTTACTTAACCTGCTAGAGATATTGACACAATTGGTCGAATTTCGACCACTGGGCGACAGCTAGTTATCATTAAAAAGTGCCAGTTTTTTTAACGATTTTTACAACTCGTTTGATGAAGGAACATAATTGTAGCTTATAAGAAAACAAAGGCATTCCTTTTTTTTACAAATATCCTAGGTGCAGTATAAAGGGAGATTGGTTGACAAAGACACTTTTTTTGGGAGTGCTCGAATCGGTGCATTCAACTTGAAATAACGGAAAAATAATCGATTTTAGGGGTATAATGCTAATAACTGCGTTTGTAATGCTTGAAAAGACCTTTAGAGTATGTAAAAAGCAGATTGCATTTAAATTAAGCGAGATACAATTAAAAAAAGATTGACTACTTAAACTTTACGAAAAATGAACCTCACGACTACTAGAATTGAAATGCATCATTTTCCTCCAACAATATGTTTTATTTTAGTGTTATTTATCTGCTCAAAAAGTTTAACTGATTTAAAATGCATACTTTTTCAAAAAAGTTAATTTTAATTTTTACGTGTTTTTTAAATTTTTCTACAATTTTTTCTAATTTAAAAAATAACTTTGATAGGATACGTAAAATTCAGTACAAAACAACAAGTTGATTCCGACGTGTTAGTAATCGCTGTTCTGCGCCCTTTAATCCTTTAGCTTTAAAAATCTAAGCGCCGAACCTCCTTAGTCGTGTAGCCCCTCAAATTACCTTTGAAATGGTTTTTGGATGGGCTCAAGAGCATGAAAATTGACGGAGATATAGTCAAAAAATCAATTTGTACCTATAATATCGTTTATACATATGCATACTGTTATGTTTTTATTTTCACACTCGGGTTCTGTTCAGTTCTTGGATTTATTTAAAAACACAGTCCAACTCACTCTAATTTATTTCCACTACTTTTAACATAATTTATATTCACAGAAACTACTATTTACATTTTATCTTAACTATGCGATACGACCGACTAAAACTGAATACCTCCTATCACCAGCTCTTCTTATTTATATATTTATCTTGGAATTGTCTTGTACGTCCACGAACCATCGGGAAACTCTTTCATGTTCTGGAAGCTTTAAGGGAATTCCCAGTAACGGCAGCGGTCCGCCTGTTGAGAGACAAACATTTCGGGTTCCCAAATTTATCGGAATAATGTCCCCTCCACGAATTGGTTGATGGCCGATTGCACCAGCTGTCGGATGAATTCTCGTAACAATACACACTCACACGCATACAAGTGCTCGCAGACACCATTTATAGGATTTTGCAATGTTACATATGAAGAATAAAACGAAAGTGATAATAGATAGCTCTGATGAAGAGTGTTTGAAAAACAGGATGTTGCAATTTTTATACATTAATATTTGTTAAAAAATAAAAAAACTGAACGTTATTTATTGCAATACTTACTTTAAGAAAATATTGGTTAATGTTTTCATCTTTTACTAAACTAATAAATTGAACTATTATAAGCCACGGAGGTCCTAGTAAAATGTTTTAACATCTTTAATTCATGATTTTTAACCAATTTAGATATACATAATTTTGGGGGTTGAATATTAGTAATTAATAAATTAATTAAAATATATCATGAGCAGTGAAAACGAATCTGGAAAACTGAGGCTAATATCTAAAGCTACATTTTTTTTTAAAATTGATTCTAAAGGTAGGGGTGGTTCTGAGGGGTTGAAATTAACCAATAAATTAATACATAAATTAACTAATAAACTTGTAAATATTCAGTAGAATCAATTTTTCTTTATCTTATCTATTAGAAACTCAGAATTGAAAATTAAATTTGCTAAAAATATTTTTTTTTAATTCTAGAAGGGGTAGTTTTTAAGGGTTGAAAATTTACATTTCATAAATAAATTATATATACTGAGCACTAAATAATTCTTTGTTTCGTTAATATGCGATGTCACATGACAGAGAGACAAAAAAAAACTATTTTTTCCTATTTACGACTTTAAGGTTGTTTGTAAGGGTTGAAAAATTTATCGAAATCATAAATCATGCTTCAAAATGTTAAAGAATATTTATTCTCCATAACTAGATAAGATTCCATTGCTTAAATTAGCATTTTTTCAATTTAAAAAAGGGGTTGATTTCACCCGAAAAACGCAAAAAAAAAAAAGATAAGGTAAAACAAGCCCGGTCCCAACAACTTATTATTTTTACCTTCATTGACTGCATTATCCGATTAGATGCCGTTTTGCTATTGCAACCTTAGAGTATGTATGCAAATCATAAATATCGCGCCAAGACTAGAATGAGACGGCAATAAAGAGGGTAACAGTCTATTTCATTTGGTGGGTGGGAGCAGCCAATGAACAGCATGATGCACGTATTTTGTTGGATGCAGCGCCTAATCGAGTGAAATAGCCTCTTGCTTTCTCTTTTGACTCTCTTTAAGTCTGGGCCGGATATGCATTTTAAGCTTTAAGATTGCAACGAACCACCGAGCTACGTGTAACGGGTAAACCAGCCTTAATGGCCGATGTTAACTGTGAACTACACTTAAACGTCAAGTTTGCTTTGACGTTTCTTGTGACGCTTCAGTCGTTGGCAAATGCAACAATGGATAGGCACAACCAGGCAGTTCAGGTGGTTGCAGCCCTTCATGAAAGTGGATGTTCAAATCAAAATGTCTATCGTGCAGTTCGAAATTTTTTTGCCAGCAGCATAATCGACCAAATGTGTGTACAATCGAAAAAATTGTGCTTAAATTTCAGCAATCCGCGTCAGCAGGAGTTGTGAATACACCTGTGAGTCTTCGTATTGTTTGTCTGCGGAAAACATTTCTGCTGTCCCCGAAAGTGTGGCAGAAGAGCCGACAACCTCGTGCCCAACAATTGCACATCTCACCACTGCGACTTTTGAGAAAAAAAAGAATTTACTCATTTATAAGGTTCAATTATCTCAAGAACTAAAGCCTACGGACCTTTTCAACCTTCGTTAATATGCCTAATGATTGTTCCAACACACTAAAGTGGACGTTGACTTTCTGAAGCACTTTGGAAATTTTCTCTTGCTTATGTAATAAGAGCAACGAGTAGAAAGATAATGTCAAAGATATTGATTGTAGCGGATAGTTCAACGCAACTTATTGTTTCTAGGAAGTAACATTCTGCTTTTAGGACAGGAACCAGGGACGTTGTGTTAATTTTGCTTGCATAACCTTGTATCTGAAAATCATTGCCAATTTGATTAAACTCCTACTGACTGGGCCAGTGAAAATTGCAATATCAGTATCATTGAAGTGCGATGAGAACAGATAAATCTTAATTTAAGCCAATTAAGATAAAGATGACATCAAAAATTTTTTTTTCTCTCACTTTTGAACTTTCTGCTCCAAGACTACAGTATGATAGTACATATGTCTCATTGTTCTTCATTACGTCTTATGACTTATTTATTATATGCTTCCTTTTCATGGTCCACTAAAATGGAATCAGCATTCATCAAATATTTCGTGAAACATGAAATCTTGGTATGTCGACCCGAGGCCGCTAATGGAAATTCATCGAATGGTCGAGGCACCTTCTAGAGAATTCCGAGAAGAAATAATAAATACGGAGAGCTGGCGCTAGGATTCATTCAGTATTTAGTCGCAGCGGTACAAGATAAATTGTAAATAGTTGTGAGAATATAAATCAAAGTAGTGGAAATAAATTATAGTGAGTTCGACTGCTGAGCTTGAACAGCATTTTTTCTATTAAAAAACAGTGTTTGATAATGCCTGAAACTCACTTGTATCCATCGTGTAAACAAAAACAAGGGTAACTTAGTCTAGCGTGTCAATATTTCATTCGAAGTCTGAACGTGAGAAAACTTCTATCGGAAACGTACTCAATCAAAAAGTAAAATTATAATTCCGAAAAATGTCTCTGACACGAAATCAACGAAGTAATTCTGGTTCCTGTGCTTTCATCCCTCAAATCCATTTCCAAACTGTGTCGTAAATCCCCCGGAACGTCCTCATTAAAATTCGTTTCCATTTCGAAAAGTTAAATTTCTTTTCGCGACTTCGAATCGAAATAAAAGCGTCGCATACAACTTCTGCCAGAGTACTCATAATTCCTAAATGTCTTGTCTTGTCTTGTTGTTTTCCTCATAGATACGAATGCGTTTGCTATCAAAAAATTAAAACGAGAAAATAGAGAAATTAGCTCATTTTCCCACTCGGGTCGTGTGTCGTTTCTGCCGACGTCGCCGCTGCTGCTGTGTTTGCGAGAACGAAGGCAAAGTTCGGCACAAAGTTTTCTCTTTGAAAACTTCAACAACGAAAAGTAAGTTTTGCAAGTTTCCATCTCGCTCCGCGCGGAGTTTCACCGAGTTAGTGAACAAACTCCCGTCTCACTCTTTCTCTCGCTCTCGTTGGAAACTAACTTCTGCCATAAAGTATATAAACTTACACTTTTGTAACAACTTTAGTTCGCGAAGCAAACTTAGCCTTGAGAAAGGGGGGAGTTGTTAAAAGTTGGTGACGTTTTCTCCCTCGGCGGGAAGTCGCCGGGAACTTCTTTCTCAAACTTTAATCTCTTTTCAGATATAGTTTAATTAACGGAGGTACCTTTTGTTTTATTTCTTCGGATTTTATCGCTCGATTCGGTCGTCTTGAGTGGTGTTGGTTGGTCGTAGGGTCGGGGAAGCGGGAGGATTTTTTTGAGAGAGATGCTCGACAATGGAATGAGGAAAACTTTTGTACTAGTACACTTTGGAAATTTGGAGTTCGAAAAGTTCTCCCGCAACTATATAGCGACGAGGCTATTAATCATCTCGGGACGATTGAGCCTAACATAAATTTCATAAAGTTCTCTCTGTTCTATAACTTAATTAGCCAACTATGAAACTCTTAGCTTAGGAAGTAGTTCAGTTGACGGCGAAATTGAAGCGGTAGCACAACAATAGTGGTTACAAAACTAATTCTTTAGTTTCTATGTTGATTGAAATTAACTATCGAATTTGCAGAAACAGAAGTCAATCAATGGGATTTAGATAATTACAAAATTCGTGTTCAACTATTAAAGAGGCGCGGCGGTGCAACAATAATTCTTACAAAACTAATCCTTTAAGTTTTCATCTTGAATGAAATTCACTAGTAAATGTTTATATTGAAAGTTTAGCAAGTAGTTGATGGTTCAAAATTTAACTGCGGGAACAATAATAATTAATTGTTACAAAACACAGATTTGATAACTTAGTCAAGTTAACACTTGATTTTACATTGATCAAGCCAAAATACCTCCATACTATGTATAAACAACTTTTATATATGATTTAAAAACCACTTTTCCAAATTCTGCCGCGTCAGATATAAGTAAGCTCTTCCAAAATACTTTATCAGTTGTAAAACCAATATACAGGTGTCTGATTGGTTTTTCTCAAAAAGGTACGTCATAATAAACAGAGGAAGGATTGTTAAATACTTTTCTATTATTTCTTGGTCGCCTTTTGCTCCTGTGTACGCTTATGTCTGTTAACTATCCAACGGATTTTAATGCGGTTTTCATTACTAGAGAGAGACTATTTCTAGAGGAAGGTTTATAAGTATAGTTTAATATTGTTGTGTGTTAATTAAATATGATGACAACTGTTCTATCAATGCGTCGCTGTTATATTCCCTAGGCGACTCTTACCTGAGAAAGCGCATGAGCTTAGTTGGCTAGAGCGTATTGCTAATAATGCGAAGATCTCGGGTACGACCCCCTTGTGTTTCATGGAAATTTATATGTGGGTATTAGAATGGGTTCCTGGAAGGTTTAAATTTCACACTTGGACCGGGTAGGTGGCGCAGTGATTGGGTTTTTTGAAGTCCTCATAAACGGTTGGGCTGATTTTGATGAAATTATCTGTGTGTGTTTGAGCGGGATTGATTTACAATTTAATTTTAAGTGGTGCTGAAATCAGCTTGTAGGACTTTGTTAAAACTCGTAAACGGTTGGCTAGATTCGATGAAACTTCTTGTGTGGGTATGAAAGTGTACCTGGAAGGTAGATTCGCAAAAGTATAGTAAGACCCACCTAGTTAATTATAAACTGTGTTCATTATTAAATGTTCACACTCAGCGTTTACTCTCTGGGTGAAATTTTGCTTAAAATATCTATTAATAGTTGTAAATGGAATGTATCTTTTGATTAAAGAACAAAACTTAGCGATGACATTGAAAATATCCAATGCGCCAGTATGTGTTTATTGAACAAAATGTGAGAAACTGAAACATTCACACAATCAATAACAAAAAGGTGCGTCACAATTTTCCCCATCAACTAAACACTAAAAAAATACCGATAAAAAAGATAATGAACAAACCTAACGTTAACGAGAATATTAACAATTTTACGACGGAGAAAGTCGAAAAGGCAATTCCGTACGATCGTTTTATTGTCTTTTCGTTTTGAAATTGAAACGGCAATTACGGGTGAAACGGTCGGGCACATTGTAAATATCTGCTGTTGTGTATTCGTTGATTTTTTTCTTTCCTGTTCTCTCTACAAAGGTTGGTCTTCGTCGTCAACGCGGACGTTGTTTTCCGTTGCGCAATTCTGACAGAGAGAACTCATCAAGTTCAATTTGTCTTCGAGTTTAATTGGGTTCTGTGTGTTTTAGGCGTTGTTGTCGAAGTCTTAACTAATAACCTTTTCAGTTCTAATATCGTAGTTCTAACGCATAACTTTTATTACGACAAAAGGTGTGTACCGTTTCTTCCTTCTACTATAATGTCCACTTACTGTCCATAAACATCACAAACTGTTCTCTGGCCATTTTTTTTAATTTCCCTGACCACCTAACTATATGGGTTTTAAAGAACGGTAACTCTACTGTCCATAAAAAACAATCTTCAAGCTATACGGTGTTTTTCCGTGATTTATCACTTAAGACGCTTTTGTTATCCCAATGAATAATATAAAGTGATTTTGCTGTCGGAGAATTTCGGCGGATCATCGTCATTGCATAAAAAGGATTGTATGCTTCTAGTTTTTTCGGTTTTTGGTGGATCATTACCACTTTTGGCAGTTTGAGTCACCTTTATGCATCAGATTTGGTACTTAGTCTTTTTTGAAAAGATTGAAATGCCCTTCACTTAACTTAATAATTTTAATATTTAAGGCCCTTGGCGTGTGATACTACAGCTTGTCTGCCTAAATTACTGAACTTTTTTTTGAAAAGAAAAAAATGCCCTTCTCTTAACTTAATAATTTTAATGGAGGCCCCTTGGCATGTGGAACTAGAGCTTGCCTGTCCATATTACTGAGCTTGAGTGCCTTGTAGCACACTTTACATTAACTAACCCTGGATTAACCACCACATCATTATTTGACATTTAGCGATACTTTATTAGGTGTATTTTGTTTAGCTCTCATTGTAGCATTGTTCGCCTTCTAGTATATTAAGCATATTAATAGAAAGTACTAGTTTGCACTTTCAGAAAATAAAAGATTATACTGAAATAAAAACGAAACCTATTAAAACAAAACAAAATAATCACTTTACGATCAATGGGAAACGGTAAAAACTCAACTTTTCTCTGACTTTCCAGATCGTTTCCTGATTTCACGTACCAGTTTGAGATACCCTCCCTGACTTTATAATGATTTCCTTTGAAAACAGTTACTGTGAGCTGTGGTTCTTCATACCATTGACGAGTTTGAGTTCAGTATTTTCATTTGAGTCTCCTCCTCTCTTTTTGTAACCTAACTGATTCTGTTAAACAGTCAATCTTTTTAGTTTTGTGCTTGGAATTAAATAGGGTTGGCTCTTGAAGACTTATTGATCCAGTCCCAACGTATAACAATTCAGTAATAAATAGGTGTGCACATCGAAATAAAAATCACTTTTATACGCGCTCGAACCAACTATTGTTTATTGGTTTTCAGGCGTCGAAACTTGTTTTGGCGATTGATACCTTTAGCAAAGCACTGTCTTGGTTTTCGAAATGGTAAAAAATCGTTAGAATTTAGATTGGGACTGTATAGAGGTTGGTCTAAGAATACATTATTAAATACAGCGTGTCTCGATCTAGCAAAAGCTAAGTAAATAATAAAGTGCTTCTTACACACATGGGTAAAATTGGTGTCCGAGGCAAAGTTCTTAAGATTAAGTAAATTAAATTCTTAGCAGCTAAATATTACTACCATAGGTGCTCTACAAGGGACAATATTAGACCGGATGGCGCAGATCTTACGCTAACGTTACAGTAGTTTTATTTGAAAGTGAAACTTGGAATGATGCTTAGAAAAAGGCTGGCTAGTTGTAAGTATATTGAGTTGAAACCTATCCAAGACCAAGTTTATTTATTACGCTCTTTATAGAAAAAAAATCATAACACCTGTACATTTTTTCAATCTGCTCGTATAAACACATACATGAAATCAGACGTATATCTAGGCGTTATAGTAGATCAGCAACTAAAGTGGAAATAATATATAAACTCCTTGTCAAATAGATTAAGAACGATAATCCCTAAGTTCTTTTATCTTTACTCGCACACATTAAAACGGTGAATTCTTATACAAATTCAAAAATGAAAATATTCTTCATTGTGCTTAGAAGTCTACCAGTTTAGTTTTGTATTTTGTATTAATTATTAGTAGCTTCGCTCTTATCAAACGACTTTTAATTCCTGGGCCCTTCTACTCTTTTTCATGTTATAAAATTTACTGAATATTATTGGATTTGTTTATAATTGCTAATATTTAATTATAAATATGCTTAGCGTTCGTGGACTTGATCACTTCTACACAAAACAAGCACTTATGCTTAGGTATTGAAGAGATGATTTTGCTGTCCTCTGGTTTAACTACAAAAGTAAAATGTTTTCTAATTATAAACATTTAATAAAATTAGTCTGTAAGTTTACATTTTAGTTTTAAGTTAGTATGAAAGTAATTACACTACATGTTTGTAAATAGTCAAATAAATATAGTTGTTAAAATATTTGTAAAAATGAATTCAATAAATACAGGGAAATGCAGTTTGAAATTGATAGTCTGTAACCAAACTGACACATAATATTCTATAAAAAAGTAGTAGGCATTTCATAAATTTTAATGTACACTTATTTCATATATTAACTGTAATAGTGTAACACTTGCCTTAAGTAATAATGAATAATAAGCTGATGACTTAATGACGTAAACAGTTAGTATAGAAAATTGTCAGTCGTCTTGACCTAAGTTGTAACTGGAATAAAAGAGGAAATTTTTTTGCAGAATTCCTCACGAGGATTAATGCACTTGCTTGAAACAACTGCGGAAGCCAGTTGTTCTACTCGTTTGTTGGTAAGTCAATATTGCGTTTTTGAAAGCTGCTTCTTCTGATTCCTTGACCTTTTGACAATGTACTCTGTTTTTGTTTTTCTTAAAGGTAAAAAAATCGCTGAGACTTACATTGAAACTGTATAGTCGTACAATACAGCATCGTCAGCTGTGATGAATCGTAGATTTAATATTATTGAACCACCAAATAAACGTCAAGTACCGGTTTGGGTGATAAAAGGTCAAGAACGTCATGGATTCTCGACGTGTGTCTTAACACAGGGTCGCATTTTTGTCTCAAAAGCAGGAAAAGTGGCAACAAATCCTCTAAAAGCTTAAAGAACTGTTTCTGCCGATTGCCATACAATCATTTGTTTGCCGGAAGTCATCATTGAGCCATTAAAAACCCACCCCAAATAGAAACCTCTATACGGTCCCGATCTAAGTTCTAAAGATTTTTTCACCTTTTCGAACATCAAGAACACAATGCGTAGTCAACGGTTCTAGTCGGTAGAAAAGGCAGTTGATCCGATATGACGGTGCCAATAAACAAGGAAGGGAGAATACTTAAAAAAACATTTTTTTAAAAACCATCTTCAGTGTCACTCCAGCTCTGCCTAAAAAGAAAGTCCCTCGCACAATTAAACTTGGCGCGTTCCACAATTTGCGACTCGACAATCCCGTACCTCGACAAAAGCGTCTTAAGAGTAATTCTCTGGTAATACATAAATTTAACGAAAACAAAATACCAATTTAATTTCGCCAGAGACGAAATTTCTAAATGAAATATTCACGTACGACCTGCGACGGCAAAGAAGCTCGCTCTTTGGGACGGACGGGACGAGAGGTGAAACGTGGAGAGCACAAGAGCCTCTTCGTTCGGTACATAATACGTCTCCGACAAAGATAAAATTATGGTACACGTCGACGAAGATTCGCTGGCAGGCGAAGAGCGCGCGGTGTGGCTGCAGCAGTCAAGTCAGAACAGATAGGATACACACGCCACGCCGAGGATAGGCTCCTTCTCCGTACGCTTCTCTTTGTTTGCCTTAACGACCTTGGTTCTCTCTTTCTCTGGAGGCATCTTGCTCGTGCTTTCGCGATTTCGATGTCCCTTTCCCTCTTTCGTCCTCGAGGACTTTTCGCTCCACCGCACCGGGATCGAGTTGAGAAGCTACACGATACGCCTGGAACCGTCGGTATTGAGAATTTAGTGAGAAATATCCAGCCTGCCCGAGCCGGATCAATCCTATGAGGACCTCGTTTTGTCATCTCTTTGCGTTCGTAGAGGCGTAACGTGAATCAAACGAAATTATGTTGAGTTACGATTTTTAGGCTTTGCAAAAACTACGAAAGATAAAAATTGGAATTTAAATTTATTCGGTGACGTATTTGATCAAACAAATTATTGAAATATCTCTCCAGCATGCAGATATGTTGGTGTTAAGCAGTCCATATCTATAAATTTGAGATTTCTTTGGTTCTAGATGCTCCATTCAAGTCATTCCCCTTAATCTTGAGAATGTTGTCCCCACCAATAAGGAATTTGTTAAGTATTTTCGTTATTAATTCTAGTAATTTTTCCATTTCCTTTCTAACCAGCTCAATAGAAATATCTCATAACCCTGCTGCCTTTCCGTTTTTTATATACATTCTTTTAACTTTTCAACTGTTATCTGTTGCATATTTCGTTAATTTTCCTGCCCTTTACTGAAAAGGGTTAATGTCTAATTATTTAATAGCCTACTTCCATACTTGTATCTGTTAATTTCTAGGGACTATAATAAATTGATTTTGCTGTGATTATCCTCTAAATGTAAAATTTCTAGATTGTCATTAAAGTTACTGTTATATTCTTACTTCAATAGCGTGCATAATTAGATTTATTATGCTGTTTGGTAATTTCCTTTGTGCTTCCTGTAACGGGATGTCAAAATATTTCTTAATATCCGACCCCTATATAGTGGCAATGGATTTACACCAACAGCGACATTTATTTAGTATTACTCTCAGTAATTTACAAATTCTGGCTATTTTTCGGTGAAAAGATTTTGGTAATATTTTTTCCACTGAATCATTTCTACTACGGGTGAACCAGCCTTAAGTGCCGATTAAATTGTGAACCACTCTTAAACGTCAAGTTTGTTATAGCATTTCTTGTAACGGCTTAAGGTGGTTGATGCCCTTTAATGAAAATGAGCGTTCAAAATTAAAATGCATATGGTGCACTTCATGATTTTTATGTGTGTACAATCGGAAAAATTGTGCTTAAGGCCAGGCACAGACCTACCGTTTATGTTCTTATAGAACAGAACAGAAAAGAATTGTAAACGGAAGGCTAGAACACACAAATATATCACTCGTGGTGTACCTACCGACCCGAAAGGGTAAGAACGCCCGGTCAGAAAGTAGCCGGCCAGCGCCGCTGGTAAGAACTTTACCACAGTTCTCCTACAACTGTGGTTTTGATCAGTTCGTCATCTCCCATTACGAATTATGATATATTCGATGTGTCTACCACAAGCGCTAAAAACGAATGAGGGCACATCAAGAAAGCCTGGTGACTGCCTAGTGTGTAATCTTGTAGAACAGAACAGAATCGGTAGGTCTAAAACCGGGTCTGTAGGAAATGTTAAAACACATGTGTGTGTTCGTAAATTTCGTACAGCGGAAAACTTTGCTGCTGTTTGCGAATCCTCGACTCGCCGTCGTGCACTACAATTGCACATCTCACAGACCTAATTGATGCGAATTTTGCAAAAAGATTTGAATTTAGACGCTTATAAGGTTCAACTGTCTCAAGAATTAAAGTCTAAGAACAATTTGAAGTGTCGTCAAGATGCCGAATGGTTGTTGGAACACACTGAAGTGAAGGATGTTGACTTTATGAAGAAAATCATCCTTAGCAATGAAGCTCACTTTCATTTCAGTGGATTCGCCAATATCAGAACTGTCACACTTGGGCAAATGAGAATCCAAGAGTGCTTCTGGAAACGCCGATGCATCCGCAAAGCGTAAATGTTTGGTGCGGTTTATGGGCTGGCATCATCAACATACGTACTTCTTCGAAATGAGGTCGGCCAAGCAGTTATCATGAATGGTGTTCACTATCGCCAGACGATAACAAACTTTTTGTTGCCGGAATTGGAAGATATTGATCTGGATAATATGTCATTACATCTAGATCTTAAAACTTGCCACACAGCTAACGAAACAATGGCTCTTTTGCGCGAAATATTCAATGACCGAGTTATCTCACGGAATGGTGGTCCATTGGCCGCCAAGACCGTTAAACTTCTTTCTTAGAGGTTATTTGATAGGAAAGGCGTACACCCCCAATAATTCAAGGTCTTGAAAAATCGTGGTCATTCTATTCTTTGGGTCTAAAGGATGAGAGTACTCGGCACATTATCGATTTTGAATTATGCTTCAGCCTCGAAGCCGTGGCGAGCATTTGGCCAGATTTGTTTCACACATATTTGCCATGAACTATAATAAGAAAATAAAATTAAAACATTTTTCTAAATATTCTGCGTTTTATTTACAATTCACATCGGCCCTTATTGATGGGCCGCTCACAAGACGTAAGAAATAATTGTGCTATTTGCTGGTGCAATAGGCAACATATTTGTCTTTAATGATAAAAATGCCGGTCCCTATCATGATAATCTAATCAGCGATTCAAGAATAGAATGACCACGGTTTTCACCAAAAATGAACTGTACCTATTGGTTGTTATGTTTTGACAAGTAACGTACATGAATAATCCATTAGTTAAATATGTCAAACTACAATTTCTAAAATTAACACATAATATTTAAATGTTCCTCTAATATACATTTCACTTTTATTTTATGCTACTAAAAACTTACTACATTTTATTGCTATATATTTTTTTCTCAAATCTGGAAAGTAGCAGCAAACCATTTGTCAAACAACAATAATCTAAATCTCCAACAAAACATTTTTCATCATAATTCTCTATTTTTAGCATTCAAACACGCCTTAAAAATCTCCGCGCTCGCGTTTTATCATTCATCTGTTTCTGTTAAATTAGTTTAATTTCGTCCATTACCGCTATATAATGAAATGTCATTTACATAAAAAACTAATCCACAATATTCGTAAGGCGGAATCCACCAACGCAACAATACCTCTGTCTCTCTCTTTCCGACGTCAGAAACGTTTGAAACGAACAAACGGTGCTGTTTTTTTTCGCCATTCTTGAGGCAAACAAGACTGTTTTTTGCACCGCTCGTATCATGCAAAGTAAATGTTTATATCCCTCTCTGTGTTACGCTTTTATCGTACAATCACTAGCCAGATAAATATTCATCGAGTACTGAAGAAAACAACTGTGTTGCTTCTACTTAAAACTTTTCAACGGCAATCGAAACGTTTATTTTTTCCTATCCAACGAAACCGCAGTAATAAAGTACGTTTAACATGTGCCGTGACTTTGTTTACGAGTGCTTTATCGACGCTGCTGCTACGTTTATGTAAAATGTTTTCTGGAAATTGGATGAAATGAATAATGACAATATAGTTACATTTTTGGAAATAGAGTGTTATTGCTTCTTACAAAAAAATGACATAAATGAGTATAGTTGAACAAACTAAATAAAGTACAGGCTTAGCAAATCGAATCCAAACGTAAAAGTATAATTACTACAAAATATATCAGAAGAACGTCTAAGATATGACTATTAGAAACCGGGTCAAAATTGACTTCCAAGATCCCGCTGCTACTTAGTTACAGATATAGATGAAGCTAATAAAAACGTTTTAAAAAACTCCTGGTGGCCCAATCGAAATTTGTTTGTGACCAGCTTCAAATATCGAATACAATATCGATAAAAATTTCACCATTGTAGCTTCACTTTTTTCTGCATCAAGATTCCTTTTCTCAGAAATGGATGGAGATACTAGTAGAACTTAATTTATAATACTAAGAACTATTGTTTTTTTTTCGGGAGGCAAGAAGCTTCTAATTAACCCAATCAGAAGGCGACAATTTATGTGAAATATTTTGCAGCTACCAAACTCCCAAATCAAACCCTAAAAACAATAATATTGCTACCATACTCCCAATAACTCCATTTTCGAAAAATAAAGAATCATATAACTGGTGAACGGCCGATGTTAATTGTGAACTACACTGAGCAGGGTGTTAAGGTGGTTGAAGCCTATTATAGAAACAAAATGCATTTCGTGCACTACGTGATTTTTTTGATCACCATAGCGATGTGCGTACAATCATGTGCTTAAATTTTAGCAAACCGGGTCTGTAGCACACTCATGCGTGTTCGTAGAGTTCGTTAGTGGAAAACATTGCTGCTGTTCGTAGAAAGGAAGCAGAAGGGCCGTCAATCTCGACTAGCAGTCGTGCTCAATAATTGCACATCTCACAGACCAAGTTGACTCGAATTTCGAGAATCATCTTTAGCGAAGAGACATTTTTAACTCAGTGGATTTGTTAAGAAGCAGAATTTACCGAATTTGGGTAAATGACAATCCAAGAGCTTGTGGAAAAGCCGATGCATCCGCAAAGTGACTGTTTGGTGCGGTTTATGGGTTGGCGGCATCATCGAAAATGAGGCCAAGCAGTTATCGTGAATGATCTGCGTTATCGCGAGATGAAAACAAACTTTTTGTGGTCGGAATTGGAGGATATGGATCTGGACCACTTCTAGTTCCAAAAAGAGGGTCCCACTTGCCACACAATTAATGAAACAGTCTTTTGCGCCAAAAATTCAATGGCTGTGTGTGATGTGAATTGGCCGTCAAGATAAAGCAATTTCACACCATTGGACTTCTTTATTTGGGGTTATTTGAAAGACAAGGTGAACGCCATAAGCCTACAAGAATTTAAAATGTGGAACCTCAATTATGCCTCAGCGTCATCGCAAATATAGACTATCGAATGGAGGCGTGCTGCCGAAGTCGTGGCCAGTATTTGGCCAATTTTGTTTCACACATAATTGCCATGAACTATACTATCATAAGAAAATAAAATTAAAACAATTTCCTAAATACTCTGTGTTTTATTTACACATTGGCCCTTATTGATGGTTGACCCCTCTATTTATTTATTTAAAGACAAGAATCTATCAATATTTATATCTTTATTACCTCTAGTTCCAGAGAAATAGCACATTTTACAATAAGCAATTCATACATGAACAAAATTTTACAAAATAATTAAACTCGTCGTTACTGTTCTTTGGGGAGGAGAGTATATGTAATATGTATATATACCAATATTCACGCCTGTTTCTGATATTGAGTTAGGGTCGGGCGGGGCTTAAAGTTCTGAGGTAAAAAGGTCTACTCTGCATATTTCGAAATTGAACGACCGTTAGACAAACAAGTGACTGGTGTAAGAAGGCCCTGCAGGAAGGGTATATTTGCCGCACGATCGTTCCTGGCAGCTAGTTATTGAAAGTCTGTAGGTGTGTGAACGTGTCGCCCGAAATTTTACGTTAAGTAAGGATCCTTATGTTATTTTATTTCGTTCTCACACTTCCATTATTGAGATCAGAAAGCCAGTTTTTTTCAAATATTACGGTTTATAGTAACAAGTTTTAGGTCACTCTGTTGCATTTTGTATGCACTTGTTTGTTTTTTCTATATAACCTCAAATGTACGTCAAGCTACCCTGGGGGTAAAAGAGTCCTCCGTATCACGTATGGACCTTTATATGCCTCATATGAGCAATTAATTTCATCCTGTTCAACTTATTTTGCAGAATGAGGAATTAAAAATGAACTGGACCAGGTGGAGTTGCAACGAGTGGCCTAAGTTTTGTAACGGATAGACCAATTTCTGATAATCTACCTTCGTCGTTAGCTGCGTCAACAGAGATTCAGTTGTATCCGATTACTGACTCTCTGTCGCCTACATCACCTAGTGTCTTGGTACCTATCGATCCCCAGTTGTCAACTTCCAATGCTGTTCTACCCATTATCGAGCTTCAGTCGTCAACGTTGTCAAATGCACCATTTTATTCGAAGTGTTAGTTTCAAAGACTGGACAAAGTGATCAATACGAAACGACGCAAAACAGGTATATTAACAGATACTCATGAAAAAGAACGAAATAAACAGAACAAGAGGGTAGTGAAAAAAACGTTTATTGACAATGTTGCGAGTCTTTCTCAAACAGCGATTCTGGGGAAGGCTGGATTCGATTCAATGGTGTGCCTGTAAAGGGTGGGTTCATGATGAGTGTGTGAATCTTTCCTCATCAACTCTTCAATACACATGTAATAACTGTTGGTTCAGACGACGATGAATTCTTTGTTTTATATGTTAAATTAACTATGTGTTATTTTTTGTGTAAAGTTTTATGTTGATTATTATAAGATTACTTTGATTTTTTAAAACTCTTACGTTGATTGCGTGGCAAAGAAATTGAATATAAGTTGATTAAAATATTGTAGACTGAAATACTGTGGCTTATTTATATTTATTTTCAGTAGCAAATAAGTTGTTAATTAAAAATTTGAAAATTGCAGAAACTGCCAATCCTGAAATAATGAATAAAAGTTTTCTTCTGCATTAAAGATTAAATATAAACTTTTCACATATTTTGTCATATTTCTTCTAGAAAATTTCATTCCAAATAATTTTTATTAAGAAACTTTTTTCTTCAAGCTATAGAAACGAAGAATTTTTCAACTTGTGCTTGTTTACAAAAAAAAATTCCACAACTTTCTGAAATGGCGCACCTAAATACAATTATTATACCTACATTTTGTCTAGAATCTATTTATACAAAAAACAGGTCTATTTCACATTTTGCTAATTCGTTTGGAGTAAGTGTAGTCTGCCTAAGTCTGTAGCAATCATCGAGAAGCGGGACGAATCGGTTTCATATTTTTCGTCACTGTAATTTTATTCCAGTTCACCCTTCACCAATCAAAGGGATGCAGACTCCCGACACAGAAAGCTTATTAAAAAAAATTGAGAACCCTGATACCACCAACAACTTAAAAAATAAAAAAAGAAGATCTTTACCTCATAACTTCCGAGCAATAAATCTATCCTCCAAAAAACCACTCAAACAGGAAAAATTACCTGAAACAAAAATAGAAATGTTATTTATTTTGATAAGTCGTCGTCAAAATCAAAACAACAAAATACATAAAAATAGTCGAGGTATTCGAAAAATGCTCCCGTTCTAACGGAATTGAAATATGATGGAACGGGAATCTTTGGCGATTTGTCATTTTATGTATTTTGGACGGAAACAAAATAATTTATTGCCGTTTCACCGCGGTGTATATTAAAAACGTTGCTGTTCCCGGTTAAATTTAGCTCGCAATTACAATACAATCATTTCTATTTCGTTCAATTAGTTTTATGCGAAGTTGTTTTCGGTGTTAGGATTGCATTACGTTGATACAGTTTTCAGTTCAAGGCTTTCGGCCAATGTTAGAATATCAATTTATATAGATACAGTTTTGTACATGCGAAAATATAGATATATAGACGACATCACAAACGAATGGGAAAAAAATCAATGAAGGAATTAAATTAGACCAAAATAAATTCTATTCTTTCTGCAGATGACAGAATTTGAAGATGACCGGCAAATGGGATTACATGAACGGCAACAAAGTTATACCGAGTATAACATGAAAATATCTACTAAGTGCAAAGTAATAACCGTTTCGGGTAGATACCAAGTCAAATCTAAGGTAGTGGTTAATAATGAAATATTAGAACATGTACCACATTTTAAATATTTATATATTACATGATCGAGATAAAGACATTGAAGAAAAACTTATGCATTTATATTTGGAACAATATCTAGAACACTTTTGACATAAAATCAGGAAAGAAACACAAATAAGTTTTATAGGACGGTGGCTATAATAATCCTGACTTACGGCAGTGAGCTCTCGACAATGATCAAGAAGCATGAAAACAGGTTGCAAAGACAAGAAATGAAATTCTTAAGAAGGGTTAAAGGTTGCACATGTAGTACAGAATTAGAAATGAGAGTACAAGAAGTGAACTGAACATTCTTAGCAAGTGAAAGAATTGCAGAAAATTGGAGAAAATTGAATGAGCATGTAGATAGAATACTAGATGATGGAATCCCTAAGAAAGTATTGTGTTATACATATAGATGCAGAATAAGTATTGGTAGACCAAGGAAAAGATGGGTGCCGTAAAGACAAAAGTTTAATACTTGAAATGGAGAAAAGGATAAAAACAAATTAACAATAAAATTAAATAAAGACAATCCACTTATTTATTAGAAAAATGTTATAATTTCCCTATTTTAATTGTTATCTAAAGGATATTTGTGGCATATTTTTTCAACGTTTAAGCACTTTCTGGGAAATAACACTACAAGTCTTGAAATATATGTGTATTTCCAAACGTTTGGGGTCTAGGTCAGACTCCGTTGTCAATGGCAAAGAAACTATGAAAAAAGGCACAATTCTAAAATGTAAAATTAAAATGTTCGACAATACCTATTATTTGACTTATGACGTAACTAAGAGAATTTAATTGGATAATATACAGGTTAGCACAGAAACTTCTAGAGATCATATAATAATAAAGCTCCTTTCAAATTTGAATAATTTGAAAAAGATGATCTTCACAATTTTATGTGGCGCTCCTTGGTACGACTTTGTTATAAGATGTTGATTCAGTGATCCCACTAAAATCATAAGAGAAAACCTAGGAAAAACCTTATGAACTATCCCGATATTGGGTTGTTAATAAGGACATGACAATTCGCAATTTCTCCTTAATCACGGAGGTGGTAGAGATACAATTGTTTTGATTTAACAAAATTAAAGCAGACCTTTTACTTTTCGTTTCGTGTTGTGTTCTTATTTGTGTAATATAACTGAATTTTAAAATTGTATTTTATGACCAAGGTCCCAAGCATGTTCACAAATTTTGGATTTTTCAAACTCGTTTTTTAATGTAATTTTTGTGTTTGTTTATTCGAAAACTTAGAGGTCTAGAAGTTTCTCCAATATAGAATTTATTACATTCACAAGGGATTGTGCATAAATGCATTTTTTTGTAATTTGAGTTGTGTTTTTTGGTTTTGTTCTTATAACAAAGTCGCACCTAGGAGCGCCACATAAAATTCTGAAGATCACCCCTTTCAAATTCTTCAAATTTGAAAAGCACTTTATTATTATATGATCTCTGGAAGTTTCTGTGTTACCCCGTATATTATCAAATTATATTCTCTTAGTTACGTCATAAGTCAAATAATAGATATTGTTGTCAAACATTTTAATTTTATATTTTAGAATTGTCCCTTTTTTATAGTTTCTTTGCCATTGACAACGGCGTCTGACCTAAACCTCGAAACGTTTGGAAACATACAGAAATTTCGTGACTTGTGGTGTTATTTTCCAGAAAGTGCTTAAACATTCCCCATTTTAAGTTGGACAATTTTAATTAAGGTTTTTTTTTTGAAAAATTCGATTATTAATTTTCATTTTATTACACATAAACTACTTTTTTCCTATGTCTAGTTTTGCACCTATTTCAGGAAAAACAACAAATCTGGTAAAAATCTTGGTTTGGTTACATTTGCTAACGGCTGCTTTTCTTCGGAAACACTTTTGGGGGCGAGAGTGAGTTTAATTTAAGTATTTTAAATTTAGAAATATATCTTATTACAGTCAATTCGGGCATGAAATCTACTTTTTTGATGATCCTCTATAACACTTTATCAACTCGATATAGAGGTTATTATTAGCTGATTACAACCATGGGTTTTTGTGGAGTGAATCAGCAACTCATTATATAAAATAGTTGGGATTTAACTGGAAAATCCAATTGTTATTATAACAATCAAATGTCAAACTAGCCAAGATATCACATTCAAACAATTAATCATTGTTACTAACGAAAAATACATAATTTACAAGTCTTGACCTATTTATCTAACCGAAAAACTGTACAATGTAAAAAAAGTCAGAAAAAATGACATGTTTTGTCGACAAAATTACGCACTGTGTTTCCTCCTAGTACACATTACATTTGACATTTTCTTTGAACGGCTTAACTCTAACTTCAAAATGACATCTCTTATCTGGAACTATCGAATGACAAGAACGAATAAATTTTCTTGTATCATATTTCAAAAACATAAGGTCTTTATCCTGGACCCTTAGAAACATAACTAAAACCCATGTGACACCATATCCAATAATTAAATGGAAAACCTGCCTGTATCAAATTATAAGTATAATTGCTTTATTGTCCAAGAGTCTCCCATTTACAGGACAATTATAAATTAGACGGATTGCATATGAAAAAAAAATTCCCATAAAAAATATCGGGAAAAACGATATAAAAAAACTCCATAACGGAACTGCGTGGAAAAGACAGACTTAAGGGCAACCAGGATGTAGCGTTATTGTAAACAGAATCATCCTTTCCAGATAAGTCAATATCAACAAAAAAGCAATCAAAATATTTGTTTAAATGAACGCATTATTGGGTCTTAAAGGAGAGATCGAAGCGACACCGATTCCTCAATTCCAAAATTACATGATAAAGCAAAAAAAAATATACATAACCAATAAATATCTGTCAATAGTGTATTTATTTAAGAGATTTCACAGACGGTTTTAAATTGTATCCTTTTTTGAGAATAAAAAGGTTGGTAGGTACTAGTGCATATTATTAGCATTACTGAAGATTGGAGGTTTTTTCTATTACCGCTTCCTACACATGAACTAAAAAATCGTTATGTTCTAACTTTTGTAAATGTTCATACAAGTTATTCAATAATAACCATACAAAACTATTCACCCTGAGGTCTTTTATAGCTCCCGATCATTTACCTCCGACCCGATAGAACGCCCATACACAGCTCAACATTTTAGTAACACCCAGACCGACATAAATGCCATCACTCCAGACATAACCGCTTCTTTGCGACCTCAGAATTCCCAAAACAACCTCTAATACAAACTAGCCGTACCTCTGGAGGGACCGAAAACCCTAAAATGTATTTCGCCGATATCTCTCCAACTATTCCCTCCTCGCATCCCCCGCACCCTGGTCACAAACTCCGTAGCGTTACGCCAAAACTTTTTATTAATTTGTCGTAGTTGGCTTGCTCGCTGGTCGGCTGACAGTTAACTTCGAGATAGTCCTCCGAAACATTGTTTCTAAACGGCCACTCGCTTAAATATTCACCGGGTACGAACGATGTTGTTATCCCCCTTTCAAACGAAACTCTCTCACCACCCGCACCGCCCAACATTTCTCCGTACTTTCACGTTGGCCCTCGATTTAAGCGTATAAACCTCGGAGAGTTATCGCCTATTGTCCGGTGAGAATTTCTCAGACAGAAACCCTACTGTTACTTAGTTTCCATGAAATACTTTTTGAACTTGACAGCTTTTGATACGAAAGGCGTCCCACACTTTCACATGAAAAATAGGACAGTGAAATGAAAAAAATAGACTTTGTTCCGACACTTCTTTGACCTTGAAATAACATACTTAATTTTCTGTGTAAGAAACAGGGACCAGGTTTTATATTCGGAGTCTCTTCGTTTATAGAAAATCAATAAATTATAGTAAATAAACAAATATGACATACATAGATTTAATGATACCTCTTTTTACTGACAGAGCAAAAACCAACTGTTCTAATATCAATAAATTCAATGAAGAAAAAACGTTTATAAAAAATGTACTTTCTGCCAATCATTACCCAAATAAATTTATTAATAACGAGTTAAACAAAATGGAATACCAAACAATCCCTAACAACAAACATCAAACTTCACCAAGCAACACTGACTCCCAAGATAATCACATTAATACAATAACTATACCATACATACAGGGTCTATCAGAAAGACTAAAAATAGTGGGAAACAGATATAATATCAAAACATCATTTAAAACAAGAAATACACTAAAATCAATTATATGAAAAACCAAACCAAATAACACAACTCAAAATACAAAAAATTGCGTTTATAAAATCCCGTGTGAATGTAATAAATTCTATATTGGGGAAACCTCTAGACCTCTGAATGTTCGAATAAACGAACACAAAAATTACATAAAAAACGACAATTTGAAAAATCCAAAATTTGTGAACATGCTTGGGACCTTGGTCATAAAATACAGTTTTAAAATTCAGTTATATTACACAAAGAAGAACACAACACCAAAAGAAAACTAAAAGAGTCTGCTTTAATTTTGTTAAATGAAAACGATTGTATCGCTACTACCTCCGTAGAATTCAGTCGTTCCTGGTTGCCGATGATTAAGGAGGACATTGCTAATGGTCATGTCCTTGTGAACAACCCAATATCGGGATAGTTCATAAGGTTTTTCCTAGGTTTTCCCTTATGATTTTAATGGGATCACTGAATCAACAAAGTTCTTTGATCGCATTTTTGGCGAATGCACTATCTATAACAAAGTCGCACCTAGGAGCGCCACATAAAATTCTGAAGATCTCCCTTTCAAACTCTTCCAATTTGAAAGGAACTTTATACGATCTTTAGAAATTTCTGTGCTACCCTGTATATTACAAATAAAATTCTCTTAGTTACGTCAAAAATCAAATAATACACATTGTCAAATATTTTAATTTACATCTTAGAATTGTGCCTTTTTAATCCGTAGTTTCTTAACCATTGACAACGGGGTCTGATCTAGACTCCGAAATGTTTGGAATATACAGCAACTTTCTTTAAACTGTGGA
The DNA here is from genome assembly GCA_034190945.1 of Octodonta nipae. Classification (NCBI taxonomy): domain Eukaryota; kingdom Metazoa; phylum Arthropoda; class Insecta; order Coleoptera; family Chrysomelidae; genus Octodonta; species Octodonta nipae. The sequence continues at coordinate 72,333,414 of CM067222.1, forward strand.
TAAATAACAATTTCCCAAGAAGCACTTAGACATTGAAAAATATGCCACAAATATAATTCAGAAAACAACTAGCACATAGAGGTTCGGAATCTGGAGCCGTTCCATGTAATTGCTGTTACCCGTAATTCCTAGGTTAGAATGTCACGATAAATCTAAACGCGTGCTGTTTAAAATCCGCCCTCTTGCGACGTCAGTGCCACCCGAATTTATTCCATTCTGACGGACACTTTTTTAAATATTCTTCCGATTTTCAAAAAAGGGTATGTTTTACGTTATAGAAAACCATACAGAGTCAAGCTGGAGCAAATCTTTGTAGAATGCAATTTGAAATATTCAAATTAATTGAGCCGTTTTAGAGAAAACAGTGAAGATTCATTGATTTTATTTCACTGAAGTGTACCTTAAATTCTATTTTTTTCGTTTTTCTGGAAAACCGTAAATCTGGCATTAAAGAAAATTATTTGTTACTTTCCGTAATATTCCTTCATACAATTAAGTTTAAATAATGAAAATTGCTTATGCTGTTTTTGAATAATACATAAAAAAACATGAATACGAATGGATAACGTCCTCCTTTTTTTTGAAGTCGGTTAAAAAGGGTTGTTACTGTTACCAATATTATTAATAAAATAAAATGGGTTTTACTAAGAGAAAGATTATTTAATATTTGCAGCCAGATAAGTGAAACATATATTACATAACCTTAAAATGAATAAATGACTCCACATATGGAACTGAATGTTATAAATGAGAAAATATATGTGCAGTTGTTGGTCTATTTGTATCAATAATTACAGATTACAGATAATTACATAACCTTAAAATGAATAAATGACTCCACATATGGAACTGAATGTTATAAATGAGAAAATATATGTGCAGCTGTTGGTCTATTTGTATCAATAATTACAGATGACTGCTGCTGATTGACAATACAATTATCTTATGTACAATGTACAATATGCAAATCTTTGCATATTGCATATATCAATGCTTTGTATAGGTATTGTATAATTAATTGATTTTCTACAAAGAGGCTTAATATATATACTGGTCCCTGTTTCTTACTCAGAAAACTAAGTTGTATGGGTATTACAAGATCAAGAAAGTGTCGTGTCGGTCGGAAAGTTTCGAAACAAGTAAAATTTTTGTATTTCACTACCATACCCATCTATTTTCGTATGTGTACGTGAGGGTTTCGTAAAAAAGCTTTCGCATCAAAAATTCTTGTCAGTTTTCTATTATCATAAAACATAGAAAAACCTGTAGACCTCCTTCGATTCCATCGCTAAAATCATCTCAACACGCAACGCTTATCACGATAAGAAACGACGCCGATGCCACGCAGTTTGCGTCGCCGAATATCGCCCGGGAGTTCGCAAAACAAAATTATTACTAAAACTTTCGACGACGCTCTCCCGCATCTCCCTTCCGTATATCCCTCGTTCCCAAAAACTTTCGTCTTTCTCTTCACTTTCCAGTCGACCAACTAACAGTCAGTGAAGTGTTTGACTTCACCTCAACTTTATACATTGTCGGCGAGAGCATGCCAGAGCGAGGAGAAGTAAAGTGATGAGAAACCGCACAAACTTTACTCATTTATTCAGTTTAATTGTATGCCTTGCGATTTCGCCCTTTTAATTGGCTACAACGAACGAGAAGAATGGGGGTAATTCGAGGAGAAAGAAAAATCCTCCGCATCGTTCGAAACGGGAGAGAGACGGAATTGGAGTTTCGGTGGGAGAGAGACGAAGCTTTTCTTTCACTCGCTACTTCTCCACCCTTCAAATTCGTTGTGTCGTCGTCATCATCATCGGGAGTTCCGATATCAAGAGGTGCGGGATCGGGGGGAAGTAGGAGGATGAAATGAGAGAATGACGATGAAGGAAAGTTTTCCTAGGCACGCAGTCATTAGAGTGTCAGTTATAATCATGACAAAGTTAGAAGATGCACGGTGAATGCTTGATTTATAGCATCGATTATTGTGGCTTTCTTCGCTCTCTCTCGAGAATTCGTCCCGTCCTATTATCCGCATTGTTCTTCACAGGTGACTTTTCGAGATTATTACGCATGTGGAAACGTATTTTAATGTAGAATCAGATAAGAAATTATTATGCAATTAAAGCAAATGCTGACAACTATCTTTAACTAATTTCAAAACGGAGGAGGGTACTCAATTCGGTTTATTTTATTTTTAATATTTGTTACCTCAGAGAATAGTGTCAATTGTAAACAAATTATAGAATTGGTTTATATATTTGAAAGAATACAATTCCAGTTAGGTCCCAATTTTTTTCTTAAGACGAGAACAGTGGCGTATTTTAAGTATTATTAGGAAAAATTAGTAAATCGATAACAAAATTTTGAGAAGGGGCGGGTATTAATTGAACCTAACGCTATTTGAATTCTAAGATGAAAATCAGATGAAAGTAAACGAAAATAAATGTTAATTAAGCTGCTCCAAAACTAATGGAGCTTCACAATTCGTCTGTCTATTATTATTATTGACGTAGGAAGCTTATTATTATTGTTATTAAAGAAAAATGTTATCCTCCATAAAAATCATCACTAGACCAAACGCCTATTTAAAGAGCCTTGAGAAATCCTATTATTTGAGAAAAGATTTGTAGACTCGAGATGTAAAGACCGACATCAAGGATTTTCGAGGAAACTAGTATACAGAGGTTTCGAATCTGGAGCCGTTCCATGTCATTGCTGTTATCCCCTAATTCCTATGTTAGGATACCACAATAAAAATTTCAGGTTCCCTGAACAGAAACAATATAATATTATTTTGGGTACATAAGAATAACACCTCGAAGAGGGTATCCAAAATCTCTGAGTCAGAGAAAGATGATGACGTAACCCCAAAGGACAAATGCAGAAAAATGTTACGAGATTTAAAAATAATTTGGTCAAGTGCGAGTTGGACTCGCATACTTAGGGTTCCGTACCACCTTCAAGATTCGAATATTCCAGTTTCAGACAAGCAGGGAATGAGTGCATTTTCTTATACTTACCCTTATATCTTTTAAAGGAAGCGTTTTAAATTTATAAAAAATATACACTTTGATTTTACACACATAGACTTTTTATTTTATCTGCTTTAGGATTCGCTTAATTTTTATTACAATACATATGTATTTAATTTTCTAATTTGGCCCCCAAAAAGTAACATTAGAGTTTTATTTAACTAATAAACTTTCAAAAATGCCTTTTATAATGTACTGTCTGAGTTTTGAGGCTCTGTAGATTGGAAGAAAAACGGCAAAATAGGGCAAAGTTTAAATTATAAATTATTAAATCTGTTATTCAAATTATTTAAAAATATAAATAAAATATATTTTTCAAATTTTAAATAGTGTAGTTTCTAAAGTGGGAATTAAGTCGATGTTTAATATTTTTAATATCTTTTAAACAAATGATTTAAAAATATGATATATTTGTAATTCACATAATGAGCCTTTTATCTGATATATTACATGATGCGTTTGAAAATTGAATCTTTATTTTCCATTTAATTGTATAATTTGTCCCTAAAATTACTATGGGGGTTTTCTAGTAATTATTTTCTGTTTAATTCTATTATTTGGAGGCCAAAATATATATATATATATATATATATATAATATAAACAGAAAAAATGAGGTCTTAGAGTTTGGGAAATAACGGGGAGAATGGGTAATTTTTTTAAATATTTTTTTACCATTTTAAAATATTCATTTTAAAAAAATTAAAAAAATATATTTGTACCTATTCGTCATAATGAGCCCTGGGATTTGATATATTTATTATATGACCCGTTAGAAACAAATATAATTTTTTATTTTCCATTTAATTCTATAATTTGCCCCCCAAAATGAATATTAGGAGTTTTTTCTTATTTTTCCAGTAAAGTTCAGGTGATGGGCTATACTTCCAGTTTTTCAAAATTTTTCAGCTTATGGTTTCGGAGATAAGGGGGGGAATGGGTAAATTTTTTTATATTTTTGTTAATATCTTTTAATTAATTTATTAGAAACAATTTTAATTTTATATTTTCCATTTAATTCTATAATTTGCCCCTCAAAAAAAAAATTAGGGTTTTTTCTTATTTTTCCAGTAAAGTTCAGGTGAGGGGCTATACCTCTATTGTTTTTTCAAAATTTTCCAGCTTATGGTTTCGGAGATAGGATAATATCTTTTAATTAATTTATTTTAAAAATATGAAAAAAATATATTTGTTTTCGTCATAATGAGCCCTTTCATTTAATATATAACATGATGAGTTAGAAACAATTTTAATTTTCCATTTAATTCTATAATTTGCCCCCCCCCGAAAATAAATATTAGGGGGTTCTCCTTAATTTTCCAGTAAAGTTCAGGTGAGGGGCTATACATCCATTTTTTTTCAAAATTTTCCAGCTTATGGTTTCGGTGATAAGGGGGGAATGGGTAAATTTTTTTATATTTTTGTTAATATCTTTTAATTAATTTATTTTAAAAATATGAAAAAAATATATTTGTTTTCGTCGTAATGAGCCCTTTCATTTGATATATAACATGATGGGTTAGAAACAATTTTAATTTTATATTTTCCATTTAATTCTGTAATTGCCCCCCAAAATTAAAAGTAGAGGTTTCTCCTTATTTTTCCAGTAAACTTCAGGTCAGAACCTATAAATCTATTTTTTTTCAAAACTTTACGTTTTATAGTTTCGGAGATAAGGGGGGGGGGAATGGGTAAATTTTGGTATATTTTCGTTAATATTTTTTTAAATATATTTTTTTAATATGAAAAAAATATATTTGTGTTCCTCAGAATGAGACCTTTCATTTGATATATTACATGATGCGTTTGAATTTTTTTTTATTTTTAAATTTTTATTTAATTCTATAATTTGCCCCCCAAAATTAACATTAATGGTTTCTCCTTAATTTTCCTGTAAAGTTCGGGCTACGCTCTATATTTCCTATTTTTTCAAAATTTTAGGCTCAGTAGTTTCGGAGATCAGGGGGGAACGATCAATTTTTTTAGTTTTCCCCCCAGAAGTACTCCTAAAATCAAATTTTTTTCTTTTACGAAATGTACTCCTGATCGGGTCACCAAACTATACATTGATACCAAATTTCAACCTCTTCCGTCCAGTAGTTTAGGAGAAAATTGCTGTGATGTGACAGAGGCAGAAATCCTGAGTGATATTATAAGGGTATCCGTATATTGTATATACGGAACCCTAACAAACTGCCAAAGATGTCAAAAATATCGACATGTAGATGTGAACATGTCAAATGGTAAAAAGTTCCAGATAAAAATGTTATTTGCTAAGCTTGAGCTTAATACTAAAAGCTAAAAAGAAACTTTTAGCCTAGAATAATTAATGCCAAAAGTGAAAATCTTGTCGGAACCTTTGATGTTTCGGGGATTTTGTGACCTTGAATCATTACTTTGGCAGTAAATCCGGGCCGTAAATGTTAATAATAATAAATTTAAATATTAACGGGAGAGAGACGGTTAAACTGACAACAATGTCTTACAAAACTGGTACATATAAAAACACAAAAAAATGATACATACCTTTCTGCATTATTCGATAACCTAAATAAGCTTATTGTCTTATTTTTTGCCTGCTGAAGCAACCCCGAACAGCACAAAATATGCCTCTTGGTTTACTTTCATTTAGTTTATTGAGCTATGATTTATTTATTATAGGCAGTAGTTGCTCTCTATAATCCATATTTCCAACGTAAATAATTTTTAATTCTGTACAAATCGTTTGGAATACCATACAGCGCGTTTTATGTATACACAACATCTCGATGGTGAATCCTATCAATGGAAATTCACTTCATCATACATCATCATGAGTTACGTACAAACAATGTATATTCGGCGAATTTTTGAGACGCGTTCAAAATCCTACATATTCTCGGGTCTATTTTTAACGTCAATATTAAAAATGTTTCGCACGACGTCTTATGAAAGTTAATTGATAAACGTAAATCATTCCTTTGATGTATTTATAGTAGAAAAAATTTAGCGTCTGCGATGATAATCGGAAAGGTGTCCCTTCCACATTTGTTTACGATATGCCAAAATAAAATAACTGAAATATTGTACACTTGTCCAAAAACATTCAAATTATAATCAAACGGCATTTGAATACTAGATAAAAAGTGTTTTTATTTATCTCGCAAGGTGTCTGAACAGTAAGCAAATTGATATTGCAAACTGAAATTCTCCTTGCCTATAACAACACTTGGTTACACTAATCTTGTCAACCACTGTTATGAAACTGCCCTTTTTCATATTTAATCAAGCATTTTATTGGAAATATTAATATAAGTTGCTTACATGATACGAAGGTCCCGTTATATAGGTTGTATTGCTTCATCTATCTCACCGTTCGCCGGGATCAGAGTGTATTAAGGAGGTGGGCCAACAACGCTTTTAAAAGCGAACACTAATTGTGAATAGTACGGTAAATGACCAAAAGATGGTGGTCGGAAAAAGGTAATAACGGACGAGGGTTGTTGATTTAAACTAATATTATAAAGTAGTACGAAGTGAATGGTATAAAAAATGTCACAGGAAGATTTGAGACATTATATCTATCATATTGATTATTTCTTTGGTCAAATAACATTATGCACTTCGGGCTCGCTCCTCAGAACCCAAAAAACGTACATTTATTATAATGACAATTTACACGGAAATCGTTGACTGACAATACTGACATTAACGTCGAAGTAAACGTAAACCACGCCCGTAATGAGCTCATAAATTTCACTCCGTTAATTCACTAGAAATGATTGAACAGATCTGTGTGTTCAAGTAAATTATTATTAAACAAGTTTTATTTTTTATGTTAAACAAATCACGGACAATTATAATGACTGTATTCACAGCAGAGAAAAATACTGGCTAGCATAACATATTGTGATTCAAAGTGTCACAATGGACGTATTTGGCGTTAACATGCAGTTTATATACCAAATAATTTGGTCAAGTGCGAGTTGGACTCGCATACTTAGGGTTCCGTACCACCTTCAAGATTCTAATACATATTCCAGTTTCAGACAAGCAGCGAATGAGTGCATTTTCTTATATTTACCCTTATATCTTTTAAAGGAAGCGTTTTAAATTTATAAAAAATATACACTTTGATTTTCAACTTCCAATTTGGCCCCCAAAAATTAACATTAGAGTTTTATTTTATTAATAAACTTTCAGAGAAGTCTTTCATAATCTACTGTCTGAGTTTTGAGGCTCTTTAGATTGGAAGATAAAGGGCAAAATAGGTCAAGTTTTTTAAATTATAAATTATTAAATCTGTTATTCAAATTATTAAAAAATACAAATAAAATATATTTTTCAAAATTTAAATAGTGTAGTTTCTAAACTGGGAATTATGTCGACGTTTAATATTTTTGTTAATATCTTTTAAACAAATGATTTAAAAATATGATATTAACATAATGGATTTTTTTCATATTTTTCCTAAAAACAAAAAATTGAGGTCTTATAGTTTGGGGAATAACGGGGAGAATGAGTTATTAAATTTTAAAATATTCATTTTAAAAATGTGATTTTATATATTACATGACCCGTTAAAAACAATTATAATTTTTTATTTTTCATTTAATTCTATAATTTGCCCCCCAAAATGAATATTAGGGGTTTCTTCTTATTTTTCCAGTAAAGTTCAGGTGAGGGACTATACCACCATTTCTTTCAAAATTTTTCAGCTGATGGTTTCGGCGATAAGGGGGGGGAATGGGTAAATTTTTTAATATTTCTTGTTAATATCTTTTAATTAATTTATTTTAAACATATTTGTTTTCTTCATCATGAACCCTTTCATTTGATATATAACATGATGGGTTAGAAACAATTTTAATTTTATATTTTCCATTTAATTCTATAATTTGCCCCCCAAAATGAATATTAGGTTTTTTTTCTTATTTTTCAGTAAAGTTCAGGTGAGGGGCTATACCTCCATTGTTTTTTCACAATTTTCCAGCTTATGGTTTCGGAGATAGTGTGGGGGATGGGTAAATTTTTTTATATTTTTGTTAATATCTTCTAATTTATTTTAAAAATATGAAAAAAATATATTTGTTTTCGTCATAATGAGCCCTTTCATTTGATATATAATATGATGGGTTAGAAACAATTTTAATTTTATATTTTCCATTTAATTCTATAATTTGCCCCCCAAAATAAATATTGGGGGTTTCTCCTTATTTTCCAGTAAAGTTCAGGTGAGGGGCTATACCTCCATTTTTTTAAAAAAATTTCCAGCTTATGGTTTCGGAGATTAGGGGGGGGGAATAGGTAAATTTTTTTATATTTTTGTTAATAATTTTTAATTTATTTATTTTAAACATATGAAAAAAATATATTTGTTTTCTTCATCATGAGCACTTTCATTTGATATATAACATGATGGGTTAGAAACATTTTTAATTTTATATTTTCCATTTAATTCTATAATTTGCCCCCAAAATGAATATTAGGTTTTTTTTCTTATTTTTCGTTCAGGTGAGGGGCTATACCTCCATTATTTTTTCACAATTTTCCAGCTTATGGTTTCATCTGCATATGAAAAATTGTACAAACTTTCATGTGGCTCATGTGATAAAGTCTATATCGGTCAAAGCGGGAGAGCATGTTCATGGAGCACCGTAGTTCTTTTGTAAATCAAAAAACAGATTCAAAATATGCAGAACATCTATTAACAGAATATCACAATTTCGACGAAAACTTCAATTTATTACATGCTGAAAATAAGGGTAGGAGACTAAATCTTTTGGAATCATTAGAGATCAATAAACTCAAAAATTCGGGGAATTTACTGAACGACCAGGTAGATTTATCCTTAACCTAATAGTAATTTACAACAGATTATTACGTAAAAGGATAATTGCCGATAGCTTTATGCTAAAATAAATATTAATGTACGGACTTCACGAAATACCAGTTAGTTCTTTGACAAAGATAGTTAATATCGAAACGCGTCTTTCCAAATAAAGTGGAAAGTGCAATTCAAGGTGATTTTAGTTCAGTGAAATGAATCCAACAAGTATCGGCTGAATCAATCCAGTGTGAAAAATATATATTTGTTTTCGTCATAATGAGCCCTTTCATTCGATTTTTTTAATTTTTTTTTCCATTTAATTCTATAATTTGCCCCCCAAAATAAATATTATATTTTTGCAGTAAAGTTAAGGTTAAGTACCTCCATTTTTTTCAAAATTTTTCAGCTTATGGTTTCGGAGATAAGGGGGGGGGGGAATGGGTAACTTTTGTTAACATCTTTTAATTAATTTATTTTAAACATATGAAAAAATATATTTGTTTTCTTCATCATGAGCCCTTTCATTTGATATATAACATGATGGGTTGAAACAGTTTTAATTTTATATTTTCCATTTAATTATATAATTTGCTCAAAATGAATATTAGTTTTTTTTTCTTATTTTTTGTAAAGTTGGGGTTTTTCACAACATGGTTTCTATATAATATCTTCTAATTAATTTATTTTTTTCAAAATTTTAGGCTCAGTAGTTTCGGAGATCAGGGGGGAAGCGGTCAAATCAAATTTCTTCATTTACGATATGTACTCCTGATCGGGTCACCAAACTATACATTGATACCAAATTTCAACCTCTTCCGTCCAGTAGTTTAGGAGAAAATTGCTGTGATGTGATAGAGGCAGAAATCCTGAGTTATATTATAAGGGTATCCGTATATTGTATATACGGAACCCTAAAAACGTACCGTTAACTAGAAAATACATTATTAATATTGATTCAGAAGAAATAGGCAAGTTGAATAATCACCAAATAATTACAAAGGTTGTGATTGGTGTTTATAATTTTAGGTTGAACATGCCCAAATAATGATTGATATTGTGAGAGGCCACAGTGGTGTATTAGATTACATTAGATTCTGCTCAACAGAATTTTAAAAAAACTAAATCTGCAGAACATAGAGATGTGATTTATTTTACAAAACTCATAGTTTATTCAAATATAAAAATTTACAATGAATCAGTCTAAAAGGTTTAAATCTAATATATTTTAATTGGTAATAAATACTATAGATATAATTGATAGAGAAAAGGAAATGTAATAAGTTACTATTATAGTAAATAAATACATTGTCAAATATTTTAATTTTACATCTTAGAATTGTGCCTTTTTTATCCATAGTTTCTTAACCATTGACAACGGGGTCTGATCTAGATCCCGAAACGTTTGGAATATACAGCAATTTTTTTAACTGTGGTGTTATTTCCCGAGAAGTACTTAGACATTAAATTTCAGCAGTTTTATGTAGGTATTGATTGTATATTTGTAACTTTAAAAATAAATGACTCACCACTTGATAGTTTCATTTTCTGGTAGATAAATCTCGAGTTTTTAGGGGTAATAAATAAATGAAATTGATTTTGATAATTTTTGATGAAACTATTTTCATATATATATATATGTCATCAACAAACTGGCCCAACATTGAAATCATGAGTGAAGCTTGGTCGCCCAGCTACTTCTTGTATAAACAAGTGTTTGAGATTTGAAATATTATTTTGTTAAGGGTGTTTTCCAGAAAGGTCTTTTTCTTTAAATTAATTTCAAACTGTTGGCCACTTCCAGTTATACTAGTGTTTGACTATAATTTTGTTATTGTAAATGGAATTGCACAATTTTTGGGATGAATCCGTTTGACCTCAAAAATATAAATTAAGTTTTATAAACACTTCGTATGTCTATGACTCACAGTTTCCCAGCTAGTTTATAAGAAAAAATAGCCTTCAGTCTCAAACATGGCTGGAATCGAATGGATAGAATTTTAAATTTTATGAATTTCTTAGTTGCAGTTGCATTGGGATCTTTTCCTATAAATAAATTAAATTATCTCAGAAACTGACTTCAAATTAATCAAAATGAAACCGTTACGAACACCCTGTAGAAACATCAAAACGCATTTTCCTTTTGGTAGTGCCCTCATTCACATAATCAGTGAAGTAATCAAAATTAGTGTCACTGCATAATCAATGTAATGGTATTGACGTTGTCCCACCTCCTTACTACACCCTAGTCGGGATAAATCGACCAAGTAAATGTTTCTTTACGTCAAAAAACAATCAGAAATCCCAGACAACCAAAACAGACGAATATGATGGATGTTCAATCACTTATTTTCATATAAAAATTTAAGTGTTTCAATGGAAAAATATAAAGGGTGTTTCTAAAATAGGGTACCAAACTTCTGCTTCATTCAAACAAAAAGTCCCAATTAACTAGTCATGGGTAACACTGTGAATGTTCCTGTGTCAGTGTCATTGCATTCATGAACGCAGTTTCAGGACCAATGACACACATAAAGGTGTCGGCACGAAAGTGCTGTGCAACACAGTTTTACAGATGACGACTATTAACATGTGCCCTAAAACGAACATTTACGAAGTTATATGTCCTTAAAAGTGCTAAACAAAACTGAGGTTTTTCTGTTATTAACAATAGGGTCGAAAATAAATAGAAAAAAATATATAAGTCTCACATAACTTTTTATGTTAAACATGTGCTCCTCCGTTTTTCGACATGCAAATCATAAGCGTTCTATTTAGGCTGGTGAAGGAGGTTTTCATGTTGTTGTAAAGGCACTGTCAAAATTACGATTTTTGTCACTTTAAACACCCTGTATAATTAAGCAATAAAAATTTGTTAACAACGTCTTATAAAAATACCTTGTTCAAGACAAAGACAAGACAAACAAATGTGGATTTTTATTGAAACTACAAATTCCCCTGGGGTAAAAGTATTAGCAACACATTGATCATCATTATCTAAAGACTTTTAAAAACTTAAGACTATCATTGCAGTGCGTTACTTGTGTTATCATTACTAAAAAAATTACATTCTAGATTATTGCTGCAAGAACCCATTTATGTTAACTCTATGTTAACAGTTGTTCATAACTTTGAAAATAACAAAAATATAAACAGTATATTTTCGTCTCTAGCCAAAAACTTTTTGAAATGTGTAACCAAAAAGAAAAATTCAATTAAAACGGTACAACTTAAATGTCATCGAAATCAAAAAACTTATGTCTATTTTTTTAAACACCGAAAATAAAAGTCAGTCAGTCGAAACTCGAGTAACTTTTCGTGCCATTTCCCCCCTTGTTCTCTCTCACTACAGTTTCCTAGTTTCCTAGTTTCGAGTCTCGCGATGAAAAGTTTTCTCGAACGTAAATCAAAATCGAGAAACTTTCCAAAAGATTTTCTGTGCTATTGCCGTATGACACCAAATTTCTGGATCGGCATTTAAACTTTGAGAAATAAGTTTGACAACAAAATGACGGAGAGTTTTATGTTGGTGCGTTTTTTTTGTTGAAATTTCTTTCTAGTACACAATAGTTTTGCTTGAATTATTATCATATTTTAAATGACGAAATTGTAATATCATATTTAAGAGGATTGGCGCTTTGGAACTGAGATAACTTAAATAATTACGTAATCGTTTTTAAAAGAGTTTTTGGTTAATATTCAGCCGTTTAATGGCCATTATATCTAAAACTTACCAAAGAGGTTGCTATCATTTAACCATTGTGTTTCAAAGAATTGATTTCAGCGTACCTGAAAAAAAGATATCATTAGGATTTTTCATATAATAAATAAAATTAGTAATGACAAAAAAGTCAATTAAATGATAAATGACATCAAATATAGCATACTCTGACAATTGGTTAGAAGAGGCAAAGCAAATATTAAAAAAATTGGCAAATGCAAAGTTGGACCAGTAAATTATAATAAAATATATATACTATATATTAATTTTAATTATTACTTAATAAACAATAATACCGCAAGTTTGAAATAATTCTGCCGGCGCAATAAACAGTATCATACAAAAATTACTCCCTCTGTCACCTGCCATATAAATTTTTCGCGAGAAAAAGTAGCCTATAACCGTGTCCAGGTCCCCATCTCACTATACCTAAATTTATCACAATTCATTCAGCGGTTTAGACGTGAAAGCGTTACAAACTCACTTTCGCATTTAAAATATTAATATCAGGAATTTACTTAAGCTTTCCTGTAAATATGCTTTGGAAATTTCTGACTCTTAGCTTCGGAGATGGGGGGGGATAGATCACTTTGTGATTATTTCCCTTAATCTTTAACCTATAAATTTTACATCGTTATAAACAAATATATTTGTATTCCTCATAATCAGCCGTTTCGTTGGATATATTACAAGGTGTATTTAGATGTCTAATTTCCCCAAAAAAATGCATTTTCCAATTAAATTTAAGAGTTTGGGCTTACCGTGTGAAAGGAAATTTTCAAAGTCTCCATTAATCCCATGTGAGCTACAAAAGTTATTCGGGGTCAAAGGTCAAAATTTGAAGTTTTTTGGATTTTTTTCGAAAACGGTGTCGTATCGGAAATTTATCTACAAAAATGATATGCACCTGCATGCCCTTGAATAATATCTGGCTGGTGTAGTATTCATATACCTGCTTCTTTTTGTGTTATGCCGGCTTCACACAATTTCCACACGGGAAAACTGCCGGGTGTCTCGGGGCGAGAAACGGAAACTTGCCGGGTGTTGCATTCACACTCTAGTGAGTGTTGTCTCGTTTATTTCGTAAAGATGGCCGCTACTGCTCTTTGGGCCATAAGTTATTATAATTACTGAATAGTGACGAATCCTATTTCATTTTTAGTTCAACAATTTTAATGTTCATTGCATTGCTAATTCTCGCCCAAGCATCATATTTTTTTGTTTATTTTTATATAATGGATTATTTCCGTTCCATAACACCTTTTCAGAGTACTCTAAATTATTAGTCCAACCAGTACGCTGGGCTGCCATTTTACTTGCTGACATTGACAATTAATACGGCGACGTCGAGAATGGGATACATTGGCGAGATGCAAAACCCGAATGAACCCTTTGTCGCGGGACCGAATCCGACCCGTGAACTCTCTCCGTACACATTTACAAGGCGTGAACGGAAATGTGTACAACAATATGGAGCAGGCATTAAACGTTCGGTTCCTGTGAATATATGTGTTTATTAGTGAAGGGCATAATCTAATGAGATTAGTAATCGATTATTACAACTCGAGTGATTTTAATAATCGAATGATTGCTCGAATGACCCATCACTCGGATGTTACGTTTATAATTCTAACGATTCTCACTTGTTTTATTCTTAGATTCGTAACCTGTGCTATGTGTCAGCGGCTGCTCTGTGTGTGAACATTTAATTTTAGCTAAAATTATACTATTAGATTTTTCCTAAATATTTAATTAATTTAAAATTTATTTGTGAAGAAACTGTAATTAATAATTCAAAGAAAACTATAACGTTCCTTAATCTACATTTAACAGCCAATTCATTAAATTAAATAAAGTGCCTCTATATGAACGCTGAATGACAAAAGCACTTCTCGATTATAACTCGAATGCAGCATCGCTCGGTCTGTGGTATCGTTGGTCCTCGCGCTTTTAAATCGGTGAATGTTTCGAGTTAAATAATCGATTATGTTTCATTCTAATACTTTGATTCCATAATCGGAATCCTCGAGTGATTTTCATAATCGAATGACCGATTATATTTCATTCGAATGATCCCATCACTGGTTTTTATTTCAATCGTCTAAATTTTAGGTTATCTGTGCTGTTCAATATTTTGAAAAAATGTCACAATTTTGCTTTATTTGCAATAAACTTTTGATTGAACATGAAACAGTTATGGCTAGTCGTGAAATGCCAACTTTAATCGATGCAAGTGTCGCGAGAGGTGATGAGTTTGCTGATTACTTAAGAAGTCAAAAGTCCACAACAATTCATGTGGATTGCAGAAAATCCTACACTCGAAAAAGTTCTATCATAGCAGTGAAAAGACATGAGGATGAACAAGCCAGTACTCCAAAAGTAAGTCAACCTCGTACTAGAGAGCGAAAAAAACTATTTATTTTGTGGCAATGAAGCTATGTGATTTTGATGAAGAGACAACTGATTCATTTCATTTGAAGAATTGATGAACATCCATCAAGAGGAAAAGGAACAAGAAATCGAACACGACATTACTGTTGAAGTAAATGTTGAAGAGTATGAATCAGATTAAAATATTTAAAAAATTCAAAACTACATTTAAAGTCAATATCCAATATTATTTTAAAAAGTATTGACCCTCAAGATAACAGTATAATACGTGACCTCTTAAGGTGGAAACATTATCGTCACGTAACGTGAGCCCATATGTTGTCACATCGGCGAAATCTCACATGCTGTCAGCTGTCATGCCTTCGAAACACACTATACTCACATCACATTCATTACTTTACGTTGTGTGTCATGATGGAACGTGAAGATTGTGGCTCGACGTGTTCCTCAGAATTCGAAAACATTAGAAATATATAAAACTTAATTTTTCTTAGTGTTTCAACTTATTATTCTTATTTTACATCTGATATTGATTAATCCTGCTATCCCAAAAGTATAATAATCATTTCATTGATGTATTAATTTCTCTTAAAATTTAAAACAACTTCTCAAAAGAAATAGATAAAAGATTAGTTTTTTGATTTTCTATAAATTGAACTACATAGTACTGGCCCCTATATAAAATATAAAGTTATTATTAAATCACAAAATACAAATTGTTGTATACACTCGAATTATTTGTAGGCGTCCGGGATACCGGAAAGTAAAGATGTAGCCGTTTTACTATGAGACTTGTGACATTACAACACAATGACCTACGTTACTAAATCTGTTTTTAACTTTGTTTACAGTCATTATCACTTAATTGTGTTATTAATAGCTGTACAGTAATGTATACATTATTATTTATGTATTAAATTTATAAATATTATAAAGGAAATCATTAATAAAAAAGTATTTACCTTTTAGTAGAATTAAATCAAATAACTCTCTATGTCACGCGTGGGGTAAATGTAAATTTGCAGAAACGAACTCACGTTGTCATGTATAACTTGCCGTGAACTACATGAGGTGACGTGACGTGACCATAGTGTACTTCTAGCTGATTTCAAAGTACATGCTAGTGCGGAAGTACACTAAGGCCAGTTATACGTGGCAGCGTGAGTTCGTTTTTGCAAATTTACATTTTTAGTGTCGCTTCTTTCGGTAATTTTGTAAGTGAAGTATCTTTGAATCATTATAATCGAACAAATTTTATATTTTTAATAAAAAATAACTGCTTCTTATGTTCCTTTGCAGTTATATTGAAATGAAGAATTAAATGACACATCAGGATTAATACTTGAGTCGTAACGAAATATTGGCATTTAATTCTCCTGAAATTTATATTCATTGCTAAATAGTACAAAGAAAATGAAACGGAAACAGGGAGATCACGAGATAAAGAAAGCATATTTCATAAGAAGCTTTTGTTGTCATCGTTCTGTCTCAAATGATTGCCTCTCCTTTTCTTTATAATAATTATAAATTTAATGCATATACATTAAAGTAAACATTAAAATAAGAACTTTTAATAACACAGTCACAATTAAGTGATAATGACTATAAACAAAGTTAAAAAGTTAAAAACGGGTCTGATACCATAGATTGTTTTGTTGTATTGTCACAATTCTTATTTTTGACAAATTTTATTTCTTTCAAAACCACAAAGGTCAATAAAAGCAGTAAATCACATTAGGTAGATTTATAAATTTTGACAATAAATGTGTAAATTCTGCACGGATTCATTATTGGTTCGTTACCATTTAAGTATGCATGTCTAATTAGTAACTGATAAAGAACACGAACCCAAATGAAAGTAAATTAAAGTTTATAGAATGATGTATTTCCGAAATTATTAATAACAGATATTTTGCCACGTTTTCTAATTCATCCTCGAACGCATGACATACAAAGTAAGGTAACAAATGTGACGCGCGTATAGTCTAAGGCATGACAGCATGGCTGATGTGACACTACATGACCTCACGTGAAGATAGTATATATATCTCAGAAATGGTGACTCTTTAAAAAAATATATGTTTGTATTTGGCACCATGTGAGCTTTACAATTAATATATTACACGATTCGCTTAAAAAATAATGCTTATTTTTCATTTAATTGTACAATTTGCCCCTTAAAAATAACATCACGAGTTTGATTTTATTTATCTCAAAATAACTAGTTGCAGGTATACAAAATTTCAGGCGTATTAACTTCCCAAAATTTCTCCCCTAAAGAACCTGCAAAGTCTGATTTTTTTTATACCGCTACCTGCTCTGGATTAGGATTAATACCAAATTTCAAATATTTTCGTCTGGTAGTTTGGAGGAAAATAGGATATTTATTGGTTTTTGTACTGCAGTTTGTTAATTTTTATTAACTATTAAACCGCCGCATCTTTAGACTTTTACTGGGACAATCTGCTCCTCCAGTCAACTTTATTTATAATTTTCTTTAATTTATTGCAATATAATCATATAAATATTCCGATTTTTATCATTAGTTTTATTAACATTTAGTATAATGTCTAATGATTATTCTAATATTTAAAAATCTAGCTTTGGCAGATTAAGATTAATAAAAAATGTATTTTTCCAAGTTTCAAATTCATTTCTTGGATAATCGCGAGTACTGTTGAGGAAAATTTCAAGGTAATTTCAAAGAATGCCAATTCTGGTCGAATGCCTTATATTCGGATTGTAAGTAAATCTCATATTTTATAGTGTTTCGAATTTTCAACTATCATTCATAAAACACACTATTGCACTTAAGAACGATACATAAATTACCTAAAGTGTTGAAATTGTTAGAAATCGTTAAGAATGTTAAACTCAGCGAAACAACTTGCAAAATAAAAGCAAAACTTTGATAATGCGATAGAATTAAAGTTCCACGTAGAGCGAATATTCATTATCTTAGTTTGTTGTTCTTAAAATCAATCTTGTTAAGTCAGTAACGTATTTAACAAATTGAATAAACACTCAAAGCCAGAGAATCTCATAAATGCGAACGTAAAATATTTACCGAAAAGTTTCCCAACAATAACAACTACGTATATACGTATGTATATATAGTAGGGTTGTGTTGCTCATCTCTTCGTATTACATTCGTTTTTCCCGCTTTCATCGAAACACTACGTTTCGCCTGAAAACCGCAACAACAAAACAAAACGTGTTGTTAAACAGAAAAGTTTTGTCGAACATTTAATCCGCGGCCGAACATTTTGCCATACAATGAGGGCACTTCGTTTATAAATTTCGAAACCTTGACGCACTCTCTCTCTCTCTGCTTTTGAATGAAGGAAACTTTTTAAATTTTAAACAACTTGTTAACGTGTTTTTACGCCACACGCCCGAGATTTTATTAGCAAATGGCGTTTTCATACGTTTAATAGGTATAGAACATCTAGATCATGCGTCTGTAGATGGGGGTGCAGAAAATCTAATAGTATTTATGATTAACCTTATACAGAGTGTTATTGTTCCCGATTTTTTTCAAGTCAGACACCAGAACTTATGGAATTTTCTCTCTCTGTCAATTTATATAAATTACCCGACCGGACGTATATGACCTTTGTAGTCATTGTTACAGATTATTGGGTTAGAATCAAACTTGCCCTTTAACTAATGTAAACTTTTATTAACCAAGATTACAAATCCATAATTCACAAATAATTAACAATTAACGTAATCTGTAACTTCAATTTTTGATTAAGTAACAATTTTAAAAAAATTACAGCCCCAAAGCATACCAATATCATAGTAAAGGTGCCTGAAAACTTTTAGGTTTCTGGGATTTCCGCAACATCTCCCTTTTAAGGGTTGAATGATTGCAACACAAATGTTAGCCATAAAAAGCAAAATACAATAAAAATAATTATATAAAGTCTTTTATTCCATCACATGCGTAGCAATGACAAAATAAAACTGCCTGAAAAGTTACAGGATTCTGGGATTTCCGCGACATCGCCCTTTTATGGATTTAATCATAACACAAATGTTTTACTTACTAGAAATTAAATTTTAATATCATATAAAGTCTGACGTGAAAATTGGGTGGTATACCAAGGAGGTATTAAAACTAAATACTCAAATAATACCTTGATTGGCTCACATGTGCGAAACGACAGCTCTTCGTCGGTAACATTTAGCTTATGGGTTAGGTGATAAATAGACAAAAGTAAATTTATTTAAAGGTGCCGGATACAGACTTGAAATGTAACACATACCTTATAACTGAAAAAACCGATGTCAGGTTAAGCTCTTCAACTCACACCTTCATGTGAATTTATACTGATTATTATATCACTGTAAGCAATATTTTCACTTGTGCTATTGTCAAACAACAAATATTTAGTCTAGTGCAATTTGTAACTCTGTCAATCAATCAATCGACAAGATCAGGTAAAAAAAAACAAACCAGTACAAATGAGAATTAAAAAAAAAACTAATAAATTAACAAAAAAAAGCAGAATATCTATTTGTCAGTTAAATTGTGGAACTTTAAATTTTTCAGCTAAATTAAATAACAAAAACTATATGATGTTTAAAATATTCAATACTGACTCAACAAATGTTGTATCATGATTCAAGATATTTTCTGTGTTCAATATGATAAGGGTGAAATCTGCCGACAGTATTAAACCTCACCTTGAACAAATGAAGATTAATGATTCGTATCTCAAAGCCCTGGATCAATTCAAATTACAGCCTTACGTCAAGAACGCCATCAATAACGAAAACAATGTCACAAATCATTCTCAACACGTGGCAATTCCTATATTACGGCTGCGTACTATAATAAATAACTAGTACACTCGGTACTCCACACATATTCATCCAAGTTGTGCTAAAGTATCCACCATATAACTGACAATAAAAATATGCCTATACGGCAAAAATTTTCCATCCAACAAATAACCAAACAGTAAAAATATCCAAACAGAAAATCTATCTATTAAACAGTTAAATTGATCTAACAGATAATTAGCCAAACTTTACAAATATGGCTCAAGTAAAGATAGCGAAACGGAAAATATATGGCTTTAAGAGAGAATCACTCCAATTAAAGAATTGTACTGGGTGGACCATTTTAATTTCTCCAGTAGAAAACTGTGACAGCTAGCGAAAAACATTTTAGTCAAAAGTTGCACAACATCAAGGGGGCATATCCTTATAACCTTGCCTTTGACCTTGTGATCATTATCAAGGTCATTTCAAGGGCAACTTAGTTTTATTAAATAGGAACCTCCATTTTTGATTACGGATTACGAAAGAGCGGAAAATTTTACGTTCAGGCGATGTACCACAGAAGGGGTTCGCACGACCCCCAAGGTCTTAATCTTCTTAATCATTCTTCCCGAGTAACCTTGAGCAAAGGTGCTCAACTTCTAAGGGGGCATATTCTCAAGACATTGTCTTTGACCTTAGAGGGTATGTTCAAGGTCATTTCAAGTTAGTCTGTAACCTAATAACACAATATATTATTTTGCACCCGAATTCGGAAAAAGCGGAAAACTCTATCCCAAAAACTCAATAATGTAGTAACCTTAATTTTTCATCTGTCTGTGTGATCGCTTGTACCCCTTCCGTATAATAAGCTCATGAAAATGACGATGCGTTATTAAAGTATTTCATAATTATTATAATTAAACAATTCTTAATAACACAAAAAAAATTGACATCTTGACATTGGGAGATCGTTCCAACCCCATATGTGTTACATCATATGAACATAAAATATCCCGGTCTTTTAGAATCCTTAGTAAAAAATAGGGCTTCCTATTAAAAAAACGCAGATGACCTTGAATACGAATGCAAAGTCAAAGGTAAGGTCATAAGGATATTTCATGCCAGATTTTTCGAGAAATTCTACTGGGAAAATTAAAATGGTCCACCCGGTATAAGGCTGCATCAAAAAAATTATATTTGGGACTGCAGAAAAATAAAATATTGCATTGCTTCATGACGTTTTAATTCAAAATGGCGTTGCACTCACCTTCTAACAAAGGGTTATAACAACAAACAAAAATTCCAGCCAATCGATATACATTCGAACTTTCAAACGATGCCAGGAAATTTACGGCATCCACAAATACTTTTTACGACTGATATTATGTAAGTCGGCTTCTGAAAGGCCATCAGAAAGTTGAACCATAAACCCGCACAAGCGGCACGACGTACATAACTTGACCACAGCCGAAACAAGAAAAAAGCGTCCTTTCGTTAGACACTAAATCGAAATTTTCTCACCTCTCCTCTACTAGAGAACGATGGCATTACTATCCTTTCGACGCGTTCATGAAAATCACAGCCAATACTGTTCTTTCAATTAAACGATATTTCGAAGAGGTGCTTTTATTTGTAAACTGTAAAATTTGAGAGTTGTAAACAGATGAATTCTCAAACCAGTTTTAAATTACGTATTCACTGTAAAGACAACCATAAGGCTGTAATATTGGACTAATTGATTAATTTTAATTCGAACATTGTTTAGAGATTTGAATAAGAACGTCATTGTTATGAATTTTGGAACAAACAGGATAACAGACATTCGCATCAGTTCTAACAAGCAGAGGATAAAAATAGTAATGTCTTTAGGCACCGCCGGCTTAAAGTAACGTCCTTGCTAGCGCTGACTTGTGAAAATTTGACAAGACAACAGGATACAATGTACTCAGGAGCTACAAACGCCTAAATTAGTGCAGTGAACCTACAAAGAACAAATCTAGCCAAGAAAGTTTAACACACCATATTGATATTTTAGTTATCTAGTTTTTGAAGATGTCAAAATCATCTGTACACAATCTTATCCCAGAAAAAAATTAATTAACCAGAAAGCTTACACTACCTTACACCAATTAATAATACTGTATAGTTATTCATACCGTTAATAATCGATCTAATTGCCCTTGATGGACGAAACTCAACACATATTTCGTCATCCATTTGGTATCGAGATCGCTCCCACACACAACGAGACGACGGTATGATGAAAATGCAAACACCACTGCATATCACACACAAACGAGCGCGCTCACACACATACATAAACAAACCCGAACACTACAACAGAATTAACTACCTAATTACGATTAGAGTGCATCATTAAATAACAAGAGTCGAATGGAAACGAACGACGTGGTTATATAGACCGAACGAATTAGCAAAATTTCATGCAAAATGGGTAATAGACCTGTTTGTTTTTGTAGAAATGGGCTCTCTAGGATATCTATAATAATTATATCTTATTGTGCCATCTCAGAAAAATTATAAATACCTAACTACAAGTTGATAATTGGACTCTTGCAGTTTCTTCTTTATATCTTCGTTCCTATAGAAAAAATGTTTTTAATACAACTACTTTGGAATGAAATTTTCTACAAGAAGATGACATGCAATTTTGGGTTATCTCGAATAATGGAAAAAAGTAGAAAATTGTGAAAAATTTTAGTTCTATACTTGATGCAGAAGAGCTACTCCATTTTTTTCTAAACTATCGAATAAGGCAAATTATTTATAATAGTTACTTAGTTACTTTTCTCCTGAAACCAGTATAAAATTTAAAATGTAAGATTATTATCATCAAATAAACCCACAGAGGGTTAGTATACACTTAATATTAACCCTTCAATAAACTAAACTTTAAACCATACAAAATTGAATCTTATAACCACTATAATACAAATTAGTAGTATTTTAAGTTCAATAGTAGTTTCATTTTATAGTATTAATTATCCATTAAGTTAATTTCGTTTTGTTTGCTTTTTTCGCCATGCATATTTATTCCTTTGGGAATAAATGAAGTGTTTTTATTGCAATGATATAGCTGTTCAAAAGAAAATTAACTAAAAAGCATGAAATAATATTTTGCTACAATTAAATACTTTTTATGAAGTCGGTGCCAAGCGAAAGTGAAAATATTTTGTGAGGTACATTGATGAGTTGAACTTCGCAACTTGGCTGTTCAAATTGGCACCGACTTCATAAAAAGTATATAATTGTAGCAAAATATTATTTCATGCTTTTTAGTTAATTTTCTTTTGAAGTCGGTTTTTGTTTTTTAAAAATGTATTTATTTTACAATTTTCAGTGATGCAATGGCTGTAATTGCTAATGAGTTATCCTACAGCTGTAACATTCTATTAACACTTTTTTAACCATTCTTCATAACAATATTTGTACTCCGCCCTGTATGTCCGCTATCATTAATTTCAAACTGCTGTGAGCTACCTTATATAATTATTTCTTGCTTTTTACTAACCATCCTATAAGTTATAATTACGACGCTATATTTTAACCATCTTGCATAGCAAATCTTATGAAGACGAATCTCACTTTTACGTAGGTTACCAAATCACCCTGTATTGAACACCTTTAAATTACAAATCAGCTATCTTGATTGTTGCAAACTGTCAATAACTTTTTAATTATTTAATATCTCTGCAAAACGATTTTCCCAAATGTGAGACCATAACCAATCGATTTGTATCCATTGAAACTTCTAAATAGGAATATTTCATCGAAACGCCTTTTTTCCAGAACTCAATTACATATATATATATATATATATATATATATATATATATATATTTGTTTTTAAGTTTTCGCGGGCACTAAATGTTTTAGGTGGTTTCCGGGAATTCATCCGCGCAGCTGACAACCGATCCCTGCCGGGATCGATGGTAAAATAACGACGTTTCGGCAGAGTCACATCTGCCCTCTTCAGGTCGGTTCGCATAATTCTCGTAGCCTTCTGCTTTCGCTTCTAGTTACTCGAGTAACTAGAAGCGAACCGACCTGAAGAGGGCAGATGTGACTCTGCCGAAACGTCGTCACTTTACCATCGATCCCGGCAGGGATCGGTTGTCAGCTGCGCGGATGAATTCCCGGAAACCATCTAAAACATATATATATATATATATATATATATATATATATATATATATATATATGTATATATATATAAACAAACCTTGTTCGTATTATAGTATTAGATTACTCCTACTTGATAACAATTTTATATCTTAACCGAGATGAAGATACTTTAATTTGTAATCGAAAGTCCTCTTTGAAGACAAACCTTGTCTACAGTTAATACAAATTGACCATGTAAAAATTCTGTTTGTGAAGAATAATTTTTTTCTCTTAAAATTATGAATAAAATCCTTTGATTTATGAATACACATTGTATATTCATATTAACTGACACTTATTTTGATTAACTCTTCTTATTTACAATTTACCGCAAGTTCCGAATAGTTAATACCAGTAACTCTATCAAATCTTATAATACCGGGGACTCCATCAAGACATAGAATATAATAAGAAAAAAAATAGGTAAAAAGTTTTTTGCCATTCTATAAGAAACGATACAAGCTATGTTATTTGAAAACAATTTCTGACCACTTTGAGATATCACGGAAGTAATCCAACCTTTTTTTCAATTCGTCCCACGTTCCGAATAAAATTTTTCAAATTTTATAATAATACCTGGCTCCTCCACCAAGGCATAGAGTATATGTGAATAGGTAAAAATAGTTTTTCCCCATTTTCTAAGAAACGGTAAAAGCTATTTTAATGAAAAAAATATGGGACCACTTCGCTATATCCCCACACAGGATCCCGTAAAATGGTCGAAATTCCTCGAGCCGTTCCCGAGTAATCGGTGAACAAACATAAAAAAAAACAGACAGACGAATTGAGAACCTCCTTCTTTTTGAAGTCGGTTAAAAATTCTTATATTCATTTTAGGTAGTTAAATGGGATTAATGATGGTTAAGTGTTTTATAATGGAAACAATGATTCGAGAGCATAAGATTAATCGATTCCTTGCTTGCATTATTAGAATTTTTGTTGACGATTTTAAGTTTTTAATTTTGTAGTACCTACAAAATAGATAGATTATTAGTATAGGCTCCTACAGAAGCAATATTGAAATAGGAAATAATACTACGGAAAATGCATAATAAATATTTTTTATATATATAGTCGACAATTTATAGAACACAAAAATCAAGTAGGTACTTTGTTTAATTAATATATGTATTCTATTTAAAGTCTTATAGTTAGTAAATTTAATATTAAAACGAGGTAATCTTAACTCCAAGAGCCTAGAAGAAGGTAACTTCTATGGGTTTAAACTCATGACGACTTTTTTTAATGTAATAGCCCAATAAATCTGGGTTTAAAATTATATTTTGGTAAATGTAGTATATGTCCCCCCCCCTCTCGATACATGAAATCCCAACTGTGAAAGCACGTATCTGGATCCGCCCCTGTTCTAATTCTGTAAAATGGAGAAGAAAAATCTTTACAAGATCTTTATTTTTTAATTTTTAAAATGCATTTTGTGGAATTAAAAAATGTTAAAAATGGACCCAGAAAATTGTTTTAGGGATCTTAATTGTGAAATTTAAAAAAACGCTTTAAAGGGTGCAAATATATTTAAAAAAGGTTTCCTACCTCTATATGCCACTCCAGAATTAGAACAAAAAAAAATCAAATAAATTTTCTGTACTAAATTTTCATTAAAAAAATCTTCGAAAAAATCCTAATTTTAAAAATTTAATGGCATCAACGTTCTTCTGAGTAAAATTTATTCCAACCCACTTTTGTTAAGAATTTGTTTCTGCAGCCGATAGCAACGAAGTTATAGTAGAAAAACCTTTAATTGTTTATAAATAATTTGCCACAACTTTTCCCATTGCGCTTATAGATACAATTATTAAAGATAAAACAAAAAATATATATCTACTCCACAATTAGCAAAAAAATTCGCTTAAATTGATCTAATTCTCCCGGAGTAATACCGTTGTCGATTGCAACGCGACATGTTCATCGCCATATACGCGGTTCGAAACCGAATTACTGACATTGACAATACTTCTGATTGCCTATCGAAAATTCACAGAGGCGTTAAGTTTTGCGGTGGTGCCGTGAGAATGACGGCGCTTCACGCGCGATTGACTTCGCGAAACTTTTATTTGACCTGCCATAAAACCAGTCGTTATTATCGAGCACCTAGTTTTCTCCGAAACAGACAAGCAGTCGTGGTGAGAATCGTATAGAAAGTTATTTGATTAGATATAAACTACGGTTGATGTGTTATAAAATTGGATTGTTCAGTTTCTTTGTAGAACTGTAATAAAGAATCAGCAACTTTCCGCTTTTTTAAATGAGTAGGTTCTCAATTCGTTTGTATGTATGTTTTTTAATACTCGAAAACGACTTAACACGTTGGCTGCGATACGGCGCATATGTGGCTCGTATCGGTTTCTACTGGAAAACGGGTAAAAAATTATCAATCTTCCCTAAATTACAATTTCAATAACTTTGTTATTTTTCCATATTTTTCAAAATTATTTGTACAGAAATGTTCAAAACTACTTTCAGAAAATTGTTATGAATTAAAAACATACGGGCCAAATACGCGTTGTAACGCACACTGGAATGGGAAAAATCATGTACGAGCCATATATATGCCATATAGCAAAAAACAATCAACTGTGTTTCCCGAAAAGTATAAGCCTGTATGAGAGCCAAAACACTTCTAAATGTAGTGCATCAGGTCAGTTAAGAGTCAGGTGTTCGGTGGATTAAATTCACTAAATATTTAAGATTAAATATGAATTCCGGCGCTCAAAAAATTTTAAATTTGGCTAGAAGTCAGCGAATTAGTTCAAGTTCCCATGAATTTAGCAAGGATTCAAATGATGCGCTCAATGATAAAGATTTTGTACCAAATGATGAATGTTACGGAAAATGAAACTGTCGCTTTGGAAAACGAATGAAAAGAAGTAATTTATAATGAAAACAAATTTCAATTTATTTGTCCTATTAATGATATTTTTGTTAATATAACGAGTTATGCCAATACACCCTCTCAAATATTTCAGTTGCTTTTAACCGATGAGATGATTGAGAAAATGGTAGTTGAAACTAATCGGTTTGCACTTCAACAATAGGAAAATGTTCAATGGCAAAATTCTAGGATAAAAAATTGGGAACTAGTGAATATAGAAGAAATAAAACAATTTTTGCCGTGATATTAGAGATGGGCATAGTGGATGTACAAAAAAATAATTTGTATTGGTCAAAAGATTCACTCTTTCATAACGAAATTATTTAAAAAAGTATGTCAAGAGATAATAGATTTTTAATAATATTGAAATTCTGGCACTTCGTGAATAATTTGGAGGATGTGAGTGAAGACAAAGACTCCATTATGAAAAGTATGTAAGTGATACAGAAAAGTAATGTCTGAAATTTTTTACAATTTTCTCTGCAGATTTATGAAATCTTAACAATTTAAGGTAAACAATATTTTTTCGAAATGTTTTCGAGTAAACTGAGTTTGAAAATTACTCTGCTCGTTAAGTTATTAGGCGAAAACTTACAAAAATCTGTTTACCATGGCAAGTAAAAGACTGACGTTGCAACAACGCTTAACAATTTAAGTTATTGATAAACTGTCAATTGAGCTTTGCAGTGTTTAATTAGCAAAAGTGGTAATTGGAAAATTTAAGTAAAATTTATTGCAACTCATCAAATGGAGTTATATTCAAACACGGAAATAACAGATATGCACTGTATGTATTACCGTGCAACTGGAAATGCATCAGAAGCGAGGCGTCTGTATGCGGCAGCATACCCGAATAGACAAAGGATCCATCATACTTTTACTTGCCATGGTAAAAGATTTTTGTAAATTTTGGACTAATAACTTGAAGAGCAGTGTAAGTTTCAGACTCAGTTTACTCGAAAACCATTGTAAATCTCGTTTTGGACAAACATAATATTTTTTAATTAAAATTGTTAAGATTCGAGAAAATTGTAAAAAATTGAAATAAAAAAATACGGATCGAAAACCTCCTTATGATTTGCATGTCGAAAACCTGAGTAGCACACGTTATTTAACGTAAAAAGTTATGTCAACCCATACATTTTTTTTTTTCATTTATTTTCGACCGTTTTGTCAATAACAGAAGAAGAAAAAACAGTTTTGTTTGAGCCCTTTTAAGGGCATGTCACTTCCTAAGGGTGCGTTTTAGGACATATGTTAATAGGGACTTTTTTGTTTATCTCAATGTGTTCTATACACAGTTTGGAACCCTATTTTAGAAACACCCTGTATAAAAGCTTGTAGTGTTTGCTTGATTTATAACCTGAAGGTAATGTATGATATTGAATAAAAAATGTATTATTTTGCTTAAAAAACATTTTGTATTAAGATATGCAAACTGTCCCAATAACGCTACTTTACGGTCCTATCAAAGGTAGCCTTTAAATAATTTACAGAATATTTTGCAGTACCTACGTACCTTATTAACCACTATCGTTCGAACGGAATATACAAAATATATTTTGAAAGCACATAAATGTACTCCAATTTTTGTTACACTGCAGTAAATTGTATTACTAATGCTTGTATGAGATATCTTAACAGCGGAGGACCCAGTCAGCAGAAAAAATAATTTAATTAATAACAGTAAACGGAAGAGAGTTAACCATTAGAACTTATATACTGTAGAGAGAAAACCAATAATAACACTAAAAATCATTATAATTTTTATCTCGTGCCGATTCCCCAAGAAAATTTTAGATCCGCCCCTGTTTCTTGATAGCTAGTGTTATTTGCATTTTTAATGCAATATTTACTATTTTAAACCAATTTCCTAACATAACGAAACTCGAAGATAAGGAAATTCCAGCGAACTTTCAAATTATCTTTAGTATATCCCAATCGGACTAGCCTGGTAATATGGGGTGTTTTGCAAAATATCCTTCTAAATTTTTTAAAATTAGGATTCATCAAAAACTACGAATCTGATAGTATCCAACTTCTTGTGCATATATTAACTTTAAATATAATACGAAAAATGTTCTAGTTTTAGTCATCAGAAAGTAATGAATTTTTGAAGAGTCCACTTTTCACGTTTTTCCGATACCACCGGATAAAAAAAAGCCAACCAGGACTAATTATTATGAAACAAGAACAAACAATATCGTCAATATCAATAGTAAACAAACAACTTACGTTTTTACAACACAGTGGTCGAAAATAAAGCATGTTTATATTAAAGTTTTAAAATTTCCAAATTTAGGTAATAACTGTTAATAATTCTTTATTATGCAACTTTTATTGTGGCTTGAAGCTTATAATCTGATATTATTTACAGTTCTTATTCTGCAACTTTTATATATACCATTTTTGTTACATTGACGTCTATAAGAGGTCTACCAGCTGTTAAATAAATGAAAACACCTTGTAGAGTGGGAAATATCACAAAATCTGATTTATAAAACAGCATGCATAACTTAACTGTTTCAAAGAGTCCATCTCGCATTAAGTGTTCAATTTTCCTACACTTCGATTAATAAATCTAAAACGAATGGTGTAAATATATTACAGTAATGGATTTAAAACCGACATGAAATAATAATAATACAAAAGTGTAGTAATCATGTAAATATCATTCATATATATCTAATAACACAAAGGAAATTGCAGGAATCAAAGTTAAAGTTAACCTAAAAATATAAACTATGTAAAAAAATGTTTCCATATAAAGTTAAATAATTTAGGTAATAACTGTTAATAATTCTTTATTATGCAACTTTTATTGTGGCTTGAAGCTTATAAATCTGATATTATTTACAGTTCTTATAGAGCATAGTTTATGAAAATTTAATAGTTCTGCATCCAATTTTTTTTAAAGTACTTGACTGGTATATATACCATTTTTGTTATTCATTGACGTAGAACAAACATATTTGGAAATTAATAAAATAAATTAAAGCGGAAATGGAAATAGCAGGTGGCAAAATTTATTAAATAAATATCTGACATTGAAAGGCTCTCTTTGTTTTCCGATCGTCGACCAGAGCAGTTGAAAATTTCGTTCCTGTAAAATTGCGTTTCCATGACAACCAGATAAATGTTCTGTGATATCATTGAAATTAGTGTTTCATGTCAGTTTTTGACAAGAAATTAAGTTGGAAATTAAAATTTTATAAATTTTGAATCAACAATTGGAAATCATAAAATTTAAATATTCCATAAAAGGAATTGTTTGAAATCTATTGGAGGAAGAGATAAATCAAATTTTGTTAAAAAATATAAATATTGGTGCAACAGCAAACATATCAATTGAGTAGCAGAATTTAGTTTATAAACCAAAACAAATCAGGAAGCAGTATACTAAAACCAAAATTAAGGAAAAGGGGAATTCAAGCCAGGCAACTGTGAGTTTTTGAAACATTATTTAATAAACAGATTATTGAAATCCAAAATCAGTCAGTGATAGAAATAAAGGTTTTTATTTAAATTTAGTATAGTGAATATTTGTGTTTAGAGAATTGAAATTTTGTAACAAATTGATAGAAATTTAAGAGTATTTAGGTAACCAGGAAATTTATTTTGTTGTAAAGGCAATATTATATATCAGAATTGTATTGTGGAAAATCATTATTAATAAATTGTAATTTGATCCAGAATTTGAAAATTATTTATTAGTCATTTAAAAATATTAAAAAAAAAAAAATTAAAGTGAAAAATAATTTCAAAATTTTAAAAGTGTTAGTGTCACTAAGAAGAAAAAGAGAATTAAAAGATAAGTATAAAATTCATTTATTTATATAAGATCTACAATTTTGAACCCAAGCAAAAAAGACCCTGAGGTAATCATACATTTTAAAAAATTCAATTTTATATTACAATCAAATATATATATATATATATATATATATATATATATATATATATATATATATATATATATATATATATATATATATACCTTTTACAAGTTCCGAATGTTATTTTACACAAACTTCAGTGTCTCACCTGGTTTTCCGTTTAGATAATCCAATTTCACTTCAACACTACCAACAACAAAAACACTATTCCAACAAAAAATATTTCCAAATTCCACCAGATATGATCACCATCATTCTTCAAACTCCTTTCCCCACTAATCACATACTACGTGTATATATCTATCTATCGGCGTCGCGAGAACGATCATTTATCTAATTTACAAATAAAACATTCACCATAAATTACCGAGTTCCTTCATTCGAACACAGCCTAGGAAACGGAAAAAGACAAACACTGAAAGTGACGCGGCCACGAAAGCGGGAGTTTAGGATTGAAGCACCAGCTAGTTTCGGTGATGTGCCTGCGTGTGGATTTGCCGACGAAGCGTCCACCACCCGTCAATCCACGACAACAAACTGAAACTGAAAAGTAAAAGTCGTCGCCAAAGTTTTACCTACACAGCAGTGCTGCCAGATTGATTTTTACTATTTCAGTAATGTCACGTTGAAAAATCAGTGAAACTCAGTAGATTTGCTCGGTTTTATATTTACAGCACTTTTAAAGAATATTTTTTTGTTAGACTGCTTAATAGAGTATGCTGTGGTTAGTAATGGGCAACACTGTTGACACTTCGACACACGCACGGCTCAGTGTGTCAACACAGTGTTTTGGCACAATTGTGCCATACAGCACAATAGAAGAGTTGACAGTTGACGATTATTATTACCCAGTCTTATTACTCATATTTGTATTTTCAGTTAATGAAATATATACATTCGCGTACAGTATCAAAACTCTCACCTTGCCCTATTTTGTACCTTATAAACAAATTATTTTCTTGAACAAACAAAAACATCTACAATCAATTATATTCCGAATTACGAAAACTCTACTTTTAGATTTTACTTTAAATACAAGCAACAAGATTTACACATACTCTAATTATGGCTTGTCTTAAGCCTAACATTCGGTGAATCATTAATTTTATAGAACGAGTTGATTGAATTTTCTAGTCGTTTAAATTTAAATTTTATTGGGTATATTTAATTAATGACAAAAGATTAGATTAGAAATTCAAGGTAAAGACATTCATTATTGTTATTGATTAATTTATTAGTAACATTTTTGAAAAAAAAATAGTGAGTTGAAGCACACTTGATTCAACATAAGCACGTATCAGTGTGCCTGTGCCGCATATCGTACCGGGACAGTTTGTGTCATATAATATAATACAGTAAACGAGTTGGAGTTGATAGTTGACGATACATATACTCGTAACTCAATTTTATTCGTGATGGTTTGAATGAATGATTTTTACAATGTTTAATTTTTAAATTTATGAATACATTATTTATAACTAAATGAATAAATATTACTAATTTAAACGGTATCCAACTAGAGCGAGCCGGTGTACTTTTTATATATCGTTAATGCTAACACTCGATCTGAGACTCGAAACAAAGTGTGTCATAAGGAGCTATGTGTTACTGGGATGGTGTCAGCACCCTTGGCACATGAGAAGGTGTTGATACAAAAGTGCGGTACCGCAGATAAGTCTTAAACCCATAAGGATTGATTAAATATATCGCCTCAATGGCCATAATCCATAAAATAAAACCAAACAAGGTCTTTGAAGTGTTATTACTGTATTTGTGTTTATTTGCCGATTTTTTTAAAGGTAGCTCACATTGGTTTTCCTTTGTCCTTATTTTTGTAAATTATTACGTAAGAACATGTATTAGCAAATGATTTTTCCAACTCTCACTACCTAATGTCATATTTAGTAATACTACTCCACTACTATTAATAATAATTCTTTTTAGTATGTTAACATGACCTGTAATTGAATTTCTTATATACGGGGTTTAACATAAGCAGATATTATCTGTCGATCAGTCGAAATCAAAGCTTTGAAAGTAGCAATCGATATAGTGGAAGTGATCTGATAAAAAATACGATATTAACATATTAAATCTTGAATATAGTGTCACGGTGCTATCACCGTTTCATTTCCCATTCCATTTTGCGGGAAATGGCGAAACACACGGTTAGTAATTTACTACTAGAATTTGGTCCGCTTTGTCCATGTCCAATGTTGCGTTGCTCGCCCCACTCTAGTCTCGACTCGAGTGCGCTTTGGTGTTTCCGACAACGCATGGAAAACAAGTCGACATGTCGATCGATCAAGTCGATTAGAGCGTACACTGTCAATAGATGGAATCGATCGACAATGTGAACTTAGTGAGGACGCGGCTTTAGATTGTAGGGGACGAAAAGAGTACTAAAAAGTGAAATGCATTTACTTTTCAAATTTGTATGAGGGTTTGTAGAAATATACAGTTTTTGTATTTATTGTATTCATTTGTGAGATGATATGACAGCTCAATTTCAATAGATTCTTAATAAATTCTGCAGTGAAAAAATAATGTCAATATGATGTTTGAATTACTTAACCATTATAAGGGATTACTTTTTAACTTAGAGTTGCTTTGTAACATTTAGTAATAGTAACTTACCCATCTCCATTGACATTAAAAAATTCAAAGTGTATGTACCTAAAACGTATCAAATCCGACAATCCCAACATAGAATTTAAAAATTTTACAAGTAACATGAATTTACAATGTCATACAAAACTCACCAATCATTCAGTTGTTTTTTACTCCAGGCGAAAATGTTAAAATTTCCGCGCTCATATATTGTAAACACAAAAATTTCACAATTGCAAAAAACAGCCACATATTTAATAATAAAATAAAAACTAAACCTCTTGGCTAAACCAACCACCTCAAAATATTATATTCTAATAAATAAATATCACATTACTTTTTTGCAGTACCGAACCTTCTGCAATAATTCAGTTATTACGGTCGACGCCTAATGAACCAAAGTAAATTCAATCGAATGTCGCCATGATGTTGTTTCATTAACTCGTTGAAAATATAAATTATACTTGCTTTAAATATCATTACATTTGATAAGAATGGTAGAGGATTTTGTTCACTGTAGTGTTCAGTTGATAAAAGTGTTACAGACTTGCAAAAAAATAGTTAAATACATACGTAAGTGCTTACTTTGGTTGACAATTTTTAGCACTTTGTTCTCATAAACAGTAAACTTTCGTACAAAAGTTTTATAAGACTTTTTTTATTTACACTGACCAGTTCTATCATCTGGCAAAATATCTTCCCTGCATTATGTTTAACCTTGTATAGTCTTTAAGCTAACGATTAATAATCGAGGTTCTCAATATTGTTTGAATTTCAGATACATATTTTTAAATAAAGATGGCTGATTTACATTTTTCAGTAGAAATCAGTAGGCCACTAGCAAATCAGTAGAAAAACCGTAAAATCAGTAGATCTACTGTTTTTTCAATAGATCTGGCAATCCTGCTACACAGAGAAGATAATTCTGTTCCGACGAACGTGTACGAATAGCGAAACAACAAAAGTGTTTATTATTTATCTGACACGGTGTGGAATAGCAACAACAGAACCGACCAACCTGGATATCTCGGCTTTATCTCTGATCGCGTTACGAGGGGCATGTGTAAGTGCGCGAAAGCGTGAAATTTTTGTCGATCGTAGATATGTTACCAGCGGAAAAATCTACCTTCTAGATTGTTGTTGTTTGTGAAGCCGTTTCGTATGTCGCGTTTGCCACGAGACGTTCGTGCGACGAACAAAAGAGGACCACGAAATTTTCTAGCGTTCGATTTGCTAAACAAACAAGCTGATTAGTAACATAACCAAGTCAATAGAGAATTTTAAGTGACATAAAATGTAAAAGTAAACCGTTTTTATCATCCGTTAAGTGATTGTTTATATATGTCACAAATGACATACTTTGAACAGCAAATTAGTAGAAGTAAATTATTAAAAAAAAGTAGATTACCTTTTGTTTTTTGCATATGTATATTGTAAAAAGTGATAAAGCTATCATAAACACATTCTTGATCGGAGCATTTTTCAATCAAACCAGAACAAAAATTCATAACTTTATTGTAATTAAAGTTGGAACATTAGTCTTCGTCTTAAAGATAACATATGACGTTTAGATTACTTGAGCTCAAAATCGATATTGTCCGTTAAGTAGATTTTGCAAAATTGCAATTTAAATACACGGTGCACCTGTGTAGATTGAAATAAAAAGTTCATGTAGCTCCGTTTTTATTTTCGAAAATAATTTTAGATACCAATAGACTGTTCGCAATTAAAAACCTACCACGCATTTTTTAACTGCATATATAACTTTTATATTTGTAAATACTTTTTGGCATTATTATTACTCATTAAAATAATTATAATGCTATTAGTAATATAATGTAAATAAAATTATAGTATTATATAACTATACGTATTAACTTTTCACCCTGTATTCATTTATTATAAAACTGCTCAAGAAATATAATAACCTAATAATTTTGTTGCAAACGCAATGTATTGTAAATTTCTGCGCCTCCTTGAAATCACAATAAACAACTTCTATTGACTGTTTTATTATCAAACATTAATGTCAAATTGAGATTACGATATTTGTCATTGCGAATCCTTTAAATTTTTTAATTTCTGGTCCATTTTGTGTTAATACCATTGAAAACGGGGTCTGATTTAGACCTCGAAACGTTTGGACTTTTTAAATATACAGACTTTCAAGTTTATGTGGTGTTATTCCTAAAGAACTCAGAAAAAATAAAAACCAGAGAGGCCACAAAATTACAGATCCTACAAAAAAAGTTTCGTACATCGGACCGGATCTATGTAGGCTTATGTTTTTGAGGTCGCTGAATCCGAATCCGGGGTCAGTTTAACCTCATCAGGTCAGGATCAAGTTCAAATTGCCATAATCTAATCAAAAAATCTGAAAAAAATCACATAAGTTTTTTTGGGGTCGCTGAATCGGAATCCAAGGTCGGTTTGACTTCATCAGGTCAGGTTCAAGGTCAAGCCAAGGTCAAATCTCCAAAATCTAATTAAAAAATCTGAAAAAAATCATACATTTTTTGGGGCGCTAAATCCGAATCTCGAATCATTATATAATGATCTCGACAGTGACTTAAAATAAAAATAAACCAAGATTCGGTTTCAGCGATTTAAAAGACAAATTAATTTACTACAATTTGTTTCGTTAATTTCTTTCAAGTTAATTCGATCTTGCCTTGTAGTTGAACCAATAGACTAGAGCAAGAAAAACTGGATGTCATTGACATTAAAATTATCTCAGTATGACTTTGGAGTAACACTTTATTTGATTCCAGATTCGGATTTAGCGACTCAAAAAACATATGTATGAATTTTTCAGATTTTTTGTTCGATTTTGGAGATTTGACCTTGGCTTGACCTTGAACCTGACCTGATGAAGTCAAACCGACCCCGAATTCAGGGACCCCAAAAACACTTATATTAATTTTTTCAGATTTTTTGATTAGATTATGGCAATTTGACCTTGGAATGACCTTGACCCTGACCTGATGAGGTTAAACTGACCCCGGATTCGGCGACCCCTAAAACATATGCCTACATAGATCCGTCCGATGCACAAGACTTTTTTTGTGGGGCTGTGTTATCATTCAGAAAACAACTTCTATTGACTGTTCAGAAAACAATATAACGTGTTTTAGACATTCTGATGTATCTTTGAATTTTCATTCCAGCTTTTCTCAATTTTTCTAATAGTCAACTAATTTACAGGTACCCAGGCGTTACGTAAAGTCAATGGTATCCAACAATTTCTTATACTTATTCCTCTAAACTGGATAATTTCTTCCTTGAATATACTTTTTGGTACATTCATTTTCCTTTTCCTCTCTAAAGTAATATTCACATTATCAGCTGAAATTGTATTGTATAGTATTGACATATCCTAACCAGAGTTGCAATTCTGGTGGGCGTACGTAATGCAAAATTTTGTCAACAACCTTAGGCAGCAAGTTTTCATTAGCATAATTTTTATAGTATTTTGCTATTTTTAACCACCTTTTATTTACGCTCATGGATTACTCTGAAACGACTCAATCAATTTCGACAATTTAAACATGAGATTTATCATTTTTCAGAAAATCGGAAGAACAATTATTAATCCATGGGTATTGTAGACAAAATTTATTTGAAATGTAAACGAGCACGAATAAATCCATAGGTTTTAACATTTTGATAAATATGCATAACAGGAAATGCATGTCGACATTATTTTTACCTTTCCAACCTCTGTTGGTGGTATTGCGAGAATCGAAATTCTAGCAATTTCAATTTCACGTTTGATTCGCTTCAAAACAAAGCTCTCGTTCGTTCATTCATTAAATGCAATCATTAATTAATGTTTCGATTCGATTTCTAATTATCTTCCGGAATTTAATTATATATAACGACTGATTTATTTATGTATTTCATCTGATTCTTGGGTGAATTATTAACTCGCCAATTTTGATAAATATTTATTACTGTACAGAATTATACAGATTTTGTTGTACTAAATCGTAAATAGAAACTGGACCGTAAGTAATGACCGATAGTTCATAGAAGGCATCACATAATACTCATATTATCTGTTTATTAAAGTAACCTCATCCTTGTGACAAAACATTTAATAATTGTTAATCATTTAAAAACTTTGCGAATAAAAAAAAAACACATTTAATCCGATCAACCAAATAAACTCACTATTCACAATGGTTCATACAAGTTCTAAAAGATTCACATCGGAAATATTCAAAAGGCAGTAGAGAATTAAAATATAATAACTGGAAAATATTTGGTAGTATTTACCATTTGTGTCATACAATTGAGAGCGTGGATAAATCACAAAAAATATCGTCACCATGCCGATGAAGTTGAGGTATATTGATGATTAGTTTTGTTATATAAATGCAAAAATATATAAACAAAATGGTTTGGCCAAATGTAAATGCAACAGCTTCGATTCAACCTTTTCCTGAGATTCGCTGATAATTGCGAATATATTGGACATGTATGTATATCTTTTCCTGCAGCATCTTTTTGAGATCTGCTAACAGGCAGAAGTTAGTTGTAGAATAAAGGGGGGGGGGGGCAAAGTAATTAGAAACATGAATCGTGCAATTTACCATCTTCTTATTGACAATATTAAAAAACTAAACGGATAAGCCTTCCTCTTGGAACACTGTATCTGTTGATGAAAACCGCCACGTTATATTTCAATCAATTTACACAAACCATGACAAATTATATATTTAAATCGTCCTCATGAATCGTTGTATCCATTGGTGAAAACAGCATAGAAATCCGTTCAGTAGTTTCTGAGTTTATCGCAGACCAACAGACAGACGCGGCGGGAGAATTTGTTGTACAATATGTAGTACTGAAACAATTTGTTTAAGCTCTAAATAAAGACAAGTGATAATCTAAAAAATTTGACAAAAATGTGAACGGTCAATACTTTTTTCCTAAGTTACTTTTTTCAGCTCACTTTACTTCACTTTAGGAAACAACAGGTTTTCGCCTACAGACCAAATTTTTCCGATTACATACACAGTGGTAGTCACTCCTAAAAACTTTCAAACGAGATCTTGTTTTTTTTTTCTCTGTATAGCGGAATAACAACGCACTTTGCAAGACAGACCGTAACGAAAATTACTTCATTCACAATATGCACACACTCAACACATATCGAATTTCACCACTTTCTCTTCGAAACAGTCGAAGTTGTTGAAGGCCAGGCTCTTTGTACCTCTACTGTAATTATTTTTGTATTTTAAGTAGGTTAAGAAGACCATTACAATTTGTCAATATCTCGACGAGAAGAAAATATGTTCAGTCACGCGACCATCAAATGTATATGAGACAAAGAAAATTATTGTCAGAGAAAATGTAATGGCTATATTATCGACAAGTTTTGATACATATAAGGTCTGTTCAAAAAAATAAGGAAATTTTCATTTTCTCAAAAAAATATTTATTCATCAGTTTCTATTTTGTGCCAGCGTTTTTTCCAATTCTCGCAATTTTTAAATGCATTTTTCGGTGTGTCGTTGAGTTCTATCAGCGTTATCTCCTCAATCGTCGCAAAACGCCGTCCTTTCAACCTTGGGAACAGGAAAAAAGTCGCAGGGGCACAAATCTGGTGAATACGGTGGCTGAGATGATTATGGTGTTGTTTTTGGCCAAATAAGGAATGCCAAGTGCGAAGGTGTATTCTCGCGATGTAAAAGTCATGAATTGTTTTTCCACAATTGCGGACGTTTTCTTCGTATTGCTTCTCGCAAGAGGCGCATAAATTCACAATAATACTCCTTACTGATTGTATGACCATGTGGTAAGAACTCCTGAAGCACTACGCCACGGTAATCGAAAAAAAAGGTGAGCAAAACCTTGACATGTGATCCAACTTGGCGTGCTTTTTTTTGGTCTTGGCTCTCCTGGGCTCTTCCATTGGGACAATTGGACTTTGGTTTTCGATGTCATAACCATATATATACCCATGATTCGTTACCAGTTATGGCCCTTTTAAGCAAATATGGGTCGAAGTTGAAGTCATTCAACAATTCCTGAGCCATGCTCATGCGACGTTTTTTGGAACTTGCCGGTTGTCCTCAGTAAATGTTCCACACAATATGACAGTCTTTTCTAGCAATAGTTTGTGTTCAAATCCTTGGCAAAGTCACCAAAGCACAAGCAGGTTTATTTACATCTATAGTAGAACCTCTGTAAGTCGAACTTCAACGGAGACGCCAAAAAATTCGAGTTATAGAGTTTTTGTACAGATAACGTTTTAAAAATTGTTGTGAATTGCAGTAGAACTAACTACGTCTGATAATTTTACAATCGACAACAAAAGTCTTGCTTCGTTAAAGTTAAAATGAAATCTAACAATAAAAAGTACCCAAAGTGAAATCCCATAAACAAGCACATATTAAAGTCAGCCATAAATTCCAATATGTATCAT
This sequence comes from Octodonta nipae, assembly GCA_034190945.1. Classification (NCBI taxonomy): domain Eukaryota; kingdom Metazoa; phylum Arthropoda; class Insecta; order Coleoptera; family Chrysomelidae; genus Octodonta; species Octodonta nipae. The sequence continues at coordinate 72,373,147 of CM067222.1, forward strand.
TTCACAGAATTCGTAACAAATTTTTTTTACATACATGTCAAATTCTTAAGATCGGTAAAGTTTGAGGTAAAGAGGATTAAAAGGTTGTAAAATCAGGCATTGATATATTCAAGAAACAGGTCCACATTTATTTTTTCGAGTTATAAAGGGAAAAAACGCACCGAAATAGCTTGTAGGGACTCACTAATTATTTCGACTTATAGAGGCTTGAGATTTTGAGTAATGGAGGCTCAGGGGCTTGAAGGGAAGAAGAACGAAACATTATTTCGAGTTTTGAAGGTTTTCGACTCACAGAGGTTCTACTGTATTAACACAAAATACTTCTCTTGTACACCCAACTTTGACTTTTAATGACTCCGTCATCAGTATAACATGATGAAATTCGCCTATGGATAATTTGTGTTTTCTGGCTAGTGTTTTGACTTAGGTTATGATTTAGTTCATCAGTATATTGAAAAGTTAGGCTATCTGCTTCTTTACTTTTGTCCTATGTTTATTGGTATTTGTCTAATTACTTCTGTATCCCTTTGACTATGTCTTCAACTCTTTTGTTCGATCTTTGCGATGATAGTTTTGACAGCTCGTTTAAATTCTGATACCTAATGTTTTACCATTATTAACAAAGGAGCAGGTATCGCGAAGGAAGAATCTAGGTTCGTTTTGATTTTGGGAGGATGTCCCTACCAGTGACGGATCCAGATAAGAAATCCATGAATTAAAAATGGTGACGCGCACAGATAAAAGTATAAAAATAACAAAATATCCAAACAAATCAATATGTAAAATTAGTTTGACGTAAACGCAAATTATAGGAATTCGACTGCTGCTTTTGAGACAAACAGTTTACGCATAACAATAAACTTTCACAAATCGCTAAAAAACATGACCAACAATTAACATTGAATTCGTTATTTTTCATCTTTCATAAATATGCATTGACATTCAAGAAAGAACAAACTTCAAATCATTTACGTTCGCTGGAAAACTGTGATTAATCATCGTTTTACCTTTCAGATCATGTTACTTTCGATGACCTAGAACTGTTGAAGAGTGTGAGAGAGAAGATTAGATAATTTGCGTCGTGATTTCATCTCAATTTGTTATTGAAATTAACTACTAAGCGATTATTGTAGAATCTATCACATAATGTTAAGAGAATATCTTTGGGTTTTTCGAGAATGTCAAATTTTACAGGGAATATTAGTATTTATTACAATTCTAATGTTAATTGTTTTTTGAAGGATACTTGTGGCATAATTTTCAATGTCTAAGTGTTTATTGGAAAATAACACCACACTTTAAAGGAAATTGCTGTATATTCCAAACGTTTCGGGGTCTAGATCAGACCCCGTTGTCAATGGCTAAGAAACTACGGATTAAAAGGTACAAATTCAAAATCTAAATTTAAATATTTGACAATGTTAATGTTTCACAACTATATCAATAATCAGTAAATAATAATTGGCAATAATAGGTGACGAAAAAAGAACTAATAATGATAACACTTTGCATATTTCTTAAACTTAAACTGTTCTATCCTTAATGTAACTTTGCTTTGCGTATTGCATACCTATAGTTATTTTTTATTATTGAAGCGAAAGCTTCTTAACGGAGGCCCACATTTACACATATGAAAATAGATGAGCAAGGGAATTAATTAGATAATTTGAAATTTCATTTGTTTCGACAACGACACCACACACTACCTTGATCTTGAAATACCCATAAAATTCAGTGCACTGTGTAAGAAACAGAAACCAGGTAAAATGCATTATGAGTTTCTTCTTTTATAGAATATTAATAATATATAGGAAATAAACTAATATAACATGCAATTAATATAAAAAACCTGCACAATATTTGCTTTTCTAATAAAAACTCCAATTCTCTCTTTGCGATTTGATTTTGATTTTTGAAATTTTTTGCCGCATTTACAATTCATTGGATATGAACTTCAACTTGCAATTTTTAATTAAGAATTAAATTACACATTAAGATTAATACTTGAGTCATAATAAAATAGTGAAAATTATTTTAATTTTCCTGAAATTTAAACCATTACTAACTAGAAAAAAGACAGGAGATAACAATAGATGGGAAGTCTAATTCGTAAGAGGCTTTCGGGTCCATTGTTCAGTCTCTAATGACTGCCACTCTTTTTATTGTTTAAAATGGTTTAGTTTGGGTAATTTTCAGTGATTTGTATACGTTTGAAACTAAGGCGTGAGCGTCAAAACTAGTCAAGTAGGTGGTGTGTGAATAAATCCAGTGATATAAAACGTACAGTGATTATCATGAAAAGTAAAAAACTGTTTTCAATAGAATGTTATCCCAAATAATAATCAGGTCACTTTCCCACAGTAATGAATGACCATGGAACATCAGAAAATATTCCAAATGCTGATTAATTTAACTAACCGTTTCGAATGCAGTTTACCTCTTAAAAAACAAAGAAACCTATCAACTAGTTATAAATATTAATATTATGGTCCATTAATTTTTCAAGCTCCTATCGAATAATAAGTAAAGTAACACATGACGGCGAAGGCAATCTCTCTTGTTGTTGGGTTGGTGCACCAGCAAGTAGGTACACTTATTTTCGATCACAGTTAGTCCATTAAAAACGATAGCGAGGCAACACTGGTTATTCATTCGTATGGTGAAACCATCGTTTGCTAACGACATTATTTTATTCTGCATAGCGAAAAACAACCTAACAACAATTAAGCGGCAGTTTCGAACTAATACGGAAGAAGTTTCTGTAGGCGAATTTCGTTGTTCAAGCAGTTGTTGTTGGTCAACTTGACCTGTTTTGTTCTTTAAACCTTCGAATAATTCGGTATTGTTGGCTTGAACCAATGAACCATATTTCAGTCGAGTCAATACTTTTTTCGGAAACTCTTCAAACAAAAATATTATAAACAATCTCTGTTAACAAAATACGGGATGTGGTGAATTATTTTACTAAGAGTAGATTTAGTATAAAAGATACTTTTAATACTGTTATTCAATAGTTTGTATAAAAACAGTGTGGTATGGATGTACCTTTAATGAGTGTTAGAAACTGGTAAACGTTCAATATGATCAAAACATTTTTCAGAATACGTGTGTTTGTTTAAATGATTGAAATTTTAGTATATCTTCAAAGGCTTATTTTTGTAGTTCATAGTAGGGGTCACAAACAAACAAAGCATACAATATTAATTTTAACCAATAAGTGACTAATATTTACAGTTGTGATGTTAATGAACGTTTTACAATTTCACAACATGACGCCTAACGTTTGTCATTTACGTTACAACTATTCTCTCAATAGTATCGACAAATCAGATGTAGCATTTCTCTAGTAATTACTTTTAGACCAGGGCTGAAGCCTTTGAAATAGGTAAAAAATGAAAAAAAAAATGGTGGGATGAAACCCATTGGAAAAGTAAGAGAATACAACAAAAATTAAAGAAAAAATAATTTACGGGCGATCTGTGGTCGGGAACTGGGTGGGAGTGGGGTGTTTTAAGTGTTAGAAACGGTTTCGGGCAAAACTACATGTCCTATGGGAAAAAGTTAAATAGCGAAGTTGTAGGTAATAAAAAGAACAACTTTTGTTTACACTTTATTCACATAACCTCTAGTTATATGAAAAAAAAATATAGCAATCAAAAGGTATTTCATAGAGAAGTGGGGAAGGGGTTAGCAGGGTCTGGGCCTTACTACTGCAAAAGATAAAAATAAAAAAACAAAACTTGTTTTTTGAAGTTTTCACATAAATTTTGAGGTTATGTGGAAAAAGTGTAAATACAAAAGTTGTATATCTTTTTATTACCTACAACTCTTTTTTCCATAGGTCTTGTAATTTTGCCGGAAATCGAGATAAACCATTTTTCACCCTTAAAACCCTATTCCCTCCCACTTTTCGACTTCAGATCGCCTGTAATTTATGTTTCATTTTATAGTTGTATTTTGTTACTTTTCCAATGGGTTTCATCCTACTAGTTTTTTTTGGTTTAAAAAATTATCGACCCTGGTCCATCTACATTTGGAAGGGTTTTTTAGCTTAATTTGTTTCACCAGTTAGCAACTTTAACATGTATCACTTTTTAATGTAATACAGTCATAACCCCCAGACCCCCCGCGCTGGATACGGGTTTGTTCACAACCTAAATACTGTAGTTTATAAAGAATAAAAATAATAGTGGCCCCATATTTCACTGCTGCAGAACTCCAGAAGAATTTATCTCATAATATCATTATATCAATGTAATCCATTATTAAAATATTATATCTTTACATATCTAACACATTATCTATAACCTCCTTTATATTAAATCAATATTTAAATAAATTATCTTACTCACCAAGATTATTTTATAGAAATGCTATAGAAAGTAACTGTCTGTTATGGACTCACCTGTAAAAGAATAATATTATTAATACAAAATAAATTTGATGTTGCATGATAAGAATGTTATATAGAAGGAATGTTAAAGAGAAAATCGAGTCATATGACCGATAAGGCTAAGGCTTAAGGCCAGACTGACGGGATTTCACGCTGGGTTTTCTAAGTTTTTTTTCGAGTTCTCACATAGTAGACCACAAGAGCAGATTTTCACGCGCTTGAAGTGCAGCTCTATCTACCCTGGCCACACACACCGGTTGCAGTCATTCGCGTGCCTTCTGTTTGGTCGAGCTCCGTGACGAAATGAATGCCGCGTTTTTTTCTACCAGTGTGGCCACTCAACACAGCGTGAAATAACACAGAAAATGGAACCGAACCTATCTTTCGGTGGCTGACGTTGAAGATGCACCTGAGACCGACCCGTTGGGTGGAAATTCACGCCGCGTCTGACCTCACCCATTGGCAATAGTACGGCCTATTGTGTTTGCGTTTTTTCCTGCCGAAACGCGGCGCGAAATCCCGCCAGTCTGGCCGTAGCCTAAGAAGTAATTACATGATCAGACAAAAAACATCCCAATATCAGGAAGAACAAAAAATCAGCTCGTGATCAAATATGAAGCACCATAACTTAAAAATTTAATTGAGGAAAGACAAAATACCAAAAGGACAAGTGGAAGAAATGAATACAGGGGTCAATATCATGCAAAATGGCAAGACTAGAAGTAATAATGGAACGGAATAATGGCTAAACTACTAATTTGAGCTGGTAGAGGAATAGATACGCAGTGCCTACGAATCATATACATATTAGAACGGAATAAATAGTATGAATACATAAGAAATATACTAGAGCCACTCGGGATTTGCAGAATCTCCTAGTATGGAAAAAGTATTCACAAAGAATAAGGTAATACAAAGTACATTAGATGTCGCAGTGGCTACTGGATAACTCACATACTCTAAGGGAAATAATCAACTGAACCAAAAAATGGCAAATATAATTTGTTTTGATTTTTTCATATTTCAAGAAAGCATTCGACGCATATAGACGAAGGCAGAAATCAAGTAAAGAACAAATAAGTCATACACAGCCACTATATACATGGAACCCAAGGCTAAAATTAGAATGCCTAATAATTGACAGAGGTAGACAAGACAGAATTTCAAAGCAAATAGAAGACCTGTATCTAGGTCATTTAATACAGACAGGGTGTGATAAGTACCGGAAAGACTAGAAAACTCTTCGGCAGTGCATTTTTTGGGAATGAAAGTTGTAGGACTTCAATTTTGCAGATTCTAATACTAAGACTAATACTAATAAGGTGGTACATGGGTGGTTAAACACAGTTCGGTATAAAATTTTACTTATCTACTTATTACTCCATTTTTAACTTTACATAATTTTTTAATTTGTAGAGACAAATGAAATTAATTATTCACAATTGATAAGAATATGAGGAGTATACGAATCTGGCAAATATATAGGGTATTCCAGTTTATTCGCAATACTCCAGACTTCTCCGCCACCCTGTATATATACGCCAGACTTTACAAATATTGTCTTGTTGTCTGGATATCACTATTTTATTTTATAAATTTCGTCTATATTCATAGAATTCAGAACTTTTTTTAAGATTTCCTGTATCAAAGAAAAACCTCAGGAGGCCATAAATCCGAAACAAAAAAAAAACTCCGGTAATATGCCTGACCCAATTCCGTGTAAACAAAGAACGAGGAAAGTGAAAATGAGCAACACTTCCAGATCCCATCGAGCTGTCTTGAGACCCTCATTATTTTTGGGCAACTGTTGCGACCCGAAATGTACAGAAAATTAAATTACACACAAAAAGGAGAGAAAGACGATATAGAAAAGTAAATTAACCACTAAGGAAGAAGTCGGTATTACGCGAAAAATAAATATCACAGAAAAAACTCCAAGAAACCCTCAGTTGTCTGTAATTATTGCCTTTATCCTTGGGAGGAGAAATGTAAAATATGAATTTTCATACAAAGAAAAAGCTACACTGCAAATTAGGAAGAGCAGCAAATTCGTTTTGACGTTTTTTGTTCTAGAAATGCTAATTATATAAATTAGGCTTAAATTTTGTACGATAATTTGGTTTTTATTGTGTCCAAAAAAAGTTAATAAAAAACTGGAGACAATTCAATTTCCTGGAAATTAATTGCAACCATTATAAAACTTCCAGCATATAAGAATTGGTGTGAAAAAGTACCCTAATTTAATCTTTTAGAAAACGTTAACAACATCCTCATTTTAATATTATATTAAAATAAATATACTGATGTAATTTTCACTTAAATTTATTCACTATTGACAATTGTTTCACCAGGTTACTGGCTTCTTCAGAATACAACGTAAGACTAATGTTGCCGGTACACACGTCTCTTGTCCGTAGGATGCCAGGTATAATTCGGGGATACTTTACAACCTTCCAAATGTATCGGGAGCACCATCTTTAACACACTCAAACAGATCTCTATACGTCCGTCGTCCGAAAAGACGATTAGGATTCAATCTACTAGTGACAAGAGCAAATTTAAGGGCATTTCAATATATAAATTTTAACAGTTGTTAAGTGTTATATCACTTAAAAACCTCCAGTAACTGAACTATGTCGTAAGCTTTCTTTCTTTCGGCATTTGCAGATTTACATTTTATTACTTTTTATGGCACTCTGAATATTTTGGCCTGGCAGTTATTGAAATTTCCTACTAGGAAACGACCCGAAACCATCGATCCCTTGCATCGAGCCGCGCATTTGTAGTTACCGACCTTTGGCGGATAGGACTGACGGAACCAAAAACACCTGCATGAATAAAATTAACACCGAAGGCAAGCAAAAAAGGGTACAAATTGGTCGAAATATCTTTCATCTTCGCAAAATGTTTGGGTAGGTCAGGGAGTAGAATGAATATATCCATTCATAAAAAACGCATTTTAAAGAAGGGTACGAACCCAACGTGGGTGGTCATATCTGGCGGACGAGGGACGTATGTATCGGCACCTTAACAGTTAAATGCCTTAAACTATTACAAAGAACTATGGTGATGCAATTACAGAGGTATTTAGGGGATTATTGAAGCAGGTAGGAGGGGATTATCACTATTAAGAAAGTACAATGGATAAATTATGGCTGTAATGAATTTATATAATTCTATTGAAAAGATTAAGTAATGGGGATGAATTGGTTTCGGTTTGATCATTCAAGAGGTATGGTGAATTTTTGTTTTTGTTAATTTCTAATGACTCTAAAAGATATAATTTTTTACTGTTATGTTGTAAATGTAATCCTTCGAATGTATTCTGAGGTACATGATTTTCATTCAATAAATGGTCGGCAAAAGTTGACTTATTATAATTGTGGCACTCAAAAGCTTTGGTTTGTTCGTCCCATCTTGCCTTGAATGATCTTCCCGTATGACCGACGTAGAAACTAGGGCAACTACCACATGTCAACTTATAGACACCCGAGATGTTATTTTTGTTGATTTTATCTTTATTGTTTCTTATATGTTTTCCTAAGTTGTTACCTGTTTTAAAAGCTGTATGAATGTTTCTATTTAATAAAAATTGGGCTATTTTTTGAGAAGGGGAACCGATAAATGTGATACTTTTATATAGTTTGGGGTCGATATTAGGGGTAGTAGGATATACTTCATTTAAAGCCTTTTTATTTAATTTTTTAGTTAACATATTGTCGATAATTTGAGGGTTATAACCGTTATTGACCGCAATACATTTTATTCTGTGTAGTTCTGTATCAAAGTGAGTTTTTGATAGTGGGATGGTAACCAATCTGTGCAACATACTATGGCATGCTGCAAGTTTGTGTTTAATTATGGGTAACCCATTAAGCCCTCTTTTGGCCGAAATATTTATGAACAACATAGAATCACTCATTTTCAAACACAATCTGAACAGTAAAATCCTATATTGGTATCGATATGTTGACGACATTTTTGCTTGTTTTACTGGTATTTACAGACAATTACAGTTACTCCATAACTATATAAATCAAATCCATCCTAACATAAAATTCACCCTAGAAACTGAGACCGACAATACATTAAATTTCCTTGACTTAACCATCAATAGACATAACAACAAACATACCTTTTCCATTTATCATAAACCTTCACACACGGACCTTACAATCCAGAATAGTTCACACCATCCTTACAAACACAAACTTGCAGCATACCATAGTATTGCAATATACTTCGTGGGTTCAATTAAAAATTATAAAACTAATATGCACTGTCACTTTTCTAGAACTTTATTTACATTCAAACAGCTGATTCAAAAATACAATAACAATCCCATATAAGCTAGTCGTTGCGGTATCACTGCCTGGCGATCGTGGCGTTCTTCTTTTATATCACCAGCGTAGAATTCTCCAGTAGAAATCATCATCGCTCCTTCCGCTGTCGAGTCTTTTCGAGAATCGTATTTTTTTATCTTAAAGCGTTTGTTGTCGTGCTGAAATGACACAGGGTCGGCTTTGGGTAAATTTCGTAACAGTATGTTGCACAGATTGGTTACCATCCCACTATCAAAAACTCACTTTGATACAGAACTACACAGAATAAAATGTATTGCGGTCAATAACGGTTATAACCCTCAAATTATCGACAATATGTTAACTAAAAAATTAAATAAAAAGGCTTTAAATGAAGTATATCCTACTACCCCTAATATCGACCCCAAACTATATAAAAGTATCACATTTATCGGTTCCCCTTCTCAAAAAATAGCCCAATTTTTATTAAATAGAAACATTCATACAGCTTTTAAAACAGATAACAACTTAGGAAAACATATAAGAAACAATAAAGATAAAATCAACAAAAATAACAACTCGGATGTCTATAAGTTGACTGCCCTAGTTTCTACCTCGGTCATACGGGAAGATCATTCAAGACAAGATGGGACGAACATACCAAAGCTTTTGAGTGCCACAATTATAACAAGTCAACTTCATCATCAGGACTTATTGTCAGCCATGTTGGTCGAACTATGTTTAGAGAGAGAGAGAGAGAGAGAGAACAGAGTCTCAACAACTGAAATCGAGTGTTTCATTATTTTGAACCCTCAGTTTCTATTACTACTCATTTTATTCATCCGAGATTTAATCATGTTTGTGTGAGCGTTGTAAGTTTTTCAAGTCTTTGAGTAAGATGCTAACCTGGTTCAGTCTTTGAGTAAGATGCTAACCTGGTTCCAAAAATCCCTCCCCCTTTATACGTGTTTGGGACCAATAACGATAATATTGAATCACTCAATCCATCTGATATCATCGCCGCGGAGGATATCTCAATAAAAAAGAAAACAAATCAAATCAATGGTAATTAGCAGAGATCAAACGTAAGATAGAAATCGATGGTACAAGCATAGATCCAACAATAAAATTTATTTGTGCTGGAATGTGGACATGCAATATAGAAAAAAATAAACGAAAGGACACTTAATAGAAAAGGAGATTAGAACGATATAAATAAATGACATACAACAGCGCAGATAGGTTAGTCATAGAGAAATCATCACTAAGAAGGAGAAGCATAGGTCGAACATGCAGACGGTGGAATGGACTAACTTATTTTAAAACAGGCAGACCCGCCTAAGAAAAAGAGAGGGATCCTCAGTGGTGGGTGATAATTGCAAGTAAAAGACAATTGTCGAAACATAAGAGAGCCACGAAACTAGAGGACTTAGCGCTGGCAACACTGCATTTTGAAACACCACCATCTTTGGTTGGTAAGCCCTGATTGTCAAACTCAGTTTAGAAAAATGACAAAGCTTTGAACGATCACAGCTCATATTTCATTCACAAGCAACTCGGTATAGGAAATTAAAAAGAGAAGGAATCATTTTTGATGAGAAACGTGCTGTCAGACACTGTTATTCAGTTATTAATGAAAACACAAACAGGGAGACGTATGATTAAAGATCCGAAATGCACAGTTAAGACAACTCTTGGACCGCAAAAGTAAATTCAATTTCTTTATGTGAAAAGACGAGCTGGGGGTCACATACGTTTAACGATTCCCAAAAGGTAGAGCGCGTAAGAATTATACAGAAAACGTTACCTGGTGGATAAAATGATGGATATCGTATTATTTCTAAAAAAGAACAGGTGAAGAAACATACTACCACTTTATATTACTACTCGCCTGGAGAGCCGTATGGGGATTCACAATTAGAGTTAGATCTGGCCCCATCTGACTTCTATTTGTTCGTAGATCTCACAAAAGAACAAATTTGGCTCCGATGAACAGGTTCAGGTGTACATGAAACCTATTTTGATGCAAAAGATAAATCGTTTAATTAGAAAGGCATCCAAAGTTTATCAAAAAGTTGGAATGATTATAAAGTCGAATTCTGAAAAATAAGTCCCGAGACTTAATGACCCATGTATTAATATTGCCATGTGCCATTTCTGGGTGTTGTTTCACCTAAAGAAAAAAATTGAAGCAAATCATTTTTTGAGAACACTCCAAAAGAGGCCAGGTTTCGGGTTCTTTAACTTGTTAGATTCTGAACCGTAGTGGAATTTGATGTAACCAAGCATTAAAATCAATAGGCATAAGTGTTGCATGTGGTCAAAAGGATAATGAGGTGATCCTGTAAGAAAATGTAACAATATGCCACGATTTTCGTGACGTGACCCGTAGTAGACGAAAATAAGGATATGGATAGTGTTCCAAAAATTTTATTTATTTCAATATGTTTTACAAACATTTCTGTTCAATTTTGACCTCGTTTTTCATGCGTTTATCCATCTATCAAGTGTTTTTTTAATCCTTGTTATCACAAAAAAAATATTTCAATTTTGAAATTTCTCTTTGTTGTCCTATATCGCATTCGAGTATCACACAAATTTTCCACCATTTCATTATTTTAATTCGACAATATAATAGTTCAATTAAATCATATTCACGACCGATTAATAAAAATCGATTAATTCTCCTACGTGATTGGACGACCGTTCTTTGGAATGTTTTGTTTCTTCAAAGTTCGGTTGCGGTTTCAACGATCGATTATGTAGCACATTAGATTTAATTAAACGCGTGTTTTACTCGACGATTAACATATTATTCTTATCTCCTTCTAATAGATTCAAAACGAAGTCGTATTCTATGAATTTCCATCACCTGACATCATCTTAATTATTCTTTGCATTATTATAACAATTGCAGTTTCCTGTGTGCCTTTACCGATATGCTGGCATCTAAACATAATATACGTTTAGCACGATCACATTTTAATGTACCGCATAGAGGTGATTTTAAATGGATTTTATTTTAATTATAAATGGTAGTAGCAGCGACACACAAAAGGTAAAGCGGCAGTGCGAATGTAATAAATAACCTTGTAAACGTGAAATAATTGACATTGAGTAACTGACTGATTTGCAACACCACATTTTTACGTTTCTCAAAGCAGCGAAATGGATGTTGGATCCGGACTTCCTGGGCGCCGCGAATGAATATGGTTCAATCAATTGGGCCTTGAAATAAAAAATTTAAAGAATCATAGGACGGACCACTACTGCTATAGTCAAGTAAGTTGATATCTTTTTTTATTTGAATATGTGTGCTTATATGAAAGCAAACTATAACAAGTTGTCTATCAATGGTGAGAGTCGAATTTGAAAATATAGTGATGAGTTCACTAATGTTTAGGGGACACTCATCAACATATTATTCAAATTGGGTTATCAAGAAATTAAGATATGTTTCACAATTTCAACTATTTGATCATTACAATTGCTGCTCATACATTTAAACGAAAACGAATTTGCGGCCTAACTTCCCCAAGTGTCTAGGGTTATTCATATTCCAAAATGTTCATTATTTCTATTGAAGACGCCATTTTTGATAAAGTTCATTCGTGGATAAAGTTCCTGAGAAATGTGTATTTTGCAACATTTTAAATCCTTACTGCGGCACATTCATATCTGACTAAACGTGATAAATTGATTTTGAAGGGTTCGCTTTTAGCTAAAAACCATAGCAAGAAAATGTTACTTTTTTAAAAAACTTTTGTGAAATGTAGTTTTACCTCTGCCCAAAAGTTATTTCTAGTACCTTCTTCCATGTTGGTTCCATACTTTACCTTAGGTTTTCGAAAAGCACCAAACTCAAAAAAAGTTCATCATAAATTTTAAAAATATATTTGAGTTCTTTTCGTACTATTTCTTTCCAATTTATAATAAACTGTTAACATATCTGGGTTTTCCTCATGTGTGAGACTCACTGTATTTAAAACTATCTGTACTTACTAAAATTTCATTTGAGAAGTACTTCGGTGGAGTCAAGGCGAACTAAAGTGATTTTTTAACTTTAATTATTTATGGTTTTAAGAAAACAAATTATAACTAGTTGTATATCAATGAAATCCGATTGAAATGCACTATTGTTTGGTGGAAAAATCTAATAAAGGCGTCCTTAAGAAAAAAATAAGTTGATGATGCCAGCCGAAAATGTTTTTTTTGGTTTCTATCTCCTGTAGTTTCCGAGATCCCAACGATGAGGGTCGAATTCCAATTGCCCTGCAGAATGCGCCTAACCGAAGATAGATCGGGATTTAGTCCACGAACCAGGATATCCATAGAAATTGAAGGAGAACAATTAGACATAGGTACAGTTCTAGTAAGAAATGCAGTAAAACAAAAGAAATAGAAGATCCCCTGGTTCAGATGGGATTAATGCCCAATAACACAAACACGGGACCCAAAAAATCGCAAAATCCCTACCATACATAACTACAAATTATATTAATGGGCGGGCAAGTATCACAGGACAGGAAAATTGCATAGAACATCATCGACAAGTAGATTATATGCAAGGATAAGTGAATAAGTGAAGTATTAGAACGGTAATATAATAACGATGAAGAAAAGGAAATGAGTGGATTTAGAGCTGGAAGAATAATTCAAATACATAACAATATCTAATATATAATTGGTTGAAAGTTGAAACTGTAAGTATACGTATTTTCTTATAAGCCCAAGGCAACAATAATACAATTATTTTTTTGTCAAACTCTGTGGGGTCTGAAAATTCTTAGTAGGAAATAAACAATAAAAATGTAGTTTTGTTAGTTCAGATAAATATTCAGAAAAAAAAATAGCATACAATACATTTACCCATATAAAAGTCATTACTAATTATCATTTTTTAACGAAATTTTTGTGGTTGTAAGGTGGACACCAAATGCTAGGTTCATAAGTCCTCAATTTTAAGCAATGTACGTACATTGCACGTGCCGGGCTGAAATATTGTGATATTTATTTTGGAATATAATGATTCGCAAAGTTGAAGAAAAAATAGACTGTACATCATTTGTTAGTACAAGTCACAAGAATCAATGAATTTTATAAATTCGTCCAAGTTGAGTCTCTCAAAATTTAGTTTAAATGTATGTTTTGAATTCAAATTCGATTGAATCAAACATATCAATAATTATCTTATTAATGAAACCTATTTGACATCCATTTTACTAATTATGAAACAAGTTTAATAACTGTAAACTGTAAAAATGCAGATATTTTCTTTTATTCAAGGGCCCCTAGATAAAATCTACGACATTTTAACAGACATCATAAAAATAATTATGCTGTAATGTTTGTTATGTGTATTACGCAATATATTTTCCGATTGTGAACTATTTTTAATAATTATTTTTTGTTGAACAACTTGAAGAAAAAAATCCATCCCTATTGTCCTATTGGTTTCTATAAGGGTGTATATTAGGCGATGCCTTCGCATCTGCGCATTAGCTGTAGTGATTGTCTTTTTGCTGAATAGGCTGTATAACTTAGGAAGGATCAATTTATGTTTGAGAAAAATTGTATCCCTAAGGGTGGAAACAGGGGATGAAATTTCAAACTGAGCTATATTATATCTTTGCTGATTATGAACCGATTCTAATCACTCTTTTTTTTTTGTTGAAATGGCTATCTATCCTTCAGGTAAATATGCATAAAATAACCCTTCCTAAGGGGGAAATAAAATAAATAAAATAGGTCATTTTGAACTCATGAGCCAATTACTCGTTAAAGAATCTGTGTTCCAGGCGGGCCTCTACTAATCAACCTTGGGGGAGGGGGAAGCATAAATATTAATTTAAGAAGCAGGTAATTATGATAAAATCGTTGTCTATTTACGACATAAATATTCATATCTTTTTAGATATAAATTCCTGTAGGTGTACCTAAATATAGACATTTTTGAAGTCTGTTCTTATTTTATAGAATCCCAACCAGACAATTATGCAATTAAAACGCCTGTAAAGCTTCAAATGTAGATAATAAACAGATTATATGGCTTTATTACATTTTAACGAAAAATCACTTTTTGATCATTAAAATTAAATCATATTGACGGAAAAGATATTGCAACATCGCGATATTTGAGATGCTGCTTTACCAACGAATGTAACGCCTGTATTTGTTTGTTTTGTTTACATTCTAAAGGCTAGTTTGTAACTGCAGATTTCGTGAACCGTTAATTTATAGTGGAGAATGCTAGATTTTAACAAAAAGTAGATTAAATCGTGTAATTTTGCGTTTTGTGTTGAAAATAAAAACTTTGGAGTATATTCATTATGTAACTACCTTCATGTGTCTAACCGAAAGCTTTGGATGTAAAAGCTAATTTCTTTCTGGATAAGTTAGCGATTAAAATAGATCGTTTCAAGTTTTATTGTATTGCGTTAATAATATACAAATAGCTTTTTATGTATTTATGAAATATGTTAAAAATGCACTATAGGTATTAATTTTTTGTAGCCGATGCTATTTCTTTAGGTACTTATGTATGAATGTATGACGCGACGTTGCCGCATTCACCATAATTTACTTAAAATCTGGAACTAACATAAAACCTGATGACCAGTTGGTTCAGTAAATAAATTGAGGAAACTATTTTCCTTTCCAATCATACGACCAAGATCAATCAGTAGTAATTAATTGGCACTATTTTCCCACTTTTTTTTTATTGTTAATTTTCCATTCGACCGTCCATTTCGACAAAACATATTTGCAGAAAAGCACAACATCCAGCTCCGAGGGGAAAAGTGCATTTCCCATTAAAATTTCCTCATACGACACAGCTCTCGACTAGGTATAGATACGTACGTGTGCACGTGCACATATATGCATTTTGTAGTTCTTTTTAAAAGCTAACCCACTTCGCCGGCATCCGGAAAATTTCGACATGTTATTTTTTTTATCTCGGCGTATTCGCCTACATTTTCTATCAGAAATACTCTCTCTTCGCTATCCGCGTTCTGTCGACCGGAAAGATACGAATACAAAAAGAGAGACGATGGCGGCGTCCAGCGTGGAAAATGCAATTCCGCGTTTTCACAACCCCCTCCCCCCACATACACACACCGTTTTATTCGTTCGTTCGCTCTTTTCTTCTCTATTTTTTTTTTTTGGTTTTTGTCGATTTTTCTCTCTCGCTCGTTCAGCCATCGGTATGGCTCTTGTAGCTCTCGAAGCAGTTCGACACAAACGTATTTCAGCGTCAGCACAAGCTGAATAGACTCTCCGCTGCTGCCGCCGATCGTTTCGACGGGCTTCGAAAAAGGAGGGACCGTGAGGAAACGGACGAGGACGAAGGGGAAATAATAGATTGAAAAGCGACGGGGATTTTGATCGGGAAAATTTACAGTAAAACAAATAAAAATGATGGACGCGATATCGGCATAATATACTCGCTTCGTCGTTGATTTCATCCTCAACTAAATATACCTATGAAACAATACATACTCCTACATAAAACTATTTTTAATAACTTTCACAAAACTTTCTCATCTTTTTAGTCGAAGTTATTGCCAGCCACCCAAAATTTAATATCAGCAGCTTGAGGTTTTGGTATAAATTTTGATAACATTTTACCAGATTGTAAAGTTCTTTACATATTGTCTAAAAGTTCCCGTTCGTAACCCAAAACTCGCATTTATAAAATTCATTGCGAATGTACTAATTTTATATTGGACAATTTATAAGACCTATAAATGTTCGAATAAATGAACACAAAAATCATATATAGAAACGACTATTCGAAAAATCAAAAGTTTGTAAATATGGCTGGAACCTTGGTCATAAAAGACAATTTCAAAATTCAACCATAGAACACAAAGACAACAATACAAAACGATAGCAGAAAGATATTTGCTTTTATTCTGAATATATCTCTTTCAAATTCTTTCAATTTGAAAGAAACTTTATTTCACATGACCGTTAGAATTTTTTCGTGATACGCTGTCTATATCAAATAAGCAGTAAATTCTCTTGGTTACCTCAGTTTTATTGTCAAACATTTAATGTCTAATTGTGAATGTTAAATTTGCCATTGCGAAATTTTTTATTTTTTTTTTCTTTATATGTCCAGTTCTAATTGTTTCGAAAGAACTGCCCGATACATTTAATTCTTTTCCCAGCACGGATATCAAACGCAGGGTGAATGTCTTCAATACCTGGAGCTTTGACCATTTTTCATGTTTTCCATTATAGTGACAATCTCCTAGTCAGTAACCGACCCAGAAAAGTTTGATTAGACAGAAGAACTTCTCCAATAAAATGCGAATTTTTGTGAGGAGCTCTAATTGTTTTCCAAAATTTTTTGCAGGTCTATTAACATCCAGTGTCTCGTTCGATTTCTCCCAGTTTTCTTTTATAATGTTTTACGAGAAAATGTCTATGTGGGATCTTCCACATCTAAATCCACTCCGTTCTTCTTCATAGTCATTATATTCCGGGTCTATCATATCCCTTATTATTCTTACATATACTCTGCTTATAGTGTTTGTTCCCGATCCCTCAATAAATTTTAACCAGTGGGTTTCGAATTGTTTATCAATATAATTTATTAAAAAGATTAAAATAAATTTAAAAACTGGATGCATTTTTTTTTCTTCAAATATCTCGATTAAAGCTCATATATCAAGAGCTTAAATAACAATATTTAACTTTTCCTCAATTTTTATCTTAATTTATATTGAAACTGTTTTTTTAATTTAATCTAGCTATTGCTACAAGTCCTTAGTGTCCTTAATATAATAACAGGAGAATAGTCGGAATAGGATAATAAAATTAGCTATTAAAAGCTTGCAGATGTTTCGTTTTTATTGATTGAAAACTTCATCAGGGCTAAAAACATTAAATACAGTGCATTTATAGTAATATCAATGCAACTTAGGTAATACCCAAAAATATAAAAATGTGTATCATCACATTAGCAATAATAATTAAAATACCAACAAGGTTAGATAAGAAGTTTGGTAAAATCTGAAAAAAATCTGAAAAAAAAATTGTTACTTATACTTACCATTGGTGACTTATTTAGATGTACTTGATGATCAGTTCAACTTAGTATATCAACTTAACTGCCTAACTGTGATAAAACCTACGTTGGGGAAACCAAACAAAGGTTGTCCAAGCGTATTTATCGACATAAATATGATAACCCTAATTCCAACACAGAAAAAAAATGGGAAAAGGGCATTGACTGACTACCACTTTACAACTGGTCACAATATTGATTTTGCTAACCCAATTATATGTTTTTCTGGAGCAAACATAAAAAGAAAATGACTAGAAATGCTTTTTATAAATAAAAAAACAAAGACAAAGCAGTTTTTGTTTCAAAACACACAAATAATTATAATTTAATATATAATAAACTCTGTAATTAGTTAAAAATATTCCTAATCTGTTGGTTCTCAAATATATTGTTAAATAGTTAAGATAAATAACATATTTTTTACAAATAACCAATTACAATCAATTAACAAGAGATGGCCACTTCTATTTGTCTAGCAGATTTTCACAACAAACAAGAAATCATGGTTGTTGTACTGAATTTACATTTGTCAACCCAAAGAGGAAATTAGTATATTTTATTTCATAAAGTTTAATCGCCAAATACGTCACTCAGGATTTTGAATATGTGTTGTCTATTCGTCTTTATGAAATCCTGTTATGTTTTGTTTTTTCACCCTGTCAATTAATTGATAAGTGCAAGGAAATATTTACAAATGTTAGCAGATTTTGTTGACTGTTCTTAGGAAGACAAGCACGTGCTTGTCTAGCCTAGTTTGTATCTTATATAATTATTCTATTTCTGTATTTTTGTTTGTTATTCAAATTGTATTTGTATTATATATATACGCACTGTATCTGATGTTATTAGCTATGATGATTTCAGTTAATAAAAGCTGAAGTTCCTAAGGTTTATAACTATTTGTTCTTGTCATTTATACAACTTGCATTGGAACCATGGGCTCAATTTTACAATTGTTCTTTCACATTGATTTCCAACTTTCTTATTTAATACCTTAAAGCTGACCAAACAATCCCAACACCGTCTTGGCAAATATTAGATTACACACCAAACAATAAATAATGAATTTCTAACGCCGAACTATACGATAGTTAGATATATATATCTTTGTTAGAGTCCCGAGTTACCCATTTTATGTTTATGTCGAATGGGAGTTTCTAGGTCAATCGGGATTTATTTGCCGGAGGACGAAAATTTCCCTTCGTCATTTGCTATTCACCCCCTATTTATTATTCATTCGTCGGGTGTTTACTGGCTCTTTCTCTCTCTGCGGACGGGGGACACACGAAACTCTAGAGGACGACGACGTGATTGTTTCGCCGTTTCGCAAAACGGAGCGTTTCGGGAGCCAGGAGAAAGTTTAGATTGGATCTCGAGGCAAATGTCAATTCGAATGAGCGTTAAAAAAAGAAAGAATCCATTTAGCCTGACGTATAAAACGTTTTGAAGTACTTAATTATCTAGACGCCGATCAAAAAGAAAGTTGCGATTGTGTCATAACAAAAGTTTCAGAAGCGTTTTGTTTGTTTTTTGAAGAAAAAGCTTTTTAACGCTGGTCCATACACACATACACATATGAAAACAATGGGTATAGTAATGCAATACACAAATTGAAATTGCATTTGTTTCGACACTTCGTTCCGATCGACACCACACTTGCTTGATTTTGAAATATCCATACAACTTAGTTTTCTGTGTAACAAACAGGGACCAGTTTATATATTACGAGTCTCTTCATTTATAGAAATAAAAAATTGTAGTAAATAAATTTAACATTCAGTTACCAGCACAAATTATGCTTTTCGTTCTAATAAACATTTCCATTTTCTGCAACTGGAACTCCACAAAATAGTTATCAAGAGTATTTAATAATTGTTATTCAGAGAAAACTCCGAAAATATGGTTATTTTCCTATGTAGATATTTATTGCAAGGATAGAATCGTCTAGAATTTCCTTGGAATATTCTAGAATACCTTTAAAATCAAATAGATAGGTATTCATAAGGGAGGGAGAGTATTTAATAAGTGTTATTCAGAGAAAACTCCAGAAATATGGTTATTTTCCTATGTAGATTTTTATTGCTAGTATAGAATCGTCTAGAATTTCCTTGGAATATTCTAGAATACTTTTAAAATCAAATAGATAGGTATTCATAAGGGAGCGAGAGTATTTATTGTTATTCAGAGAAAACTCTCTCCGCTTTAGTTTACTTCAACACATGTGTTGAATAATGGCATGCATTTCATGTTTATTGCAATTTAAAGTTGGCTTCAAATAAATATAAATATTTTTTCGTTATTATTTATTCTGACTTGCTGCTCAGAATTTGCTGCTAAGAATTTGCTGCTAATTTCAGCCTCATGAATAGGAAGACGATATGTGGTTCCAACGAGATGGTGCTACTTGCCACATGGTTAACGAAATAATGGGTCTCTGCGCAAAAAATTCACTGGCCGGGTTATCTCACAAAGTGGTGATGTCAATTGGCCACCAAGATCATGCGGTTTGACACCGTTGGATTTCTTTGTCTGGGATTATTAGAAAATAGAGATATGGAAAAACCATTCAAGAGGTAAAGGATGAGATAACTCGGCACATTAACGTAATAGAACTTCAATTGTGCCTCAGCGTCACTGAAAATATAGACCATCGAATGGAGGTACTCCGCTGAAATCGCACCGAGCATTTGGCCGATATTTTGTTTGGCACATAATTGCCGTGAACTATACTTACTCTCATAAGAAAATATAACGTTTTCCTAAATACTCTTACTTATTAATGGTTCACCCTTTACGAAAGTAAAGACCTGAGTTATATTTCCCGGTTATGCATATAAATCAATTAGGTCTTCATGTAAATACAAAGCTTGGAAACAAGATTGTACAAAAGATATTAGATCATCATCATGTTGACGTATACGATTTTGTAAAAAGATTTACGTAACACAAACATACTTCGAATGATTTGTCGGGTATTTGTGTGTGTGTGTGTGTGTGTGTGTGTCTGTTTTTACAATGCGTTATGTAAAGAATGACAAAGGAAAGGATTTCGATTTAATAGCGCCAGACTCGCGATCGGCTGGCCGTCAAGTAATACGGTTGCGGACATAAACGTCGATCATAATTATTAAAAATCTGCCTTTCTAATTTCAATGCCTGTTATACTATTATCATCGTTATACAATGAAGTGATTACGTACCTGCGAGATTTCTGCCATTTTAATGCCGCCGTGTTCTTAAACTGACATTATGATGCAAATGT
Organism: Octodonta nipae; assembly: GCA_034190945.1. Classification (NCBI taxonomy): domain Eukaryota; kingdom Metazoa; phylum Arthropoda; class Insecta; order Coleoptera; family Chrysomelidae; genus Octodonta; species Octodonta nipae. The sequence continues at coordinate 72,394,179 of CM067222.1, forward strand.
ATGGAATAAATTCATTATTTCCAAAATAAATGACTTCAGAAAAGTCACCTAAAACAGATTTTTTTTTTATACAAACAAGGGTCACGACATACCTCCCCGAAGAGGTATGTCGTGATAAAGGTTGAGGTCTTTGCAACGATAAAATTATTGGAATATTTACTTCTACAGAAACAACGAAAACTACTTCTTCATTAAAAAAATCCAGATTTAATGTTGAAAGCTCATTCGAACGTCCACCACTGCAAATAAAATAAATAAGTGAGTTTGTGGCATAGGGCTTTGAAAATAAGCATAATACATACGCTACATTCCTGGAATTCTTTATAGAAAGCTATCTCAGTACAACTTTGACCTGAGCAGTATTACTCTTGTCCAGTTCTATTTAGAAGCGAAAGAACAGTATGATCTTTTTGATAATCAGCAGACGACGAATCGCAGGATTCAGCATAGTGTCCCTCAGGGCTCTGTGCTCGGTGCTTCATTATTCCTCATCTACATAAAGGACTTGTCAAACTTTAATGATCTATTGAATTTACTGCGTTGCTGGGCTATCAAATTTCAGACCCAATATTGCTGTGGACTCAAATCAAACAGTGTGTACTTCAGAATTGGTTTCTAGAGAATAGGCTGTCTTAAAAATAGTAAAACCCAGAACTTTACATTGCAATCTTCACCATTGACTGAGGCACTAGTGAAGTTCTTGGGGGGCTACTTTGATCCTGGGATGGCCTTGGAAATAGATGTCAATTTTCTTAGCTCCAAATTATGTAAAATACCTTTTCTTATAAGGAACCTGTCAAAAGTGTATCTAGGGGCACATTACTGACGGTGTATCATGAGGACTTTAGCTTTAATATATCCTATACTATTTTAAACTGGGGTCATTCTCCATTCTCTGTACAAACTTTTAAGAAACAACGTTACTGTGTTACAATTATTGCAAGAATAAAAAACCGCGGATATTGTAGAGATTGATTTGTGAAGCTAAAACTACTTACCTTACGTGTCTAAGTGTTTATTGGGAAATAACACAACACTTTAAAGGAAATTGCTGTATATTCCAAACGTTTCGGGGTCTAGATCAGACCCCGTTGTCAATGGCTAAGAAACTACGGATTAAAAAGGTACAATTCCAAGATGTAAATTTAAATATACAGCAATTTCCTTTAAAGTGTGGTGTTATTTCCCAATAAACACTTAGACATTAAAAATTATGCCACAAGTATCATTCAGAATACTTACCTTACCTTTACCATTTTTATCCTTCAGTGTCTAGTCTGTATAAAACAGAATCAAGTGAGCTACAAAACACACAATGATAATAGGTATCCATTCCTATTCAACAAGGCAAAGAGGATTTTTAGTTCTTGGCTACCACAGATTGCAACGAACAAGAATGGATACTGACTATTTTAATTTTAACGCAAAAGTGACAAATTATCTTTTAAAAGAAGCCTTTTAATCTTTTTAGTTAGGAAGTGATTTCAATGAATACATTTTTAACGTGTTTATCCCTACAATATACTTTTGTGGCTTTATATTAGCAAATACCCTTATCATATTAATAACAATTTATATATTGTTTATTAGATAATTAATACTACTTAAACTTTTGTATTTTTTACTTTTAAAAACACAGTTGTAATACTTTGTCAATAAATAAACACGGAAAAATTATCTTATTGTTATTATCAAAGATACGTGTTTATTCACCATAGAAAGGTCTGAGTGCTCTAAAACCTAAAATGAAATCACCATGTCCCTTTTTTTCAATTGTAGACGAGGTTTTTCAAAAAAAATATTTTTAGCAATATCTAACCAAATTTGTGATTCAACAAAGTTAATTATAATAAAATTGTAAAATAATAATAATAATAAAAAAAAACAAAAGCGGCTAAATAAGTAATTTAAAAGTTGGTATCTCTGGACCTGTTTGTATTTAAAAGTATGTTACATCTAATCATATGTTGGTATAGTTAAAAACTAAAATTAATCTTTGCTTTTCAAATTCATACATTTTGGAAATAAAGAGTATACTTCTTACATAGACATCATATTGTATGTTTCACACTCTAGGTCACTTCATATTCACAGTAAGGTGTGTTTTATTTCCAATACCATTTCGTGTGATTTAAATGATTTTTTTCTATAACGTTTTCGTTATCTGAATGCGTGTACATTTGTTCGTTGTGAACGAATACAAACGATAAGCATGAATGACTGTGAACCAAGGTTATGAAAAAAAATCTTCAATTATTATTAATCAATTTCCTTATCGTCGAACTTCCTGTTGTAATATAATTTTTAATGATATAACTGATGTGATAATATGTACAAAGAGATGAATTACGTCGAATTTTCTTATGGACTGTTTAGCTAAGAGATTAACATGTAATTAACGATAGAACAACTATTTCCACTAGTTGGACGGACAACGAAAAACGCTTTTCCTGTAAGTTGTAGCTCTTTTAATTTATAAGTTGGGATAGCTTCAAAATTAAAGGAGTTATGGTCCAAAAACTAATCGTAATTTTTTCTAGTTAGTAAACTGAAAATTTTAGAGCGTGAATATTTGGAAAGTACACAGTAATATAGACCCAAAACTATTCTCATGTACATATATACATATATGGCATATATATTTTAGAACCATAGGGATGAATACATACCAACGTTCGTATATAGGAGTTTCAATATATGTTAAAAACATGCGTATACATGTCTCCATTGTCTCTGAGATATACCATAAACAATGAATAAAAGATGGAATTTTGAAATGGGCACCCCTATAATAGTGGATGATGACATTCTAAATATTTTTCCCTTAATCTACAAAACCCAAGGTTCAAATAAAAAAAATGTTCCTCAAAATACTAGGTTTCCGCTAAAAAAATACCATTTAACCCACAGTGCGCCATTTCAACATCAAAGCCATCATGTCCATGGAGAAAGTCATTTCACCTCATTTGTCCTCAAAAAGATTTCAGCAAAATTTCAACAAATTTCATTTAAAATATTAGTCAGGATTATAATAAATTGAGTCATACAAAGTATACGTATTTAAATGGATTGAATATTTATATGAACCCGTCCACAATCTAGTTCCCACCGATACATGTAAGCGAGAAAATCTAGCAAAATGAATTCCCAAGCGTCTTGATGGTCCTGCAAAGAATGCCGACATCTGGATGTCAAGCGTTAGCCTGAGGAAACTTTTCTCAATTCATACACAGACGCAAGCAGCTATTTCCTCGAAACCGATTCAAAAGCAAGCAAAAACGCAATTTTTCACAAACACAAACGACAGGCTCCACCCCCGGGGATTAATGCATTCTTATTCTGTTCCGACTGAATTGATTGTCTTTTTACGTACAACACGTGATGCATGGTCACGTCCGGTTCGAAAATATCGAAAGCACTCGCCATCCGAAAGCCTTCTAACGGATTCGGGTTTTTCAGCAGCTCTCAAATCTAAAAAGAGGACCGAAAAAAAAATCGATATAAAACGCTATTCGTACACCAGCCAGCGAGCAGCAGGCAAGCAAAAGCAAGCAGCAGCCTATGAAAGATTGATTCTCGGAGAGAGCTTTGGAAAATAAAAGCAGAACGAGAGCGCGTCATCCACCGGAAGGAAAAGAAATTGCGAGAGAGACCTGAAGGCGTTGGTGGAAATGAAAGAGCGAACGAAACAAAAGAAAGTAAAGCGTGTAAGAACACTCCATACCGGTACGTTATTGTGCAGTCGAAAGGTATACAAAATTCGTACGAACGCTGTGACGATAAATGATATTTCGGCCACGGACTTGATGGCTTTTGTCATTTTTGCTTGAATTGATACTAAGAGGATAACGCGAAATCTTCTAAATTGTTGAGCATAGAGTGAAACGATTTATAAGTTCACTTTACGAGGGTAATTTGGCAAGTTCTTCGCTTAGGTATTAGGCTATCGCCTGGGTACCCATTTCTTCCTCGCTCATTTTATACTTCTTCACATGTCCCACTAATTAGGGCTGTAAAAAACCGTATTTGAGTATTCGTTACTTAGTAACGAATACTCGATAAGACTCGAAGTACCGAATCGATTGGTATCGTACTTGAATCGCAATAGAACAATGTTATGCATGTTTTTATCCATGTCCACTGCCGTATCGAAAGGTCCGACTCGCACACTTGTTAAGTAACGCGTATGTTTCGCACGCATACTTCGAACTAATTTGATTTACTTCATTTTTCGTCGTCATTCATAAGTGATTATAAGTTTATATTGTTATTTATTAAATTATATTATATGCTTTTATATGTTGAACACTATTCACTAGTCTTTCTTTACTTTAAAGATTTCATAAACCATTGAGATCTGTGAAAGTATATTATAGTACAAGGCAATTTCGAAAAAGATTTACTCAGGATATTCTATTTGGGATGGAATGAATTTATTTAATGCAGATTCCATATGGAATTTGATGTAGGTAATAACAAAATCGAGTGCTACGTCTCCAATAACTGAAAGTATTATTATGCAAAGACAATATATGGAATAAAAGTTTCTTTATAAAAAAGATACATTTTGGCAGGCACGAACTTTGTTATGTCCATGTTGAAGTAGAAATTAGAAAAAAAATACTTATGCATGTTGGTAAAGTCAGTGCCAGCAGAACGAACTTTGTCAAAATCAAGTATATATTGTAGGAAAAACGTGCCTCATGAAAACCCAACGGATGAAAAAAAGTATTTCTAAATGTGAATGACATATTTTGGGCATAAAATAAAATGCGGTAATTTTCATTGTGATGGGTAGTTTAGGCGAACTGTCAAATTATTATAAGAATATACCTAATTATTTATCTATTCCTTTATTGAAAATAATATCTATGTTTATATTACTTTCTACTTTCTAAGGAGACTGATATAAAAAAATATGTGTTTAGTTGCATTGCTTAAGTGTATATTTATTTTTCTCTTTATTTATTTTATATTTATAATTGAATAAAAATTTTACTTAATAAAATCCGGTCATATTCCACACATATTTTTTTTTCCTTTAATTGCAACGTATTATATCGGATAATTATTTAATCATTATAATAGGTATGCACTCAATTAGTACTCTATATTTACGTGCCACTACTCAAATTACGACTAACGAAAGTAACGAGTAACGAATACTTTGTAACGGGTAGTCAGACTAGAAGTAACGAATACATACGAGTATTCAAGAAGTCGTTACTTTTCTATCACTAATAAACAAGTGGCCCTGTCACTGGACGAACCACATGACGATATAAGGCGGATGTCTGTTTTATATCTAATTTAAAAAGTGTAGCGTACTTTTCGTTTTTAGTTTTTAAGTTCTAAAGACTTACTTTTAAATTAAGGAAAATTGTATATTTTGAAAAAAATATGATAAATAAATGTACAGTCTCACGCTGTAATTCAAATTAAAAACAGCAAAAGGTGTATAACTAGTAACTACTTTTTACAGACTTCAAAAAGTAGGTTCTCAATTCGTCTGTATTTATGTGTTAAGCGATTAAGGAATTGGTATCGTTTAAACTGTATTCTGTTATTTATTTTTTAAGGACATAGCTTAGGTATGCAGTTTTTTTTATAAAATCTGTAAAAAAAAATTAACTACTTTCTTATGTAGTATACTTTTGTGGGGGCGCCAGTACTAAAACAAGGAAATGTTTCTGTTCTGAACCTGGGGTGTAAAAAATTGAAAATAGATTCCAATTAAGGTTCTCAGTTGGTCTTTATAAATAGTGTCTGTTCATAAGTTGTAATCAAATGGAAAACTTTCTTATGAATTATATTTTGAGAAAAATCTATTCTTCATAAAAAGATTTGCATGGTCGTATATTGTAATCACTACATGCCACTTTTTCAACTGTATATGAGTTTTGTCAGCAAATATAAAACTGAGGTACGTTTATTTTAGTTAAGATCTAAAATTGGTATCAAACGGAAGTAATTAGAATTCAAAACTGCATCTAATTATGCCATTGCACTAAAAAAGTATAATAACTAAAAATTGTATGAAGAATATTTTTTTTAATAAGAAAACTTATTTATAATAAAATTTCGAGGAGAAGAGACAATTAAATGAATGTAATTACAATTAAATCAGAATGTCCGATAATAAACAGAACTAAAAAGTTGAAGGTTTTCAAATCGTCTACAATACAGTGAATCCAACAAAGCTGGAATCGTATGCAAACCTTTCTTAATATGTATAAATAATTAGAAAACTCTCTATTCTATTCAACGGAAAACGAGGTTGAACCAAATAATAAATACCTTATTTTTGGCAATACCGAAAGTCAGTTTGATTTGAAAATTGCATCCAATTAAGGTATTACACCAAAAAACAAAAACCTCAAAAAGGACCTTAACTAAAAAGCAACAATTATTTTTTGCTGTAACAATTCAATACTTTTTCTGAAATCTCTGCCAAGTTAAAGTGAAAATAATATTTGGCACTAACTTCAGAAAAAAAAAAGTATTTAATTGTTGCAAGAAATTTTTTCCTATTTTTGAAGTCAGTTTTTGTTCTTTAATAAAAAATGTATTTATTATACTTGTATTGCCTTAGGTAAAAATAGAGAATTTTTCAAAAAGCTTTTTTATTTTTGGAGATATCTGGGAAAGTACTGAATGGATTGTTGTTAAATCCAAAAAGTGTCAATATATCTTAAATATTTTTATTGCATAAAAATCCAATGCTCTCTTTCGTCATGATAGAAGTAGTTGGATGTTAATTTTTTTCATAAAAAAATCTCTATTAATTAGGATTTATCTAAAATCGCAGGATATATATTTTCCCCAATATTTCCCCCTTTACAACAATATTTTCCCAGCTATAAAGCAAACAATTCAAACCCAAAAATAAGGCCACTCATCATCAAGAAGGAAAAACACATAAAAAACACACCGGGAAGTCCGGGAAGAAAGAAAACAAGGAAGAAGCAACAAAAAATCCATGTAATCGAAGGAAAATTCGAATAAATTTCTTTCTAGCAAACTTATCCCAACTAATTCGAAAAGAGAGAAAACTTCCCCAATTTCTTGCGAATAAACTTCCTCGAAGAGATCGCGCGGAGCCAGTGGGCGCGGGGGAAGGAGGCAGTGGCGTTGCGCGTTCACTAACTTTCTTTTCGAAGAGTTTTATAAAATCTCTCTCTGATAGTTTGAACATCAATCATTACTTTTCTACTGTAACTGTAATACAATTTCCTCGAGAACCCCGGCAAGCAAGCAAACTTTTCCCGCCGCCGCCTTCCCACCACCTACCCCCTCAGCCCCCCGTTGCCCCTCAGCAAGGTTCCTCCAAAACACCGGGTAGTAGTAGAGTCTTCGACTAGGACGTCGTCGTCTCTCCTCATCCACAACTCTCGAGGAACTTTTCGTACATGCATTCGTAAAGCCACTAGAGAGAAAAGAAAGGAGAGCGCCGAAACTTCCTCGGAAAGTTTTAAGAGTCTAATATAAACTTAGTTCGACTTAAGACGTGATACCGCGGCGTAACGACCATTTGTCGGATGTATTACTGATAAAATACTTTAATGGTTACCAATTAGGTGCGAGTTATTTTTGTCACCGTAAAATGGGGTTCATTCGGTGTCGTGCTTATATGTTTATGAGATAATGGAACAGTAACACTATAATCGAAATGATTGTTGGGATCGGTACTTGATTATTCTGCCTGTTGCGACTAAATTTTCTTTCCTTATAACTTATAACTGGTGAATCAGCCTTATAAGGGCTGATGTTAATTGTGAACCACACTTCAACGTCAATTTTGGTTTGAGATATTTTTGTCGTTTCTAACATTCGGTCGTTATCAAACCATGGATGGGTACATTATTGAGCAACGCGATAAGATAAGGTTGAAGCCACTGGCGGATCCAGGGGGGTGGGCTAAGGGGCTGAAGTCCCTCTCCCAAAAATCACTGAGTGGTATGCTTTCTTAGTGTTTATTATGCTAAAATCAAGTCAATCAGATCAAGCCCCCCCCAAAGAGATCAAGCCCCCTTCCCAAATGACAATTCTGGATCCGCCCCTGGTTGAAGCCTGTTATGAAAATGTGTGTGTGTGTGAAAAGTAAAACGTATGTCGTGCACTTGATTTTTTCGTCGACCAAATGTGCGTACAATTAGGAAAATTGTGCTTGAATTTCAGCTAATGTAGTCTGTAAGGGATGTGGAAACACCTGTAAGTTTTCGTAAAGTTCCTACAGCGCATTCTTCAAAAAATGATGTCGGCCAAGCAATCGGGAATGGTATCCGCTATCCCGATATCATGACAAATTTCTTGTGGTTGGAGTTGTAAGATATGGATCTGGATATGTTCCAACAAGATGGTGCTACTTACCAGGCTGCTCTTTTGCGTGAAAATTCAGTGGGCGTGTTATCTTACGGAGTGGTGTGATGACAATTGGGCCGATAAGCCTACGACAATTCAAGAGCTAAATGATGAGATAACTCGGCACATTAACGATATTCAACCTCAATATCGATGTGCCGTGGAGTGCATTTGACCGATATTTTACTTCACACATAATTGTGAACGATCATTGAAAATAAAATTAAAAACAATTTCCTAAATACTGTGAGTTTTATTTACAATCCACATCGGCTCTTATGGCTCACTGTCGGCAAAAATGTTATTGATACATACTCTCTCCAGATTTATAAACTTCATTGAGCTTAGTTTGATACCATTTTGCTCTGTGAAAATTTAGTTTAGGGACTGTTTTCTGTCAAATTTTTCCGAAACCTGTCACTCTGAAGACATAAACAATGTATAGATGTGTATTTGTTTCAAATTGATAAGTTTAACCCGGCGTGAATGAGGTCGGGTATCTCTTACCCGCCGATTTGTAAAACACTAGAACTGGGTATTTTATCATATTAGCTTATTTCCCTAATGTTCAATAATATATTACAGTAATAAGTATTATTCTAAACATATTTTAGTTATCAAAATCGACAATTCTATATTAGGGTATGTCATACCAACCTCGCAGCTGGTGTAACAAATTTTCACCTTATTCACTCCGGGTTAAAAACTTCAACTAAAACGCGAAAATAAAATTCTCTGGCAATAAATATGAAGCATTGACGGGGTCCACCATCTCGAAAGTGTTGGAAAAATGACTAAATTTATTAATAACAAGCTGATTTTTTCATGACTATTCATTAAAAACTACAAATTTTCATATTGTCTGACAAAGGTTATTGACCTAAATGTCCGCGGAGGGGAAAGAACGGACTCCAACCAATCAACGTCGCTACAACCTCGACCTATAAATACATAACACGAAAACATCAATTCTTAGTGTACTACCTCACAACGCATTTGATATTTTTTAATACCGAGACCTTGTCGAAACCTCTTCAAAAGTCAAACATGAATCAAAATAAAGATCTGACGTATTCCCGGATAAATAATTCTCCATTATTACTGTTTACTGCCAGTTAGATGTAGATCTTTAGTGATATGATTCACTGTTCCATTTCATCGAACTGTCCCTGAAAGATTTGAAATGGAATGTCAGAATAAAATATATTATTTGGAACTGGAACATCTAACATCTCCGTTGTTCATTCAATCATTTCGATCTTTACTTCAGTCAGAGTGCGAGAAAAAATGATACAAATGAAGCAATCATATAGTTCGTAACGAAATGATCCGAAGTGTGCCGATGCTCGGCTGTCACTCGTGGTATTACAGCCTTGGATACTGATTACCAATTCCTATAACAAGCGGTTTTTCAGAAAATCGTGGCCTGTCGACATAAACTCGACTCATTAAATGACACAAGAAGAAATCCACTGGGGTTAAACCTGGAGATCTTGGTGGTCACTCAATTGGTCCACGTCTACCAATCTATCGTACAGGTGGCGTCCAAAACCTTCTCAGTTGAACAGCATAAGGCAGAGGTGCCCCATCCTGTTGGAAAAATAATTCAGGATTTAAATGTTGGGCATTGTTGGAATCTGAGAACGCTTAAATTAAATGTACCTTGTTAATGATGAAATTGTACTTTCTTTAAAAATTTTGCAACCAACAACTGGCATACATTTTCTGATGTTTTGTGAGGATTTTCTCGTAATGTTAATAAAACGTCGAATTTGGTGTCATAGTTCATTTTAGGTCTGTCACATAAGGTAAATCACCCTTCCGGTATCTTGCGACAACTCTACTTACAGTACTTCCAGAAATTCGCGCTTTTTCACCATCGACTTCACCACTTTGTGACAAATATACTTATTCTTTTTGTGACATATGTCATCAGAAGCGTAAATAATTAATAGCTTGACATGTTTCGCCATTAAAAAACAAATTGTCTGATTTTTTAATTCTGTGCATAACTTTCTGATTGTGAATCTTTATAAACTGATTTTAGATCATTTGTCCCGTCGAAGTGATATAAATGTCTTACATTTAAATTTGACGAAATGGTTTAAAATAACGTTTACTGAAACTAATTCTCAGTGTAATTACATGCACAAACTAAAAAATACAGATCTTGTGGAAGTTAATCAGTTCTGGGATATGGTTGTAATGATCAGATTGATTACCTTTCAACCCTGATTTGTTCAGTTTCATCATAAACGCTAAAAATGAATAACGAGACTACTTCGGACTGCAAATGACTATATCACATGAGCTTAGAATTTATTGTTTCATGCTCTTCTTTCAAAAATAAGGTGAGAATATTGCAATAATAGTTTTTAAGTATACTTTGAAGTAATATTGTTGTACTTGTTTATTTTGTCAATTGTTATCAGTATTATTTTGATTGTGTTTTTGTTAAAAGGGTCTTAAAGCGTTAATAATAAAATAACAACTAAAATTAAGTGTGAATCCTTATGTATAAAAAAAACACCGTGCTTTCCAGCATTACAACGAATAAGAAATTAAAGTCGTTGAACTTCGTACGAATTTTCAACACGTGAAAATTCTTCATCATCCGACAGCGTACACTTATAATCCACTATATATATCTCTCTCTCTCTCCTCTATTGGAGGGTGAAAACCGCAAACTCTGCAAGACGGGTTATCACGAAACGCGCGCCAGTTTGGAATTAATAACGGCGATAACATACGACGGGATCTTCTGTGAAAATAGACCTATTTTTCCTACCCCCATCGACCCAATCATTTTTTCCTTGATAAACGAGTTTTTCCTTCCCGCATTTAATGCGATTTATATTCGTTTCGTTTTTTTTTTTTTTCGTTAAAAAGGTGAAAGAGTTATCGATTTCCGCCCTCGCTTCATCGCAACGGACAATCTTTTATGCAGGCGAGAAATATTTGAATTTTGGATTTGGGAATCAAAAACTGTACGAAATTCGGAAATAAATCGAAACAATTATGTGACCGTAACACGTTACGACTTTGTTCGGTAGGAATTTTGATTATAAAACGAATCAATCTAAAATCAAAACTATTTACGGTCAAGCAGCATTCTTAACTCTTTCTTGGCCACAAGGATCTCGGTTTTGCATCACCTTACTTGGAATAAGTATATCAGTGCATAATGTAAAAAATCGGTCTTTTTACTTAGATCAAATTCACTTTTTTCAATCTCAAATTTGCAAGAAATGGCCTTTAAATGTTGATTTATCAAAAGAAATTGATTTAAACAAATCGCAGCCCAGAATTAACGATGATCTGAACAAGAGATTGATGTTGGAATCTCTAGCATTGAACAATGGTTGAATGTAGCAACTTTTTCATACATATCTCCTTTAGGAAGTTGCTTGTTGCTTACCAACGTTTTTGATCGCTAACTCATGAATTATCATTTTTTCCTCTTCTGAGCCTTTGTTAAAATTGTTGGCCAATTCCAGCAGTCTTTTCGTTTACACTAGATCTGTCTGAATAGTCGACCAAAGTAAAGCCATCCATTAAGGATTTCTTGTCTAGATACAGTATTTTTTGTTCTAGTTCGTTAGTTCATACTGATAGTAATAGTGGCGATTCAAACCGTGAATCAGGCTTTTTAAGTAATCCATATTTCAGGCAGTTGGGCGAGGTTCTTGGTCGAGGACCATTAAGTTTTGGGTAACCTAGATGCGTCTGAAACAACTTAAGCTTTGACGCCTATATCACATCAATTACTAAGCAGGGTAATTATACCATGTATTATTTAGTGCCGGGCCTAACTACTAAGAACAAATTTTTACAAAACTTTATTTATCAACAGTCATCTTCCAACGTTTCTTTAAACTTTCAAAGCTTGTCCTATAGAAAGAGAAATGTCTTTTGCCTCAAAACAGGCCTCATGGGTGGCTCTAACCTCAGTATATAAACAAAACTTCCTTGAAGCATCTTTTTGAGGTCTGCGAATTAGTAGAATAGTAGAAGTCAGATAGGACCAGATCTCACTTCACCTACAATATTTCGAGAGCGACTGTCAAAAATTTTTACTCGTGACTTTTTGTAGGCGCTATTACCGAATAACAAAAGCGGCATTAACCAACAAACAAATTAAATAATAAAGTAGCTACGTCTAAACTAATAAATTCACAATGCTTGTAAATTGCAAAGTTTTATAAACCACACAATAAGTGAATCTGTATTTGTAATATAATTAATTATGTACCTATTTATGCAACCAATCTTACTTAGTATGTTTAGTTGCATATCTAAGCCGAGAATTAAACATATCAACTGTGACTGAGACACGCAACTTAATTTTTTAATAATTAAAATTCTCAGTGGCACGAATTTTCCTAAAGATGATGTCCTGACCAACCAATTTCTAACCATTGATACTCCGAAATGTTGGAGAAACGTATAAAGATTGCTAATTTAATCATATGAGATACATACCAACAGGAAATATTACCAAAGTGGCCGTTCTAAGACCACAAACTTTTTGAATAAAGTTGCTTTGAAATTCAACAGCAAAACTAAAAATGCAATAATATACAAGATTTGAAGACGCGAGATGTATGACCGACATCTAGGATTTTCAAGGTGTTGTTTCAAATAATGCTGTTAAAATATACCTCTGGTATAATAACAACATCAAAAATTTAAGTTTAAGTTTGAGATACACAGTATGAAAGTAACTATTACACTAAACATAAAATCTGTAAATTTTGAATCCCCAAACGTTTCAACGCCTATATCGACACCACATTCAACGGAATTCTAAAAAAAAATCATAGTAGAGCTAACTTTAGCTCAAATAGAAGTAAACATTTCAGTGTATGGCACGCTTAATGCCAAAATACACCCCGGCAACCTTCTTTCAGATCGTGTCGCACGTTTTCCAGCTCTAGCGATAGAAAATATTAGTTTTCCCGATGTTGCAGCGTAAATTGCGAAACTGTCGGGAGAGAGGGTTGAATTTCGAACCGTCGGTAAATTATGGGTGGTGGTGGTGGTTCGGTTCGATGGAGAGTTTTCGAAGTACAGGTTAGATAGAGGGAACTTGCGAGAATTCAGATCCTACCTCTCTATCCCTTCAACCCCCGAAGAATTTGATTATTACGTGTACCTTACGAAATAGTTTGCGCGTTATTGTTCGGTAACGTTTTCTGGCTCCCTCGCTCTCTCCATGTAATCATAACGGGATTAAATGAAGGTATACAGGGCGTTTCAAACCGATCGATAAATAGGTTTCTACGTATTGTATTGTACAAGGAACTTAAAGTCTACAATTCGTAGCTTTTTTAGACTCACAGAGTTTCTTCATGTAATTTTTTCTGACCGCTTCTTAGATGAAGATCTTCGCGTACCTACAATTTATTGAATGTGATCACTGTTTGAGGAGTTGAAACAGGCACGGGTTGGCCTCGACATTTTATACCATTTCACATTGGCTCGTGTTTTTCGTTACATTGTAATGGGTACGAGGAAAAACACACGAGTTTGGGTCTAACCTCGTACTGGAATAGAAATCACGTCGAGCTATCCAACGCTGCATTTGTTTCCCTCATAGCCCTCTAGCAACTAGTGATGTGGCGTTATTAACATAGCTGCTATTAAACAACTATTATTCACTCGACAACAATAACAACTGTTATTGTCCGTTGACAATAACAGATAACAGATATACGTTGACTACTGCTTAGCGCTTATCGAACAATAACGTAAACAGTCCTAACCTCAACTGCCTTTTTGAATAGCAATAACAGATCGGTTGAAAACTACACGACTGAAAGTTGACCTGTTATCTGTTTCGACGGGTAATACAGATAGCAGTGGTTTTCATTGGCTGTGGCTGCATTCAGGGAATTATAGCATTAAAGCGTTGAAGCGCCACAACGTTTTGCTTTCGCTGAATGAAAACTTTTGTTTCAAGTTATTTTCACTAGTTATATTTACTTGTTGGCGACACTTTTGCGTAATATCAACACATAATTTGATAGCTGATGAGTTATAAACAGTGAGTAGATGTATTTACTCACTGGTTATAAAGCGGTAAAAATCTCGACAATTTAGTTATAAGTGAGGAAATTTGTAATAGATAATGTTTGATATGTATTAGCAACTATATTATGGGTATATATTATTATTATGGTAATACTGTAGGTTTATAAAAAGTAAATGGTTTCCAAAATATTGACATATTATAAGGAATTAGGTCTTTATATTAATCCATAGTATATATTAGTAATACATATATCATATATACATAATAGAATTTAATTGAAAAATATATGAACAGAACACGAAGATTAACGTAAGACATAAAGTAGAGTATATGGATCACGGTCTAAAAAGATTAAAAAATAGGAGTTCAACGTAGTAAATGAAAAAATTGTCCTTGAATTTTCGTTCATAATTACCATTGTTGAAATATTGAAAAATTAATTATAAAGGAATTTGTTATAAATAATCATAATGTATTAGATATAACATTATAATTGTAATGCTTATGTTCTTGAATATACCTATTTATTTAAATGGTTTCTACAATATTAAATATTATACTGAATTTGCTGCTTAAAGGTTAATTTTTAGTATTTATTAATACCAAAACTAAAGGAATCGTATATACTTGATACAGTGTGAATTGATAAAACAGATATTTTCAGTTCAAAAATTTATTAACATTATCTTTTTTGTAAAACTCGAGTTTTTTTGCCATTCTTAAAGATGACTAAATTTTTTACGTGATGTCTCTCGGAATCAGTTAATGCCCTCGATGTTGCAGCTTGGAAATCTTGTGATTCTGTTGTTATTGTGTGAATAAATTGATCTTGTTGTGGCCGCGAAAACCTCCGTTCTCAATTCCATTGCTATTTGCTATTATATTATTACTGAAAGCCTTTTGTTGAGTTGATTCTAATTTGATTGAAGGGTGTTTGTGTAGAATATGGTGTTTTAAGTTGGATATTGATGATTTATAGGACAAACTGTACTTACAAAAGTTACATATTGCTTTAGTTTGACTTTCATGAGTGAAAAAATTCCAAATTATAGATTTTTCGCCTCTAAAAAAATTTTCCATGGCTTTCAAAATGAAATTTTTATCCAAATAAGTACAAGTGCCACACACTTTCTTATAAAAAAAGAATTTAAAATAGTTCAGTTTAGAATAATAACACCCGAAATAAATACTTATATAGGTCCCTAATAACACAGTTCTACTTCACTACTCCGCAGTTTGATACTATATTTCAATTTAAATTTTGAATTGTTGGTTCTGTATCTGTACTTCCCAGTTTAACATTAGTCTCAAAAATACATTGAAAAAATAAGGAATCTTTTACAAATATACATATTTTACATCGTACAAAATGGGAAGAACTCTACCTTATTAACAGCCAACAAAAGAAATATGAATAATTTAGTTTCTTCCCAAAAGATGGCGGCACCATTTCTCTAAGTAAAATATATAACAGTTATCTGTTATTTTGGGTTGTTATTTGCAAATAGCAATAACAATAGCAACTGTTATTTAAAAATTGCAGTTTTGCCCATCTCTACTAGCAACGCCTTTTGGGCGCGCAGTATCGTTATTAAATAAGCATTTTGTACAACTTTGACCTCAGGGACAGAAGTAAAACCTGAAAGAAATTCGTTGAAGTTCCTTACAGAAAAACAAGTTTTAATAAATATTTAGGAATATATTAAGTATTGTAGAGGCTTTAGCGTCAAAAGGGTTAAATGCAGATAACCGAGGAAAATCTAGTTACTTTTGCTACTCGTTATGTGGTATAAAACTTTCGTTTAGGAGGCCTGAGTCAAAGGTCAGTATTATGCAAACTGATGGCAGCGTTTGACTCTTGGCCCACCAATAAACTACTAAGCTATTTTCAAAGTCACGCGACAATAGAATGCGGCAAGAATCAATAGCTTAGTAAGGAACAAATTATCTTTTTATATGCATTCTGACAAATTTTGGGGAATACAAGAATCTATTAGATCAAGCTTATCAACTTTTCAGTTAATCTTCTGACAAAACTTTTAACGTTGCGCTAACATAGAAACAGTACTCACCAAATACAATGTCTTGGGGATTTTTGCTTGTGGAACATTTATTGGTGGGCCGTGACTGATTAAATCAGCAAAAAACTACTACATTGGACGAACACGAATGATTTGTTTCAACACAATAATGCATCAAATAAACTCGAATTACTTCTTTACACACCGCTTTTTTGGGATTTAGCTCTTTCTCATTAAAGATAGAGTATCGAAGCAATCAAAGACTGTTATAGAAAAAACTAAATAAAGAAAGTACTTTCCAAAATTGTGTTTACTTTCTTTGTTTGGTCAAATACTTCTGGGATAATCCTCGCACATTTCTGTAAAACAACTGGAAGTGCTTATATTTAAAAAAAATGCTGAACCAAAAATCATGTTAGTTATTTCCTACTTACATTAGCTTCCTAGACGTTACGAAACTCACCTGCAAAAGAAAATATAATTCAGTGGGCGAACAATATCTATTTGTACAACAATAATAATTATTATTCAAAATCAATTATCCTAAACCAAAGAATTTATGAAAAATAATTGTCTTAAAAGAATGCAACACATAGCCTCTCTAACGACAAAACAAGAAAACTCCCCAAGTCGCTGGTCAGCAGAAATATATCTTAAAAAGCCGTATGTCAGATTTCGGTTCCATGTCCAATAAGTGTATAAAATGGAATTAGTGGGGTATATATAAGACCCATACGAATCAGCTCTATAACTAAATTAATAATTGATAGTTAAATATTATTCTTCCTAAATTGAAACAAAAGAAGATTATTGATTATTTTGGTAGGAGCAATTTGATAAAAGATTTCAAAATATTTTCTATTCGCGTATATCTGCGATCTCAGCAGTATTGACAACTTTGTATTTTAGAGTTCTGGCGTTTTTATTGATTGTTACACCTCGTTCTAGCATTTCTCACAAAAACAAACATACATAGTAATGTGTAACTATTTGTGTAAGTTATCATATTTTTATATTTGTTGATGATAAAATTCTATAAAAAATTGTGTTGATCAACAAACATGTAATATTTATATTTCGTCATTGAATTTCAACATTCGGTGCAATATAATTTCGGTGTATAACATTTTTTCAAATTTGTTATATTTACTTAGAAAATAACTCTCTGGATAAAACTGGTGCAATATTATAATAAAACATGACCCAAAATACTGACGCGTTTCGACTCCAACGTATTGTTAGGTATGCATGCATGTTTACCATTGACAAAACAATTAACATAATTTTTTGAGTGTTTTAAGGCGTAGCCACCTTGATTAGATGTCCTGGGGACTCTATGTCTTCGGTGGGTGGTTCTTCGACCGCGTCTCAAATCCACAATACCATCATCAAATAGTTGTCTTGGATAGGCACTTTTCCCAGTAACACTTTTGAAGTCATTGCTGAGCTTGTACGGAGTTTTTCCAATTAAAAAACTGGGTTTTGAGTAACACACGCAACATTAGCGAAATTATTTTCTACTTAAATCCTATTGGGTACATAAATAAGGCTCTATGTAAATAACATACGTCGATAGACAAATACATTTGACCTGTAAAAAAAATTAAATCTTACATAGGCAGTACTGAATTGCATTGGTCACCTCAACAAAAATCTGACGGCAAAAGCTCAAATTATTGCAACTGATCACAAAAAAAATACGCGCCGAATTGATAACCTCCTCCTTTTTAGAAGTCGGTTAAAAAAATGTAACAAGATGTTCCACAATACTAACCGTTATCATTCTTCAAAGCTGAATACGCATGTTTCGTATTATTATTGTTACAATTCATTAATTTTCGCCGTAGTATACATAACTGAATTAATTAATTCGATGTTTACGTTACGTTTACCAGATATGAAAATTAATTTGATAACCAAATAATTGAACAGTAAAATGTCATCGTGTGTGCGGTTTGCACATTCAACAGAAAGAATTTCGTTTCATGTTGTGAACGATTTGATTGAAATTTATACACGCGGTAATTGCAATTATAACGTTTAAATTAATTTGAAACTAAATAATAACAACAAAATTTAATAGAAACAAATTGATTATCGCTGCTACTCTACCGTTATTCAAACTTATAAATGGCCGATTCGAAATAACTTTCCATGAAATATTGGGGGTGCCTTTTGACTGTTTTTACCAACAATTAATTAAATAACTGTTAATCTATAATATTATGAAGAGGTAAAAATTTGTTTAAAAATAGGATAAAATATCTGGAACTACGGAAGCTATACTGACTTTTAACAGTTTTGCACCCCTTAACATAAGATACATCGTTAATGTTTTAAAGAATTTTCAATGTCAGCGAATCTTGACAAAAAAAAAACAATTAAATATTTTCAATGGATTCTGCAAAAATTAATGAATAATTTTAACCTTTTTTAAAATATTTCATGATATTGATCATGCTCGCGTAACAAGGGTGGTGCATATAACAGGAAAAATATTCAAAAAATTCAAAAATGTCAATTTTACAAGAAAAATGGTGGTATATATAGAGGTACCAAGGTTCATTTAGGAAAACAACCTCTGTCAAATTATTTATTTCGCTCACATAAATTTGAGTCTTAATTCAGCTGTTAAATTTGTCACCAGTGGTCTAATTTTATATATTTTGTCGAAATTTGGATTTCCAGGTAGTGTAAATACCGGAGTATTTTCAAATATCTCTTGTACATTGGATATACGGGTCACTCGAAAATTATAATCGTTATACCAATATAACTTCATAGTGGGTAAGCAGTGAAAACCCATTTTAACAAGGACTCCCAAAAAGGCAGAAAACTCGTTCACTTCTAAATTCGGAGGTGTGTTTTCTTGGGTAGCATATAAATTTGATTGGGTGATATATCCGCATAGATACTCATCAAAAACTTTTTGCAATACGTTAGCAGAGAAATATTATTTCGATTTATCTTATTAGTATTGTGAATCCTAGTAGCTTCTATAAATTGAAAATTTAGGTTGTTCTTTTTTGGACCAAACGAAGTTGTATTGAGACGAAACTGACTGAGCCTGTAGCAGGTGTTCGTCAAAGTCCTCACTCTCGCTGTTTAGTGATGAACTAGTACAAATCAACCGAAATAAGTTTCTTTTTTATTTGGAATATTATCGGCATCGAATGTGGGATCAGCATCGGAATCATCAAGTGTGCTATCTACGTCGGCCTCTAATATATTTTCGTCATCAAATAGTTTTTTCTTTCAACTCTCTGAGGATAATCCATACCTGATGTAGAAGATCCACTAGACAACGGCATAATGTCTTCGACATCTGAATCACCTGCATAGTCCGATAGACCATAGTTTTCATCATCAGACAACGCGTTACCGAACTTCTCCCTATTGATCACTTCTATCCATTACTCCGCAACAATATTTTCGCCTATAACAAGTTGGCTGAAAATCGAGGACCAAACTTTTGAAGCTAGCTTAGAAGTTACTTAACTAATTGATAAGACCAAAAAAAAAAGAAATAATATTATACAATATTATGAAAAAATTTTTTTTTGTTTCGGGTTAGGAACTTATATCAACTTATATCATTAATTTTTATAACTCATGAATATGCTTAAATTTAAACTTGTAAAATAAACCAAATACATTAGAATACATGTAGGAAGAACTTATTAATTTTTTTTATAACTGCACCAGTAGTATAACAGAAATAATTTGGTCAAGTGCGAGTTGGACTCGCATACTAAGGGTTCCGTACCACCTTCAAGATTCGCTTGATTTTTATAAGAATACATATGTATTTAGTTTTCTAATTTGGCCCCCAAAAATTAACATTAGAGTTTAATTTTACTAATAAACTTTTAGGGAAGCCCTACTGTCTGAATCTTGAGGCTCTATAGATTGGAAGATAAAGGGCAAAATAGGTCAAGTTTTAAATTATAAATTATTATATTTGTTATTCAAATTATTAAAAAATACAAATAAAATATATTTTTCAAAATTTAACTAGTGTAGTTTCTAAAATTGGAATTAAGTCGATGTTTAATATTTTTAAACAAGTAATTTAAAAATATGATATATTTGTAATTCACATAATAAGCCTTTTAGTTGATATATATATATATATATATATATATATATATATATATATATATATATATATATATATATATACATGATGCGTTTGAAGATTGAACTTTCATTTTCCATTTAATTGTATAATTTGTCCCTAAAATTACTATGGAGGTTTTCTAATAATTTTTCTGATAAATTTCAAGTGAGCCCCAGTACCCCTAATTATTTTCAAAATTTTAGGTAGTATGGTTTCGGAAATAAAGCGAGAAATGAGAATTTTTTTATATCTTTATGTTAATATCTTGTAAACAATTAATTTTATATATAAATAAATATATATTTGTATTTCTCATAATGAGCCCCTTCATTTGATATATTGCATGATGCGTTAAAAAATATTATTTATTTTCCGTTTAATTCTACAATTTGGCCCCCAATATTAATATTAGGGATTTCTTCGTATTTTTCATGTAAACAAAAAAAAATTAGGTCTTATAGTTTGGGAAATAAAGGGAGGGGGGAATGGCTAATTTTTTAAATATATTTTAAAATATTTATTTTGAAAAATAAAAAAATATATACCTGTATTGGTCTTATTGAGCCCTGTGATTTCATATAACACATGATCCGTTAGAAACAAGTTTAATTTTTTATTTTCTATTTAATTCTATAATTTGCCCCCCAAAATGAATATTAGGGGTTTCTCTTTATTTTTCCAGTAAAGTTCAGGTGAGGCACCATTCCTCTATTTTCTTTTTCAAAATTTTACAACTTATGGTTTTGGAGATAAGGGGGGGATAGGTAATTTTTTAATATTTTTGTTAATATCTTTTAATCAATTTATTTAAAAAATATGAAAAAAAAATATATTTGTTTTCGTCATAATGAGTCTTTTCATTTGATATATAACATGATGCATTGGAAACAATTTTAATTTTATATTTCCATTTAATTCTGTAATTAGCCCCCCAAAATTAAAAGTTTCTCCTTATTTTTCCAGTAAACTTCAGATCAGACTATATACCTCCAATTTTTTTTCAAAACTTTACGATTTATAGTTTCGGAGATAGGGGGGGGAATGGGTAAATTTTGGTATATTTTCGTTAATATCTTTTAATTTTTTTTAATATGAAAAAATATATTTGTATTCCTCAGAATGGGACCTTTCATTTGATGTATTACATGATGCGTTTTAAAAATTTTTAATTTTTCATTTAATTCTATAATTTGCCCCCCAAAATTAATATTAATGGCTTCTCATTATTTTTCCTGTAAAGTTGGGGCAACGTTCTACATTTCCTATTTTTTTTCAAGATTTTAGATTCAGTAGTTTCGGAGATCAGGGGGGTCGATTTTTTTAGTTTTTCCTCCTAAAAGTACCCCTAAAATAAAAATTTCTTCTTTTACGTTATGTACTCCTGATCGGGTCACCAAACTATACATTGATACCAAATTTCAACCTCTTCTGTCCAGTAGTTTAGGAGAAAATTGCTGTGATGTGACAGAGGCACAAAATCCGGAGTGATATTATAAGGGTATCCGTATATTGTATATACGGAACCCTAAAAACAGAGCGAGAACAAAAACGCATGTAAACATTCTAATGTGAGTTGTGTTAAGAGAGGGGATTTTCGAACTATTATATTCCCGGTGCGGTAAGACTCGATGCCAGTGCAACTTAGTGCATCAAGTATATTCCGTAACGACCAAATTCTCATAGCTGGTACTGAATAGCGGACCTTAAAAACAGATGGAAGCTATAGCTACCTCTACCACTTAAAGGGTTAAATGAAATTTTCTCAAAGATAACTAAACAAAGCAAATTAATATTGGGCATTGGAACCTCTGCTTCTTGTAACAGCATCCACACGTCTTGTCATCCCTTTATGCAACAAGTAATTAATTATCTCTTAAGACAAATTTTCCATTTCTTCTATAGCAGAAACAATCAGTTCTTGTGTCGTTTTGGGTGGGTTGATGGTGTTAAAAAACTAGTCTGACACATGTTCTATGGGATTCACAACAGGTGACTTCGGTGGCCATTCCAATTTATTCACATCTTGATTTCACAACTCTGCTTGAAACGAAACGATGGGGCGTGGCATTGTCGGCAATTAAAACGAACTGGTCATCTAATTCATTAAGTAGAGGTGTCATGATTGCATTTATGACATTACCAGGGTAATCTGAGTCTACAATTGTACTTGACATATGAATCAGTAATCAGTGAAATTCTTCTAATGAACATTATACCCCCCCTCCCAAACAGTTCTGTCCTCCTACGGTAAGGGGCAACTCCAATCCTTGTTTCCAGTATGTGCATTTCCAGATTCTCTTCAAACCCTTACTCTATAATCATACTCACTAATCCAAACCGGGACTCATCAGTAAAAAGCCCATTTCTCCAGTCAAGAATAAGCCCGTTTTGGTGAGGTCTGGCCCACTGTAGACGGACAGTTCGATGACGAGCAGTTAGCGTATCTCCTCGGTCGCCCAAGGCCAAAACTCTACTTCGAACTGTTGCATTCCAAATTACCCAATCATATGTGGTCTGGACTGCGATCTTAGGCCTAGAACAGTGACTGAACTACTCCGACGAGCTGATTGGGCAATACACTGATCTTCACGTGGTGTGGTAACACGCCGTTGGCCACTTCGAGGTGGGCTTTGCACTTCACCCGTTTCTTCGTACCGACATATGGTTTTGCTCACTGTTCTACTAATGTTCAGTCTATTCGATTTCTGGTGACGAGGTAAACCTTCTTGCCACAAAACAATAATTCTGCTTTATATAAACTCGCCACAACTCATATCCCGGGCTTTCGCACCAAGTACCAAACACTGAACGTAAACTAAGGCTCATTATTAAATTTCAATTTCACTTAATATTTCAAGAAAAACTTTTTTTTTAATTTACAATTATACAGTGTGGACATTAAATAAGTTATTTTAATTGTATCCATCAATATTGTAAAATAACCATAACAATTTTGAAGTCAGGGCCTCGGGGGTGCCAGACTTGTAAGCGAGTGCATTTTAAAATGAGTAAATCTAACATACGGCATATGATTTCGTAACAAAATTCATTTTATGTAAAATCTCTCAAACACACATTTTATAATCTGAGAAATTTTATGAAAAAATTTAGTCAGCGTATTATTCAGTTTTAGATCATATGGTTTAGAACATAATTACAATTAATTCAGAATAACATTTAAGTATGTTCAGTAAATTTAAACGAACTGCGGTCACTAGATTCCAAGAATTGATCATGATCATGCTTGACACACCGCAAGGTTAATTGCAGAAATTTGTTCTCTTTTTGTGTTCGAATACAGCGATTTTTTGCCGATTTACTGGAAAATACAAATTAAATGTTATTTAAATTATTAAGCTAAATAACTATTTAAAAAATACATATCTTTTCATGTTATCTTCACCCCCTATTTTCTAAAGAAAAATAAAAATCCTATCATGTAGGCTATACTGCATAATATTTCCATGTCACACAGTATTTCAAACTCATACTACACACATTGTAATTTGTAGAATTAGAACAGAGTGAATAATAAATTGTGTACAGTGGTGTGAATTATAATTTTAGTTATTTCTAGTTTCTTTCACGTATTTATAAGTTTTATTACAATTAATGTCAATATAATTTTATACATACATACAAATGATGGTTAAACATAATATGCTCAAATATGTTGACTCGGTTAGAATATGTTCTTAAACAATAACAACGGTGAAAGTTCCGGAGACAGACAAGACATTAAACGCAAGAAAGCACCAAACACAATTTCTGAAAATATAATAAATTGGCGCCCAACGGGAGGCTATTTTCTTATAAGCTATTGGGAACAAATAGAAAAAAACATTGCGGCTTTAAGGAGAACAAATAGCAGAGTTCGGTAGATATTTAGTGATACCTGTGTGATGAGAATGGCAGAAGGGACAGCTAGTTTATAAAAAAAATTATTTTACGTTGTCTAACTTTCTTTCTAAAACACATTTATCATCTGAAAGTCTTGACGAACGAATTGAAGTCTCATTTCCCCAAAAACTTCACAAAGTAATGGCGATTAAACTTTAATAATGTATGATTTCTCGAAAAACTTTTACTGTCCAATATAAACTCGAAACTTCCTTCGAAATGTTTAGAGTATTAAAAGCGGCAAAGGTCGCGATGCTAAACCGACGTCGGTCGGCTAGTTAAACTTAAATTGTGTCCTCGGCAAAGAGGGAGACAGAGAGAGAAAAAGTTTAATTCGTTAAAAATTTATACGGCCAGTATGAACAAAGTTATAAACCCCGAAAGTTTCAAAGCAAAGTTGTGTACGGGGTGGGGTCGAGGAGGAGGATTAGAAGGCGACGGCATCAGACCAAATGAGAGAAAAAAAAACGTTGGTAAGCGGGGGAGGAGAAACGGTGGATGAGGAAAAACGGTGGATGAGGAGAAACGGTGGATGAGGAGCAGCAACGAGAAGCAAAAGCGAGTTTGATCTGACAGTTAAAAAAGTTTAATTGTTTTCGAGGAAGCAATCATTAAAAATGCATCGGGCTGTACACGAGATTCGGATGATGGACGAATCGACTTGGAAGACGTCGGTACTGTTCGTGTCGCTGTCTTATAGTTCAGTCGCTGATGGTAAGATAGGGTGTTACTCCCAAATTCTATAGGAAAAAGATCATTTTTATTAAGTTTTGTCATTAAGCTTATCTTATATCAGAATATATCCGAGACGTATTCCTGATATAATGTCCAGTAACCTATATTTAATTGCTGGTTGGTATGAATAGAGCATACAGCGCTATCTACCAACTCAGATTCAGTAGTAGAGTTGCCAGGTTTATGAATTCTTCAAATTCTATTCTAACGATTTTTGAAAGGAATAATTTAACTCTAAGGGAAAATTGTTTGACTAATATAAAAAAATTAACCAGCAAAGTCATCACAATACATTTCTTGGTATCGTTGTCAAAGCCATCTTTATATCAGTAGTGTTACCGTCGGACATAAGTGTCAATTTACACAAACGAATATATAGAATTACCCTTTTGAAAATTTGATAGTACACAAATTAATGTCTAAATCCCAACGAATATTCTAAATCCTCTAAATTGTGTACTTCTACACAGCTTGCAACAGGAAACATTATCACGAGTTTTCTAAAAAATTAACGAGTTTTCCAACAAACTAATTAGTTTTCTAACAAACTAGATTTTAAATGTTTAAAAATTGTTCAATTGAGATTTTTTCTTCTTCAATAGTTCGTGACAAAGTCGAAGCCAGAGAGGAGGAAGGTTTGACTAGTCTGGTATTTTTTTTTAAATGGATTGATAACTAAAACAAACATTATATTGTTATTCAGGTATTTGTAGCATAAAAAGTGGATAAAACTTACTTTTATGAAAAAAATGATAATGTAATGTTTTTATTTTCACACTCGGGTTCAGTTCAGTTCTTGGATTTATTTAAAATCACAGTCCAACTCACTCTAATTTATTTCCACTAATTTAACACAATAATTTATATTCACAGAAACTACTATTTACATTTTATCTTAACTGTTCAATACGACCGACGAAAACTGAATGCCTCCTATCGCCAGCGGTTCCTTTTATATATTAATCTCGGAATTGTCTGGTACGTCCACGAACCGTCGGGAAACTCCATCATGTTCTGGAAGCTTTAAGAGAATTCCCAGTAACGGCAGCGGTCCGCCGGTTGAGAGACGAACATTTCGGGTTCCCAGAATTTATCGGAATAATGTCCCTTCCATGAACTGGTTGATGGCCGATTACACCAGCTGTCGGATAAATTCTCGTAACATTAATTTAAATTTTTAACGCCTAATTTTGAACACCTTAACTCCCCTCCGTATTGACTGCGGTAGGGTTCTTGAGGAACACCGAACTCAGAAATGTTAAAGATGCCTATAGAGGTAAATTATGAAACTTAATGTAACCTAACCTTTTATTTTTATTAGAAAAACATAATAAATAAAGCTTTAACATAAGTTAATATTTAAGTTAGCCTTAGCTTAGTAAGAGGTTGTGAGTGATAGACTGTAATAGATGGTCTTGTGAGGAAAAAATCATTTCTAATGTTTTGATTTTATGTCAATGAAATACAGTCACGGAAGATTTAATGATATCACTATATAGAGAATAGGTGTCTTCATCTTACATCATTAGGAACTTCTAGGGATTTTTTGGTTCACTGTCTATTGGCAAAATAAAGTTTTGGCTGGCGAATTTAGCTAGTTGTGAAGTGCACTGTGTGAATAGATTTTTGCTGACAAAAGGATCTCCGGCCGCTTAAATCTATCGCGGGTAAGGCCTGGTGTATGGAACTGAAATAGTAAGAGACAAACGAGTTTGAGTATGGTAGCGAAAGTTTCAAACTTGTCTCTTATTCACGATGAACACTAGAGTTGTATGATCAGTATTCGAACCGACGACACCGATGATCAAGTAAACTGAAAAGTTCAAAGTGATCGACTATTGACCATTAGTGGTCAGGCTTATGAATTCCCACATGTTTGTAGAACCTCAATTGTCACTGAACAGCTTGAATATCACAAAATGTGTGCGAGTTTGTTTGGGCGAAAACGGCGTCCTTTTGATTGATTTCAAGTTCGTTCAATCACCGCAGATAACCAATACAGAACCGTTGCTGACTTGAAAATACTGTTCAATTTAAAGTGAACCGTTCACTGGCTTGTTCGTTATGTGTTTCAACTAATCGCCTTCAAAGATGAATCATTTGTACTAAGAGGCGTGTTACCCTGTATTTTCTTTGAATCGTGACCATAGCCCAATTATATATGTAATAATTTCGGAAAAAATGTTGAAAATATCTTGTAATTATTTAGCCTGTTTATTAGGGTTTTAAATCTTGCGTTTTCTCCTTCAACAGAAGTACTTGAATTTGTAAATGGGTAACAAAGTGTAGTAAAGCAGTTTCGAAAAGTGCCCGGATTACTGGTTGTGTTTTGAACAAGAATTTCTGCCAGACAACCAGGAATCAGTGCATATCTTATAGTTGATTGACGTTCGATACTTTGTCACGAAATATACTTATCATCATGTTATTAGAAATTGTCTAGAAAAAAAAATACCTAAGAATTACAAATAGTTGTACCTACCAAAAGTACAATCGCAAATTTACGATACCATTTGAGTGACAGGCACAGAGCAGAATTGTGACTGGACATCTGGTCTGATTGATTCACGATTTTCCTCCATTAAAATCAATTATAGAATCTGGATTTCTTATGGGTCCTCTGAATCACTCAACAATTGTGAAACGTCCTATCTGATTTGTTGACAAAAAAAACAACGCGATTATCATGCTATTTTATCACATATATATTTTTTTCTGAAATACCTGTTTTGGATTTCCTTTACAATTTGATCTTAGAGTGCCTACCTAATGCGGACATTAACTAGTAGATTAGCCAGTTCAAGGCTGGTTATTTACATGGTTATGAAGATATAACGGTCATTTTAGATATTACGTGGTAAGTTCTTATTCTATTTTTAACAGCTACTATTTTGGCCCTACGGCATATAAAAATATATTATCTTCTCAGCAAGCAATTGAATAATTTTCCTATTCAAGCTATTGATTATTGCGGCCTTCTATGGTCACATGAGTTTGGGAATTGCTTGGTGCGCCAGAACCACTAATTTATTAGTGGATCGTGCTTTGGCTCCAAGAGCAAATTTTCAATTTTTTTTGCTTGGCACTGAACCTATTAAGTGATACATGACAATCACTTTTTCTGGGATTGAGCCCCGATCGATCATGTAGGTTTTACTGTATGCGAATGAGAATTTTTTTAAATTATAAACTTGTTTCTGGTTAAAATGGTTTTAAGAAAATGTTGGAATGAATAAATGACAGGGGTTAGAGATTTTTCCCCGTCAATGACCGCACTATCGGCCGTCGTCGTCTCGTTTGGAAATCGTCGTGGAACTTTCCCATTTCGTTCGCCTTCGGTCGCGCCTTAATGAACAAAGTTTTTTCCCAGGGTTAATTAACTAGTTTAATATTGTAGGATAAACTTCTGCTTTTTCAATTAGAAAACGGCGCCCAACACAAGTTTTGATAGGAAAGTTTTCGTTCGGTACGCAGATGAAACGATGACAAATGTCGGCGTTTAAAACTCGTGGGTGAACTTTTTGGAGGGTTATTATACGGCGAGAGTTTCGGTCGTTGGGGGAATTGAAATTTTTATTATAATCGAAATGATATCGGCGTGGCGATTCGGAGCGGTTTTAAATTACAAATGAAATCGCTTTTGTTCGAGCCAACTCTCTTCGACTTATTTTACAGATATGGATCGTTCAATAAAGGGATAGAAACAAACGGTTGAGAATAATAGATTTTGGAATTATTAAAGTGTTATATGACTCGAGCGTATTTGTTAAAATTTACTTTATGAGTTAAATAAAAATAATCAAATGTAAACTCCATAAAGGAAATTGTTTTCAAATCGATAGAACAAAAAAAATGGAAATGAATACAGGCGAGAAAAAAGATAATAAACATATGGATATAGATGCTCCGTGGCACAGAATTCTTAAATATACTAGTTAGGTAATTAATTTGTACAGAATGAGCACCTTTCGTCATTTACATTTTTTACTTTGTGTGTAGGTGACTAAACAGTGAATGCATTTAATGCACAGCCTTTTAGTTCTATTTTGAACTAGGGCAGTTTTATACTTTTTTATTTTGGTTCCTAACATTGCAACAATTTTATCATTACCAAACATACCCTTACAAAATCCGTATTATTTACTAAATACGAAATAATAGCAACTTGAAATTCCTACGAAAACAACTAGGACGTCAAATTACGCAACATGTGGTATTTTAATGAAAACCGTAGTGACGTGACCTCAACTGAAAATACTATTTTTAATAATGCAAAACAGCCATGTTTGTCAATTCTTTTTCGTCCGTTATATAAACCGATTATTCCACATATACGCATCACCGTCGAATGAAAACTAGGATGGCCCAAGACAAAAAAAAATTCTCTCTTATCACATAAATTTTACGAAAAACACGTCGTAAAAAGAAAACATGACACCCCCCTTCATAACCACACTAAATACGAGAGATGTTTCGCGTAGGCGATGAAATTTTCCGCTGACGCATTCATATGGATTTCTATTTGGGCAAAACAGCCAGGCTCTTCTACCGCCACCTCATCCTCCTCAGCCGTCGTCGTTCCGGTTTTTTCTCCGACGTCTTCAGGAAAACATTTTAGCGAGGCATTTGAGAAGGTACCGGGTTTTGGCAGCATCAGCTAAATTTAGTTTCTCTCGAAGGCAAAAGGCAATAGGTGCAGTGGCGCGGAAAAGGGAACAAAGCTCCTGACGTCCCTTTCTTATACTCTTTGTGATTTAGAAATCAAAAGCGTTTACCAATACGTTTCTGTGTATTTATTAAATCGTATATCACACAATGAAATACGATACGATAATACGAGGGTAGCTCTAGAAGTAACCAACCTGACACAGATGATGCTTGTTGTTTCCAAAGAATGATTTACGAACATTATAAAGCTAAGCTTAAACTATGACGCCGCTACGTTGTTTGATATGTCACAGCATTAATTTCCAATGTAAAGACTATTTTGACTTGGGTTGCAAAAACTGTCTCCACCCCTACTCCTAGTATTTTGAAATCGTCTGTCTTCCAATTTTCTAGAACTAGGAGGTATCTTTGATACTGTAAGATGGATTCTTTGCTCTGCCATCCACAAGAACACAGTTGTACTGTTTCGTGGCTTTAAAATCATCTGTACGTCTACCAAAATTAACAGTTGTCGTTATTAGCGATCTACCCGATCTACCCTAACATACTTTAGAAGTTTTAACCGGATTAAATGCAGTAAACAGTTCTTGTATGACCGAATGATACAGGCCAAGATCTAAATTCGGCACCAATATTTTTGTAGATCCCATCATTGATATTACTTTCGACGTAAGTCGTATTAAAATTGACATCTGAATCCTTGAAAAAAAAAATGTTTCTGGACACTGTGCACCGTCTCTCTTTAAATTACCCCTCGCCTACGGCTTTTTTAACGACTCCAAAAAGGAGGAAGTTCCCAACTCGGTTGTATTTTTTAGATTTTATTACATCATTACTCCGTCAACTATAAATAGGCTTCGACCATTATTTTTCCATTGATATAGAGTGTGTTCCTACAAGACGAATAACCGATAAGCAACCGGTAATCGACTTGCGCACAATATCATTGTAAACGATAACTTGTCACCGCGCACGGAGATTACCGGTTGCGAATCGTTTATTTATTCAGTAGGAACGAACCTATAATAAATTTCCAGATTAGTCCCTTATTGATGAAAATAAGTTGCTTTATTCGAAATCTAGGATGAAATTAATTGAAAATAGATTGGCATTTCATCAGAATATATGTTACTTAACTTCTAAGTAACTTTTATCAATATTTGTATACGAGGTTTATCAAAAAACGATTTTTTCTTAATAGTGAACTACCTACCATTACTTTTGCCAATATCGAAACTGGTTATGAATTAAAGTTAACTAAAGTTTAAATAATTTGGTCAAGTGCGAGTTGGACTCGCATACTTAGGGTTGTACCACCTTCAAGATTCGAATATTCCAGTTTCAGACAAGCAGGGAATGAGTGCATTTTATTATATTTACCCTAATATCTTTTAAACGAAACGTTTTAAGTTTATAAAAAATATTCACTTTCATTTTCCACACATAGACTTTTTATTTTATCTGCTTTAGGATTCGCTTGATTTTTATCACAATACATATGTATTTCATTTTCTAATTTGGACCACAAAAAGTAACATTAGAGTTTTATTTTACTAAAACTTTCAGAGATGCCTTTTATAATCTACTGTCTGAGTTTTGAGGCTCTGTAGATTGGAAGAAAAACGGCAAAATAGGTCAAAGTTTAAATTATAAATTATTAAATCTGTTATTCAAATTATTTAAAAATATAAATTAAATATATTTTTCAAATTTTAAATAGTGTAGTTTCAAAAGTGGGAATTAAGTCGATGTTTAATATTTTTGTTAATATCTTTTATACAAATGATTTAAAAATATGATATATTTGTAATTCACATAATGAGCCTTTTATCTGATGTATTACATGATGCGTTTGAAAATTGAATCTTTATTTTTCATTTAATTGTATAATTTGTTCCTAAAATTACTATAGGGGGTTTTCTAATAATTTATTTTCTGTTTAATTCTATTATTTGGAGGCCAAATAATACAATTAGGGTTTTTTTTCATATTTTTCCTATAAACAAAAAAAAAATAGGTCTTAGAGTTTGGGGAATAACGAGGAGAATGGGTACTTTTTTAAAATATTTTTTTAATATATTTTAAAATATTCATTTTAAAAAAATTAAAAAAATATATTTGTATTCGTCATAATGAGCCCTGGCATTTGATATATTACATGACCCGTTAGAAACAATTATAATTTTTTATTTTCCATTTACTTCTATAATTTGCCCCCCAAAATGAATATTAGGTTTTTCTTCTTATTTTTCCAGTAAAGTTCAGGTGAGGGGCTATACTTCCAGTTTTTCAAAATTTTTCAGCTTATGGTTTCGAAGATAAGGGGGGGAATGGGTATTTTTTTTATATTTTTGTTAATATCTTTTAATTAATTAATTCTATAACTATGGAAAAAATATATTTGTTTTCTTCATCATGAGCCCTTTTATTTGATATATAACATGTTGGGTTAGAAACAATTTTAATTTTATATTTTCCATTTAATTCTATAATTTGCCCCCCCCCCAAATATTAGGGGGTTTTTCCTTTTTTTTTCAGTAAAGTTTAGGTGAGGGGCTATACCTCCATTGTTTTTTAAAAATTTTCCAGCTTATGGTTTCGGAGATAGGGGGGGATGGGTAAAATTTTTTATATTTTTATTAATATCTTTTAATTAATTTAAAAAATATCAAAAAATATATTTGTTTTCGTCATAATGAGCCCTTTCATTTGATATATAACATGATGGGTTAGAAACAATTTTAATTTTCCATTTAATTCTATAATTTGCAAAGACGGTTTTCAAATATGTTATTTAATCTTTATTCATATATTAACATTGTAAATAACTATATAGAGTACTAATTAAAAATAAAACATTTAGAATATTGATACAGCAAACTAGTGTGATATGTCACATTTATTCAACACAAATGATGTTTTCATGTTAACTGTTTATTATGATTTCAACCTCTTTCGTCCAGTAGTTTAGGAGAAAATGGCTGTGATGTGACAGAGGCAGAAATCCTGAGTGATATTATAAGGGTATCCGTATATTGTATATACGGAACCCTAAAAATGGCAAGTTGGCGATTTTTAGATGGGTAAAAACTTACGAGGTCGCATGCTAACTAATGTGAGACATACATTGAAGGAGAGTTCTGTGTATTTATTGTTTTCATTTCGTAATGATAGATCTCGTTATACAGGATGGTTAAAAAAATGTTATATGTATACAACAAGCAGTTGCATATGTACATATAGATTGGTTGAAATGTAAGGCGTTGTAGAATTATATCTGTACAGGATTGTTCAAAATATATTATAAACTGAATGTTTGATTTAATGGTTACACGATGGTTAAAATATATAGTGAGTTTGAAAAAGCTAGAACAAATAATTATATCCGGTAAAACACAAACAGTTCAGTATATATAATAGTCAAAAGATAGGAAGGAACAGGACAATTGTTATTCCGGGGATTAAAAAATGTTATACCTGTAGGGTAGAGAAATTATAGTCAAACAGGGTGATCAAAGAATGTTACATTGGTTGTCCATTGGCAGATGCATATACAGGGTGGTTGAAATATATGCGGGAGTAGAATTATAGTTATACAGAGTAATTTAAAACAAGTATTAGCATAAAATTGCAAAATTTAGAGCCCATAAGCAGTTACATGTGTACCATAAGCCTGTAAGGGGTTGCATGTATAATGGTTGAAATATAAGGCGGAATAGAAGGTGGTTAAAAAAAGTTTAGAAACAAAAAGTGTTTATAGGGAGGCCTATAGACACTCGCATATACAGGATGTTGGAATATAAAGTGTTATTGTTATTTAGGATGGTTCAAAAAATTTATAATAAATGTTATAATGGGTGGTCCACAATCATATATAGAGTGGTTGAAATATATTATGAAGTGGAATTATTATAAAGAATGTCTTAAATTCATTTCGTTGTGAGTAAAATTTGTTTACATAGCAAATGTCCGATTAATTAAGATATATGTAACCGCTTTTTAAGGAAACTTTGAATTTATAGATACTAACATCTTAATATTTAAAGCAAAAATTCAGATTTTCATAAAAATATCTACATGCTCTGAAACCTACAAGAAAATCCTTAGTTCTTTTTTACAATTGAATAAGGGGGTCGTATAAAAATATTAATTTTGTCTAACTTTAAAGTATCCTTACTATGCCAATATCGAAAATTGTTATGAAACAAAGTTAATAACTATTGAAAAATGTCCACACCAAATTAAATTAAATGTATCACAAAGTGATTATATCACTAAAAAGCAAAAAATAAATAGCTTTAAAATATATCTACTTCAACGCATAATATTAATAGTGAGACTAAAAACTAAACAATAATTTAATCGAATATATTAAACGAAGAATATTATTTGTTCTATAAAATTGTGTTTGAAGTTGGTGCCCAGTCTGAAAAATATATGTTGAACATGGCGTATAAATACATTTATTAATTAATAACGGAAATTGTATAAGCTGTTTATATTCATATGTATATATGCATTTATCAGTTTTGGCGCCATTTTGAAACACACAATTTTATAGAACATATATATTTTTCGTTTAAAAAAATCCAATTGAATTAGTTTTTACTTTTTAGTGTCATTATTGTTACCGCCTTGAAGTCGGTAAAAAAAGCAATTTATTTTATTCAGAATATTTGAAATTTTGTTCTAGGTACACCACTGAAGAGAACGCAAAGAGATTCACGGAACGCCGTAGAAACGCAAACGGTGCATTACTTAATTGCCAACGTCATCGGAATATTCTTTCGAGACCCGGCGATGGAATGGCGAACGTGAAGGCTATGGCTATGGCCAAGAGAACGGAGTACGCAGGAGGAGCAAGCTAGCAGCAAAGAGATAGTTTTAGCTAAAAGGGAGGACGGCATGAGTGTTCGCTTGCATTGCTTTTGCTTTCTTGCCGCCTGATCCTGCTGGCTGCCGCCTCTGCTGCTGCTTTTGCTCGCTCGTTTCTGCTGTGTAGAAAGAGATTACTCGACGTTGATATCGCTGATGTCGTGGATTTATATTCGACCTTTTTATTTTCGTTCTTGGCTTCCTCCTAAGACCCGGAGTCTTAGTTTTCGCTTATTCGACAACTGTTTATTGCTCAATTATTATTATGATACTCGAACGGGGAAAAATGGTGATGTCTGCGGTTAGTTAGTCGATTTTAAAAATGCTGAACGTATGGAAAATCCGGGACGCGGTTTGAATGTCAACTCGTTTGAATATTTTGATTCGGTTTGTTTTATCGAATCGAGGAATTAGAATAAGAATGATGGTTATGGCATACATTATCACAAATACATTTATATAATGTAATTAAAATATATTCAACTTAAAAAAAAAGTGACAATACTATCAGCTTTGTTCATAATACTTTCGTTTATCTACACTGTTTCCTTTAATATCAATAAAACCATTACACTTAAAGCCATGCTTCAAAGCAGACAATCATGATTGGATTTTTATCAAAAGTTGCAAAAACAATTCAAGTAAATTTACATTTGTTTTATTGTTGTATTTAGATAAACTACAGGAAAGCTGCAAAATTTAAATAATTGTTATAGTCAGCTACCCTGTGAAAAACTAAAAGCAACACTAAATAAATTAATATTTTATTTACAGTTTCACATTGAGTATTAATCTTACTGAAATAAGTATTCAATACATAAAAAAGTGTTGCAAGAACAAATAATACAAAATTAAAATAAAACAAAATAGTTGATGATATCAAAATACTGACAAATCTAATCTTTCCAATGCTAGCACATACTTGTACTGTAAATATCAAAATCTCAACAAAACTTGCAAGTGTAGGTACAGTCTAATTAAGGGGCTATACATGCTGTAATTTGTTAGAAGGAATTAAAAAAGAATTTGAACTCATATCCTCTATGCAGAACTTAATAACTCTGGACAATTAAAAATATTATATACAATGTTAAATAATGTACAATATCTATGTGTGCATGCTGAAGATTATTTATGGCAACACTACACTTGAGGACTGAAGGCTGTATATTCCAAAAAATCCTGATGTTGCAGTCTTAATCTGACTTTGTTCTCAATGGCATTAAAATCTGAATTAAATGTAACACTGAAAGCACATAAGTATTACATTTTTTAAATCTCTTTAATAACAATGTTGGCATTGTTTACTTTGATACAGATTAAAGTCTTGATTAAAAATACACTTGTTTTCTGATCAAAATCTTGTTTTGGAGCTGTTTTAATTTCTTGGCTGTTAGTTTACTATATGGTTGTAGTTCCTAGAAGCCCTTTTGGTGTCAGCAGGAATTATTTCAGGATCCATTTTTGTCAAGATATGAAATCACATTTTAAATTACTTTTCACTTCATAGCTGTTAAAAGTTTCTCATTTTCAATTAACGTTTTTCCCTAATTTTTCTACCGGTTTTAGTAACAGTTCTATTGATGTTACTGGGCCAACTTCATACTCATTATGGAGTTCAAAATTGTATTTTCTGATTGATTAACTTCGATTTTAGCAGAATATCGATTTTACAGTAGATTTTATCATTGAGGTTTTGCCCGTTTACGGTTGTTTTAGGTTTTGTTTAGGTCGTTCGAGGCACAAGGTGTTATTAGAGCATACACCTTCTAGAGGTAGCCTGCAATGCACAATGAGCTCATTGGATGCAGTTCCTAATCGAGTGAAATAAACTCTTACCCTCTTTCTAGCCTTGGCACGATATTTATGCACCACAGGCTAACTCTAAGAAGTAGAGATGCTCTAAGGTATATAC
Organism: Octodonta nipae; assembly: GCA_034190945.1. Lineage (NCBI taxonomy): Eukaryota > Metazoa > Arthropoda > Insecta > Coleoptera > Chrysomelidae > Octodonta > Octodonta nipae. Next base: position 72,430,808 of record CM067222.1, read on the forward strand.
ATGGTATAAGCTCTAAGGTTATAAATAATCTTTTTTGTTGCAGTAACCCGTATTGAATTTATTCGTTCTGGTGAGACAAATTAGGGTAATTATAGAAACCACATTTGCAGTTCATTTTTTGTGAAAATTTGTTATCGCGAACAAATCGTACAATTTATACAAAATACCACTCACTCAATGTCCCTAAATAATAATCACTCAATGACAGGTGCCGTTAATTATTTAAATTATCTTCATCTGGATTATTTTTATTTTTCTTATATTGTTTTCTATAAGAAGCAACGCTTTGAAACATTTCTATCAATAAATGAATCAAAGCAACAGACGTCGAATTTACTTTCTTCGCTTACGTCAAACTGACTTATACACTTCAAAATACTCATTAATAAGTTTCCGCCTTATTTTAAAATTGCATAAATAAACACAAAAAATATTATAAACTTAATGACTACAGTAAATTGTACTCAAGACACCCTGTATAGGCTTTCTGTAAATCTCAGAAAATAAATTACAGCGGCAAAGCTGCCAAAGTTGGGCCTCTGACGTCATCGTCTTGCTTAAATAATTAAGCTATACTAACATATTACTAGACTAATTAACATTGATGGTCTTACAGTTCATTGCAAATTTGGTAGCTAAGTTTTGTGTGGAAATTAATAATCTTCATTGATTAATATTCAAACAACAGGCCAGACATAAAATTCACCAAATAATCGAACCATCAATTAAATAACTCCTACGTTTCAAAAAACGAATGGGTGACTCGTGTGTATTTTTCTAAGTTGTTACCAATTATATTAGTTTTTCGCTATACTTGTTTTTAACCGCTGCTCTGGTTGTCGAGTTTATTGCCCAATAAAAATTTTCGACTCTTCCATTCGACGTTCGAAAGAACGCGTCCGTCGTCTCTGACTCTTTTCAGATATAGTACGAGATGAATAATCACACTTGACACGTAAATAATTACATCCGGGATATACGTGCTCTAACAATAGCCGAATTGGCAAACTAATGTTCATTTTCTTGCCCCCCCTATATAGCTCTTAATACAGTTAACCCTTCGGAAGGGTCCGGGTAAGGGTTGAACGAGAGCAATCAAGTGAATATGAAGGTCCTCCAGATAGCGTTCTCTACGACGGACCGCTTCCTGTGAGCCTGATAAATGAGATTTATTAGATTTCCGAAAATTGTTAGGAAAACGACGACGATCTCCGTGATTCCTCCTGAGATCTCGTTGCGATTTTTATCGAGTTTCGATTTTCAACAAATTATCGTGGTCAATTATCAATACTGGTCAGCAATAACAAAAATGTTTTTGTTTATAATATTGCAGTTTTGTGTTTATTTGTCTTTTTACAGTCTTTGTTAGAGTTCAAAACATTCAATGAACGATATCCCTTATAACGGATGTTTCAATAACAGCTCTAGATTTGACATGTGTGACACTTATAATGGACATTCATGGAATCGTAGCGCTGAAGCGCTTTGTTAAAGCGGTGTACTAAATGGTGTCTGCTTTACTCGCAGCTCTGCAGTGCTTTAATAAAGCATATAAATTCTCCGCTTTACCGCTTTATAACTGAAACACGTCAAATTATGAACTGTGCAAAAATGCTACCAAAAGAGAAACATAAAAAGTAAAAATGACTAAGAACAAAAATCTACATTCAGCCAGAGCAAAGCGCTGCAACGCTTCAGTGCTTTAATGCTACATTTACCTGAATGCACCGAATGACATGTGATTATAACGTGACAGTTCAAAAGGTCAGAGATGGAAGTTAGTAAATCTGGAGCATTACACGCTAGAACAACACGTTCTAATTGTGAAACATTGCACAGACAAACAAAAACATGTTTGTATAAACAAATTTTGCTTAAATCGTATGCATTTTGTGATGCTGAAACCGTTTTTGATGACAGTTTTATTTTTATGACCCACCATTCTCTTACTGAAAGGCATCCATTATTAATTTCAAATAAATACATTTTTTAAAAAACCGGCTTCAAAAAAGTAACTTACCTAAAAATCCTGCAAGAATTAAGTACTTTTTGTGAAGTCGGTGCCAAGTTGAACAGTATAATTGCAAAGTACAATTTCCCAAATCACTGCCACTTTAACTTAGTGGCGACTTCAGAAAAAATAAGTAACTATTGCAGGAAAAAATATTTTTTTTGCTATTTATTTGTTGCTTTTTAATTGTTACTTTTTGTTTAAAAAATGTATTTATTTTACATTTTTTGGTGATGTACTGGCTTAATTGGATGCAGTTTTCTAATCTAATGAACGCTTTTCGATTCTGCCAAAAATAAGGTACTTCACGTTTAAGCAACATCCATCATTTATTGGTGAATGTTGTTTTCTAAAAATTTTATAAAAAAACTGATTTTTCATTCTAAAATAAATTCATTGACGACTCTTACAAATTTGTTTTTTTTTTAAGATGAAGTAATTAGCACCACATAAGTTATTTTTCTACACATGTATTTCCAGTGTATAGAAGAAATGTATAAAATAAAAAAATACATTTTAACGAAAAAAGTTGTTACTTTAAAATTGAATCTTCAATCCCTAATTTCGAGAGGGGTGTTGGGAACCCCCCCCCCGTTAGCAACGGCCTTGAGCTATGTACTTGAAAAAATATGAAACCAGTTCGGGACTCCCCTAAACAGAATCCAGTTTAAACAATCCAAGTTCTTTGAGCCAATTTCGAGTAATCTCTGAATACATAAAATAAATAAATAAAATATAATTACTAAAATGTGAATAGTATATCCTAATTGTTCTTATTTCCTATTTATTTTCTCTGTAAAGTTTCTTGAATATCTTTGTCGCCGATGAGGCTAATTTGTAAGTTTTGTTCCTCTTCACGCACATTCCTTAAGTTTTCAGGAAAAAAGTCAAGATGGTTGTGTAAGAAGTGGACTTTAAGGCTCATGAAACAAACACGAGTTTTAATTTTTTTAATATGTTAGCTACGACAATTTTATAGTCAGTTTACGAATATCAAGTCCAACGAAAATCCTTTTTTTAACTTACCCTTCTCATAAATTAGGAAAATGTCCACATAAATATTTAAAAATGATCACCAATTTAAAATTTATGTGTAAGTAATGGTGGTAGAAGAATCTTCTTAGGGTGAATAAAATTTTTGTTGAGAAAGGAGCATCAGTACATCGAAATACACAGATATTGGTTGAAATTAAGTTTTTTCATTTGAACCTGTATTATAAAAAAATATGAAAGTTTGATTGCCATTATCGGTAAAATGCGCCCAATATTCGGTCGACAGAATGTTCCTCAATCATCTATTATGAAAAAAAAATAGTGAAAAAATAGAAATTATTGGTTCAATTAGTTCCAGAGACGTCGATTTTTCATCGTGTACAAAAATTGAACATTACAACAGCCACTCATGTATTCTAACTAAATAATTATATCTTCATGCCTACAAAGTCAAAACTCAACAACTTTTGCCAATAGGTCAGGTAAAGCGAAGTGAGTTCAGCAATTGGATCCTTGAGCAAATAGAGATCAATGTCATTTTGCGACAAAATCATTTTCAGTGATGAGGCCCATTTTTACCTCGATGGCTTCCTTAATCGACAAAATTGCTGCATTTGTGGCTTAGAAAACCCATGAAAAATTCATTAAAAAGCAATGCATCCGAAACGTATCACTGATTAGTATGCATTGGCGTCTGGACGAACAATTGGACCGTATTTCTTTGAAGATGAGAATGTAATGTATTAACGCTGGCCGCCAGGTTCTTGTGATTTAACAACTTTGGACTTTTTGGAAACTAGACCCTGCATCAATGAAATACAGCTACATGTATACAATAATGCGAAGCTCCTGGAAGTAAACTATTTGGCCACTAAAAATTCCTTATGTTTTTTTTTATTTTTTACTTATATTGTGAATGGTGATGATGCGCAATAACACCGCACTAGTGCTAAAACGGTTTTTTTTTGCTCAAAATCGAATTTGTCCGAAAAAAAAAGAGATATCGGAAAACATTTCTCTCATAATTGAAGCATAATTAATTTAGACTGAGGGAAAATTAATGAGAATCCCACACGTGGGGAATAGGGCTTGGTACGAGGTTGATGAACTTAAAGTATACAAATTGAGAGTAGTAGTAGTTATTTTTTTTACTTATACACAAATGTGTGTACTATTTTGGTGAAGAACATTAAGGAAAGTGCCAGCTTTTTTAAATTCGTTGATGAAATTTCAATACCAAGGAGATTACATATTTTACAGATCAGTTTCCAGCATGTTTTATTAATATTTTATAAAACCAGGGATTAAAGATTTCCCACTAATTTGCTCTCAAACTACATTAATTAGTTTTCAATTAACACAAAACGTGTCTGGATAACATCTGTATTTTAAAAGCAGATGCATTTCTAACAAAATAAAACTCTGGCACATTAGACCAGGACTGAATGAAGCATTTGAAAATGAAGCGAAAAAAAAATAGTAGTATTGAAACCCATTGGAAATGGAAGAGAATACAACAAAAATGATAGGAAAAATGACCCGAGGCCAGGAAGTGGAACGGACAGAAGAAATATGTAAATACTGTATTTTCGGAGTATGGTGCAATTATTGCAATACGAAGTGACTTGATGAATTGGCTGTTAATGTAGATTAAGGAACATTATACTTCGAATTATTAATAACAGTTCCTTCCCAAATAGATTTTAAATTAAATGAATGTTTATGAAAAATTTAATGTATAATTTTACCTAAATTTGAATGTTCACACACAGGATAACTTTTCTTCGTCTAGCAACAAAGTTCCATCTTGATCTATTTGGTTTTATAGGGAATGGATTAGAGGGGGATTCATCAGATTTCCTAATAAGTCAAAATACAATTCCCCAGTTAAATTTTCTTAGACGAATAAAGGACAAATAATTTTATTTCTAAGAATTCCGGCCCATACGTTGATTATCTGAGGATGTTGGTTGTGCTCTTCCCGAAAACCTTCTGGATTGGTATTGTCCCACTACCTACAATTGTTTATTGACAAATCCATTAAAAAAATCCTGGGTCGTCAGAAATACAACTTTTTTTAATAAAATTAGGGTCTGCATTTGCCGTTTGAGTCATTAATTCGCAGAATTCTAACCTACGAAAATATTTGTTAACATGGAGACTTTTGGTATTCATGTTTGAAGATCCATAGCAAAATGACCTAAAAACTCAACCTGTGTAGTTCAGTTAAATCTCTACGATTCTTGACAATTTTATTGCACACACTTCCAGTTCCTTTAAATTTATGAACTAAATCCAACACATACTGATCCCCAATATTTTCATCGGAATGTCTCTGATGAAAAACATGAGCAGTTCTGCGTGCACAGCGTTGTTCTTCCCCATAAATAAATATTACGTCAATTCTTTCTTGTAAAGAATAAACCATTGTCGAAATTTGATGGTCAGTATACAACGAAACCACTACTACTAATAAATTGTTTACATTTAATGTCACAAATATCTCGCAAAAACATTTAAGGATTTTTTTCTCACTTGTTTATCACGGTATTTATACTCATGCTTTTTTTTTCAATTGCAATTCAAAAAATTTATTTTTTTACGGTTTCTAGATCATTACTCTGTAAAAAAATAATCTGATTTTAAAAAATGATGTGTCAAAAGATTGGCAAAAAAGAGACCTTGAAAAAGAGGCATCATACCTCTTGTTAAATAAACTTTTATAAGTGAGATCCACCCCCAATTAGGGGTGAAACTGCAGAGTGACCCCCGTAAATATAAATTAACCTGTTTTTTATTATTTAGTGCTCATAAATTTGATAAAAATAGATAAGAATGCATCCAGTAAAGACCTGGGGCCCGATTCTTGAAACCATGCTATACGACGAAAATGGTCGGATACGGCCTTGCAGTCGTACACGAAGTTAGTTCTATGGCGGGCCAAATAGGTATTCTCGAATTGGTAGACGAGACAATACTGACTTTTGACATATAAAATTAAGATATGGTGAATTGCAAGAACTTCTTCAATATCTTCCATGTAACGTAGAAATTTTAAAATTTATAGCGCAAATAAATTTAGTCGGCCCAACACAAAATACAAAACAAAATTAACCGACAAATTTCATTACTATAAATGTCAAAATTTCGTAAACGTTTGACCAAATCCCTTGTCGTGCACGACTTTCGAGAATACTAAATAAACGTCATTTATGACAAATTTATTTGGTATTCTCGAAGGTTGTGTACGACAAGAGTTTCTAACGGTGAAACGTATACGAAATTTTGACAATTGTATTGATCAAATTTGTAGGTCAGTTTATTTTTTTATTGTTGTTTTGGACAGACGAAATTAATTTATTTGCTCTATAAATTTTATAATTTCTGCGTATGATGCAAGATCTTGAAGTTTTGGCAATTCACCATATTTTAATTTTATATGTCAAAAGTCAGTATTGTCTCGTCTACCAATTCGAGAATACCAATAGAACAAATTTCGTGGACGACTGCAAGACCGTATACGACCATTTTCGTCGCATAGCATGGTTTCAAGAATCGGGCCCCTGGGACATTAAGTGGCCCATTTTTTCACGCACTAATTAGGTAGGAATTAAGCATTTCAAAATAATTTTACTAGTCTATTAAAACAATAACTGTAACAATCCTTGAAGCTTCTATCAATTTTAAGAAATTGTAAAACCCTCGTACTTTACTTTAAAAGCTATCGTAACCGAAGATATAATTTTATAGCGTCATCATAAGCAAACACACAAACATCGAGTGGCGATCATTTTTCGAAACTGGTTCAAGAGATAAAAATATTTCGAGTAAACAATGAAAGGTACACACACACTAATACATTAACGAATGTGAGTGTATGAAGCTTGGAATCTAAAAATATCCGACAGTAGACTGGAATTTTAAATTTCGTATCAGTTCTCCATTCCACTAGTATGTACTAGCACGTGTTTGATGAGATTAGTGCAAGTCAATATTTTTTATATGACTTCGTTAAATGTGTGTGGGATTTTGGCAATTATTAAATATTTTTTATGTATCAGGTGAAACCCGAAAATATAACTGGAATGAAAAAGTTGTATTTTAAATATTTTAAAGAAAAAAACAAAACACGCACCTTAATTATGTTATTTACTAATATATAATTAGGTTCGTGTTCGGTACCATCACAATCCTTTCTTACGTCATAATTCGTATTAGGTAATAATCATTATTTACAAACATCAGTTTTATCATCGGTTACTAAAAAAAAATTAGTATAACTTTTAATGCCGTTTCATTGCAAGGAGTGAAGTTGCCACTCAGGAATTCTGTTTCAAGACAACCCAGTTATTCACACTATCCAAAAGCTTATGACTAACATATGATATAAAGTCTTTTGTTCAATATTATTAGAATAATTGACTGTGTATGTGGAGTATCAAGTAGATGATTTAAATTTTAATTTAAATAATTTGATTTAAATCGTGTTTCAATAATTTTATTTTAATCGCCTCTAGCTCGCCCATCACAGAATTGCAAATACCAAAAAAGTTAATTAACCTTACAGAAGCTTGTGTAAAGGATCTATAAGTGCAGGAATACTTGAAGAAAAACTGTCGACCTTGTGTTAATAATCAGCAGCGTGGTTTCAAACAGATAGACGAGTTATCCCCATTTCTCTTTAACTTCGCTTTGAAAAACAGCCAGCGAAACATACGACATAGAGACGATCCTCTTTAGAAATTAAGGTCTACACACTGTACTGGCTGTCACAGATTATACAGTAGGAAATACAACAATGTCAAGGAAGGTTTCATAAAACTGCAAAAGGCTACAAAAGAAGTTGTCCTACAAAGATAAAACATAATATATGACCACAATAAGTATAGAAACCTAAGACACAATAGGACAGAATGTACCACCACATTTTAAAAAAATAATGAACTCGAAAAATGTATTCCGTCGTACGAAAATAAGAATTTATTATTCAGTTATAATACCTTTAATGACATGCATGTGAAACATGAAATGTGAAATAAATGTCTCACTACTCCAATTTGTGAAGATCACTTTCATGTTAAGTTTTTATTTTATTTCCTAGATTCTGAAATATTATCATTTGTAGTGTCTAATTGTATCAATAAGAACTAACGTGAAATAGAAGAAGTTGATTCCTTACATAAGTATTATTGATACAGAATTAAATTGTAATTTTCTTGTCACTGAAAACAATTTGCAGAATTGTTTCGTGATCGTACATTACATTTACCTGTTTGTATGACTGGTGGAGTTGAAATTACAAACTACAAACAAAATTGTAATCCACAAAATTAACACCATTCTTATAGAAGCCAAAACGCAACATTTCAGTGATTTAAAATTTAATTAGGTATATCAATACTTTTTTGCTTTTTGGCATACTTAAGTAACGGTCTAGATACTATTCCTTGATGAATTCTTACATTATTTATTTATATCCTTTATTTCTATTTGACAAGTAACTTCATAATAGTTTATTCAATCTATAAACACATAAAATTTTTATATTAATTCATGATTGACAATGTCAATGGCTTTGGTCAGGTTAAGAAAAGTGATACATACCCTCTTGTGTATTTTATTTGTAAAACAATATTGCTTTCTACATAGTATATTATTCTTTGGCAAATCGATGTTTGTTTATTTCCTAAGTTTTGCCTTTTTGTAGTATTCAACTGAAACAGCAGTTTTAATTTTCACCTGTACAACCAGTGAAAGATCAACTCATAAAAGCCAAGCGGTCTTTACAATTATTTAACAATTTTATGAGGACCCATTTTGTTTTTCCACCCCGTATATTTCTGAGAGCATCTAAACAATTCTCTTTGAGAAAGATAAACACAATTCCGTTTGACTATGTTTTTATTCAAACTTTCGATACGGTAAAACAAAAAGTTAGCTTTACTATTACAACAAAATAAGAAATAAATCTTACGTCTTGCCCTTTATTGACGAAGTCGTATAATTAATGTACTAGTAGTAAACGAAATCACGGGTAAAGCCAACAGCAAGATAAACCAATGAACCAATCAACACCTAAACTCTCGTTGTCTGTGTGCTCTTGTGCTTATTAATGCGGGCAAGCAATATACGAGTCGGTACGCTCAATAGCTTCAATAAGACAACTCGAATTAACTAATTAGGCAACCTTTCAGTTTTTTTTTCATTCAAGGATAATCGCCGATATTTATTTGTCCATCATCGACAGAGGTTAATTCTCGAATTATTTTTATGAACACTTGAGATTACGTGGGAAATTTTAACAAACGATTCGTCATATTGCCGGCAAAACAAACATAACTTGAACACAAGCTAAATATCCAAAATAAATTTCAACGCCTAACCTGAATTTTTAAAAACGAAACCTGCAGATAATCCTACTTAAAACAATCGTAAATACAGTTTGGGATCGTCGAAAACATAGAAGTTTGAGAAATTCAACGTAAATATGGATAAGATGCTTACCTTAAAACTTTATCCTGACAGAAACAAAGAGAAGCTTTGAGAGCCACGCTGCTAGACTCACAGTTGTCCAAGTTTTTTCGATCGAATTCACTGTCAACGCGTCGGCTTCGAATAATTGTTGCACCCGAAAACGTTTACAAATTACTTTGAATTTGCACAAAAGTCTTTAATTACGGATTTATGCCACTTTCGTAAATTTCTTGTACAACGAAGACGACTGTTCACACACTATCCCCACTTTGGAACTTCAAAATGGCGGTCGCAAACCGAAGTGTTCGTTTGCCGAATGCCGAACACGTCGAATGCCGATCCAACTTCGTCTCCTAGCGCCTCAATGCAAAAGTTTATTTATGAAATTTTTTAACCAATACTAATTTACTATAAAGTTGATACACAATTAAAAAAATTGCCTAAGATTTTAAAATAGAAATAATACCTAGTATGCGTTGCTTTCCACACATTTAAACACAACAAAATACGAATTTCAAATAAACTTTTGTCATCAAAATTTTGAATTGACCGCCTAACAAGAATACAATACCAACTGTAATCCCTATGACCAAATGCTAATTTTTTGAAAATTCTACAATATTAAAACATATATTCAGGAATAATTCTTTTCATTTCTATTCTATTAAAATACAAATTTGACATCTACTTGGTACATTATGGCACGAATTAATTTGTACTTTTAAAAAAATCTTCTATAGTAATATTTCAATTTCCGATGTTGGTGCCTCAGTGACAGATGAGAGGGCATATGTTTTTTTCCCGCCTTGTCAAATGTTTGTAATTTCAACAATAATTTATTTTTACTTTACACATTAATGTAATCAAATGTCTATGAAACAAGGAGAATTACGGTATGCCCACTCAGAAGGCCATACAGACGTCTGTTTCTTCGAAGATGGAGAGTACGTATAAATTGTAATTTAAACGAATTTCATGTTTTGAATTATAAACTTATTGAAGGCAATTTGTTACTTGTGGAGCTGATGGGGATATAAGAATTTGGTCAGTGGATGAAAGTGTGGATCCTGTACATAACTGTGTCGGGGAGTGGGCCCTAGCAATTCGCCAAAAAGATGATCAACTTTTTGTTGCAACTGGGAGTAATGATATTCAAATTCTCAGTCTTCCAGAGGGTGATCGAAATGGGGTATTGGACAGATTTGTGGCTCCAATCAATCACATTGCCGTTTCAAAAAAAGGCCAAGTAAGACAGATTTTGTAAAGCTTTTTATTTAAGATATTTTAATAAATTATGACAGATTAAAGATATAGTACAGATATTTAGTTGTACTGGTAGTTTTAAATGTAATTTGTAAACATATTTTATTTAACTTTAGCTGCTGTGGAAAAAGGCAGTTAGTATAATTGTATTTATAAAATTGCTTTTGAGTTTGATAAACTTTATATTGGACAAACCAGTGAACTTTGAAATATATGAATAAATGAACATAAAACTTGCATAATCTGCAATTCAAAAAGTCAAAAGTGTGAAAATTTAGTTTTCAATGACTAGTTCTATGTTTTTCAGAATTACTAATACAATAATTTGATTGTCATATTGATTTATCTGAGTCATTACTGACACTCTAAAACTATTTAGAGTGTAATGCAACATGCACCATAACTTCACTTTGAGTTCTGATTCTCATTCAGCACAGGGGCGGATCCTGGCACGTGCTTCCGGGGGGGGGGCGATTTCATGCTTCGAGGGGGCAATCATGTACTCAGTTTACCAAAATATAATTTTAAACCCATATTTCTTGGACTATTACATTAATGTTATGTAGTTTAAACCAATAGAAGTGACCTTCTTTTGTCTCTTGGAGTTAATATTAAATTTACTAACTTTGAGGCTCTCGGTGGGGGCGATCCCCCCTTGGATCCGCCCATGATTCAGCATGCATGATTTTAATAAAAAAATTTGTGGAGCACAGTAACTGTGACAATAGAATTATTTACAATTTGTAAATTAACCATTTATGAACTACAGAAAAATATTTCAATGTAGGACAAAAGTCATTATATTTTTTACATTTTAGTTGATTGCCTTGGCTGGTGAAGACATGGAAGTTAAACTGAGAAATGTTGAAAAAGAAAATAGGGAAGTAAAAACTTTCGAAGGCTCTGTGGGGCCTTGTTTAAGTGTAGCAATTTGTCCCAACTCAAAATTTGTGGCTTCAGCATCTGGGGACACTTATTTAAGAATTTGGGACATTGAAACTGGCAGTTTGGTTAAAGAGTCAATGTGTTTTCCTAAAGTAAATAGCTTTGCCAATGCTAAAGTTCTATGTAAGTATTTTTTCATTTTCCAAAAAAAAAAACCTTATTTTCAATTTTGTAGGTCGCATTGATTTTGACCCCATCCATGGTAAATATTTAGCTTACCCAGACAAAAATACTGTTGTTATTTTGAGTGTTGAATCTTGGACACAACATGCAACTTTGAGTTGTGATTCAGTATCAGTGGATTTTTCTATAGTACAGTATTCACCTTGTGGCAGATATATAGTAGCTACTTCTTTAGATGGAGATATCATTATTTGGGATGCAGCTTCTGAAAGTATAGTCAACACTGGAAAACATGAAAAGTCTATTGCTATATGTGGACTTATGTGGAATCCAAAAGGTAATATAATTCTGTTTAAATAGGTTTTTAATTGGAATGTGTCATTATTAACATATCTATTATTTAGTAATTATTAGTGTTTAGGTCAGTCATTTCCAACCTGTGGGGGACTGTTGAAAGGGGGGTATGCAGCTGTTTCCAAAAAATCATTTTCAAATACAAACCAAAAAAGTCAAGTATGTGTCAAAAATGAATGAAATAGATATATGTAATCCACAATTAGATTGTTAGAAAAATTAAGGATGCACAAACAGTTTTTTTAAGGGGGGGTGCAGGTACAAAAAGGTTGGAAACCACTGGTTTAGGTACTCAGCATACAATACTAAGCACAAAAATTGATTTGCAAAGATGAAAAACCAAAAGGATCTAAATATAAATTTGAATCAAAGAAATATTGAGTCAGGTGCCAAAAGTCATATTTACCTATAAAATATACAGTGGCAAGAAAACCTTAACAGTTTTGATGATTTTTGATGAAATGTTAGAATTTCCACAGGTCACAAAAAATATGGAGACCCAGTAAGGATCAATAACACAAGAAATAAGAAAGTTTGAAATGAATATGGCATCGTAGCAGAGCATAAATTATGTAGGAGGTAATCTATGGCACTAGTCATTGAATGCTATTTCAAAATATAAAAAGGGGAAGAATTCAACCTACCAATATGATATGTCACATGCAGAGTATTAAGGGAATTTCAAAACAACCACTACAAGTGCATTTCATAGACAGTATTGAGAAAAAAAAGTGTACTTCAATTAGACATACTTTATATTTATATTCCCATCAAAAAGTTGCAAGAGCTTTTTGAACACCTGAAACATATGTTTGAAAATGATAATAACATTTAAAACTGTTATTTTGAAAAAGCTGTTTAGTCTGTTACTAGTTTTCATATCTGATTTTAAGATGAACTCACTCACAGACATTTAATGAGTAATTTGGTATTTGAATTGCATGCTATAGTCGCTCTAGTAAGCTTCAACCACTTGCATTTGGAAATTTAAAATTTTTATTACAGATGGTTTTATAATATTGTCTAAAATCATATCATATAGACTAATAATCATTCTTCAAAAGTAAACTACAAACTACAAGGTTCAACAGTTCTATGAATAAAAAATATGGTATAATAAGTATGGGTTATTTTTTCAGGAAATGGTGAAATTGTCTACACTGACATCGAGGGGCAACTTAATGTAATTTCCGAAGCTATTGAAACAGATTCAGCAAAGTCGGATGTAGCGACCACAGATGTTTTTGAAAACGACGTTGAACTAGGAGATGTGCAATTTCAAGATGATGACGATAATGAAAATGCGATCTCAGTGGAAAAATTGAAAAGAGATATCTTGGGGTCACCCGATTCAGAATTGAAAAATTTAGAAACCGGTAAGATTTGAAATTGTTTTAAAGGATATTTTGATTTAAAATTAACCAGAAAACTGTGTTCTTTTTTGAATTTAAGGTTTATTTATTTCAGTGCCAAGCTCTGAATACCTAGTCAAGATAAATACTTAAGAATACAACCTGTAAAATGTCACCTTGCTTTTTTGAAAGTTAGTTCACCACACAAAGTTAGAGTCATTGACACACCATTTTGATAGATTCATATGATCACTACTGTAAGTTATAAACCGGGCGCCTTTTGCGGATATTATTTTTGGGAGTTTTGTAGATTATTTTGTTATAATTTTTTTTAAAATCACATGTCATGGTGTCTATATCGTCGTGACTTTTGTTACTTAATTTAACACATACCCAATGATCTATTCTCGTGATCCTGTGGTCTTTCATTTATAATATTTTTTATCTTCATTTTCAACCAGCTGTCGTTCGTTCATTCGTAAAACATACTTAGCAGTCACTAAATTTTTTTCAATAAAAAATAAAAAAACAAGAACATAAGTATTTTTAGGCTTCTATATATACAATATACGGATACCCTTATAATATCACTTCGGATTTCTCCCGCTTTCACATCACAGCAATTTTCTCCTATACTACTAGACGGAAAAGGTTGAATTTTGGTATCAGTGTATAGTTTGGTGACCCGGTCAGGAGTACATATCGTAAATGAAGAAATTTTGATTTTAGGGGTACTTCTGGGGGCAAAAAATAAAAAAATCGACCCCCCCCTTATCTCCGAAACTATAAGAAGTAAAATTAAAAAAAAACAGATATAGGGCTTCACCTGAATTTTACCGGTAAAAATATGGAGAAACCTCTACTATTAATTGGGGGGGGGGGGGCAAATTACGGAATTAAATGGAAAATATAAAATTAAAATTGTTTCTAACACATGTAATAAGTCAAATGAAAGGGCTCATTATGGCGAAAACAAATATATTTTTTTCATATTTTTAAAATAAATTATTTTATAGATATTATATTATATATAAAAAATAATTTGGTCAAGTGCGAGTTGGGCTCGCATACTAAGGGTTCTGTATCACCTTCAAAATTCTAATATTCCAATTTCAGACAAGCAGGGAATGAGTGCATTTTCTTATATTTACCGTAATTTCTTTTATTAAAGGAAACGTTTTAAATTTATAAAAAATATACACATTGATTTTCCACACATAGACTTTTTATTTTATCTGCTTCAGGATTCGCTTGATTTATATAAGAATACATATGTATTTAATTTTCTAATTTGGCCCCCAAAAATTAACATTAGAGTTTTATTTTACTAATAAACGTTCAGGGAAGCCTTTTATAATCTACTGTCTGAATTTTGAAGCTCTGTAGAGTGGAAGATAAAGGGCAAAATAGGTCAAGTTTTAAATTATAAATTATGAAATCTGTCATTCAAATTATTTAAAAATACAAATAAAATATGTTTTTCAACATTTAAATAGTGTAGTTTCTAAAGTGGGAATTAATATTTATATTAATAACTTTAAAACAAATGGTTTAAAAATATGATATATTTGTAATTCACATAATGAGCCTTTTATCTGATATATTACAGGATGCATTTGAAAATTGATTTTTATTTTCCATTTAATTGTATAATTTGTCCCTAAAATTACTATGGGGGTTTTCTAATAATTTTTGGTATAAATTTCAAGTGAGCCCCAATAACCCTAATTATTTTCAAAATTTTAGATAGTATGGTTTCGGAAATAAAGCGCGAAATGAGAATTTTTTATATTTTATGTTAATATCTTGTAAACCATTAATTTAAAAAATATGAAAAATATATATTTGTATTCCTCATAATGAGCCCTTTCAATTGATGTATTGCATGCGTTAAAAAAAAATTATTTTCCGTTTAATTTTATAATTTGGCCCCAATATTAATATTAGGGATTTCTTCATTTTTTCCTGTAAACAAAAAAAATTAGGTCTTATAGTTTGGGAAATAAAAGGGGGAAAGGGTAATTTTTTAAATATTTTTTTAATATATTTTAAAATATTTATTTTAAAAATCTAAAAAAATATATTTGTATTTGTTATAATGAGCCCTGTGATTTGATATATTACATGATCCGTTAGAAACAATTATAATTTTTTATTTTCCATTTAATTTTGTAATTTGCCCCAAAATGAATATTAGGGGTTTCTGCTTATTTTCCAGTAAAGTTCAGGTGAGGCGCCATACCTCAATTTTTTTTCAAAATTTTACAGCTTATGGTTTTGGAGATAAGACAGGGGGGGTTGCTATTTTTTTAATATTTTTCTTAATATCTTTTAATTTATTTATTATAAAAATATGAAAAAAACATAGTTGTTTTCGTAATAATGAGCCCTTTCATTTGATATATAACATGATGGGTTAGAAACCATTTTAATTTTATATTTTCCATTTAATTCTGTAATTTGCCCCCCAAAATTAAAAGTAGCGGGTTCTCCTTATTTTTCCAGTATACTTAAGGTCAAACCCTATATTTCTATTTTTTTCAAAACTTTATGTTTTATAGTTTTGGAGATAAGGGGGGATGGGTAAATTTTTGTATATTTTTATTAATATCTTTTTATCTAATTTTTTTAAAAATATGAAAAAAATATATTTGTGTTCCTCAGAATGAGACCTTTCATTTGATGTATTACATGATGCGTTTTTTTTATTTTTTTCATTTAATTCTATAATTTGCCCCCCAAAATTAAAATTTATGGTTTCTCCTTATTTTTCCTGTAAAGTTCGGGCAACGCTCTATATTTCCTATTTTTTTCAAAATTTTAGGCTCAGTACTTTCGAGATCAGGGGGGGAACGGTCGATTTTTTTAGTTTTTCCCCCCAGAAGTACCCCTAAAATCAAAATTTCTTCTATTACGATATGTACCCCTGATCGGGTCACCAAACTAGACATTGACACCAAATTTCAACGTCTTCCGTCCAGTAGTTTAGGAGAAAATTGCTGTGATGTGACAGAGGCAGAAATCCGGAGTGATATTATAAAGGTATCCGTACATTGTATATATGGAACCCTAATAAACAAAAATATAAAAATTCCCTGCTTGTCTGAAACTGGAATATTAGCATCTTGAAGGTGGCACGGAACCCTTAGTATGCGAGTCCAATCCCACTAGACCAAATTATTTCATATTTTAAAAATAATTTTATAGAATGTTATTGAACAAAATATACAAAATTCGACCCATTACATTCTACATCTGCGAACTACTAAATAAATAGTTTAATAGAACTCAAGTGCATCATGTAGAAGATAAAATAAAAAGGCTCTTGGTGAGAAATAAAAATGTATATTTTTTATAAATTTTAAACGCTTCCTTTGAAAAAAATATGGAAAATATTGGAAAATCATTGCATGCTTGTCTGAAACTGGAATATAAGAAAAATATATCATATGTACGTTTTTTTACCTATATTGTATCAAATCTCAAAGCCCTTAGTATGCGAATCCGAACAAATAAATAAATCTTTTTCTTAAGGTAATTATGCAAAAAAGAAAGAGATTATTTGTTCCAATAGAGTCGAAGTTTCACCCTTACATACAAAATTATATGATTCATTATACTCCTTATATAAAAGGAATGTGTCACTCGAATCAAATAAGAATTTTCTTACACACATATATGTATATAACAAAATCAGTCATCCACAAGAACTTTGATATTTCACAGCAACTGAATTTCACGGTAATTAAAATAAATGCGTTTTGAATAATGAAGTCCTATTGCGACGGAAGCAACCCGCACAGTGTAACCCCGTCATTACTTTTCATTTAAAGACTGAACGATGCGAGAAAAATAATTGCATTTTATTTCGTGTTACATTAAATGAGGGTAATTTCAGGCGTTGTACGAATTTTCAGGACTTTATTACAATCAACGGTGAGTATAAAGTTATAATGAATAAAACTGACGAACGTTGTAGAATTGATTTTTTTTTTTGTTTTTACTCCATGGAATGACCGCAATTGTGAGAAAGTGTTACAATAAAAGTTCCTTATGATTTCTCCTTATCTGAGATTTGAATTTTCAACAACAAACATAATTATAATTTGGACTTTTGTCTGAGACAGTGGCGGTCCGAAGGGGTGATACGGTCTATGACCTCCCAAAATAGTACACGTCAAATTGACAGAGCTTTTTAAAAAATGCTAAAATTAAACCAAAAATAGGATATCAAAATAATTTTGAATAATGTGCGACGGCTCCTGATGTGAGAGTTTCTCATAATTTAATTGTCTAGTATGTCCACAAAATTCTCTTAGTGTCTTGAATTCTTTTCTTAGTTATTGGCTAACTGGTTCCTAATCTTAGCGGAAGCTAGGTTGTTATCTCATATTTTCTAAATAGCTTTTAAAACGTGTTTTGCTTTGATGTGCTACATGATACGCTTGATAGGTATTTTTTAAAATTCAGTTAATTTTCTAATCATTCCCCTTAAATTAATTTGATTTTCGCTTTTGCTGTAAACTTTGAGCGAAAACGCATATTCCCTCTTTTTCCAAATTTTAAGCTCACAAGTTTTGAAATAAAGGGGGGAATGGGTCGACTTTTGCATATTTTCCTTAAAAAAATTTCAAAAAATATATAAATGTATTTCTTATGTCGAGTCCTTTCACTTGATATGTGTCACATGATGTGCTTAAAGCATGTTTACCTTTTCATTTTGCCTTTTATTTTATAATTTGTCTTCCAAAGTTAACATTACGATATTTGCCCTTATTACTAACTTTACGTAAAGATAACACCGCCATCCCAGAAAATCAAACAAAAATATTTGAAGCTTCTCGAATTAAGAGCTATTTGCGAGTTTATAGTTGAAGATCAACCCCTAAATTTGGCTAAGTGGTGAAAACCTTCCCCGAAAAAAAATGCCTGAAAGTATCTACGAGTTACGGACTTTTTAATGATATATTTCACATGAACACCTGAATATATTCAAGGGGTGAATACACCCCCCCCCCCCAACAACCAAGACTGTCTCCCTGGATAACCATATTACTACAATAATAATACAATGGTGTGTTTTTTTTCACATAGTTGCTATATTGCCTTTGACAACAGGGTCTGACCTAGACCCCGAAACGTTTGTAATTATACAGCATTTTCAAGCGTTATTCCCAATAAGTACATAAGCATTAACTAAAGATGCCTCTACTATCTTGCACAAATTGAAGAGATTCCTAACTGTTGTAGAAAATTAAAAATTTCTCTGAAATTAATTTAATTACACCAACGTATTGTTTAGGGAAAATGAAATTTGTGCTGTATCCACAAATTTTATGTTTGTAACACGTGTTTTGTCTTGCAGCCTCTTCACGAAGTTCCACTCCACGTCCACGAACACCAGTTACACCTGTCCAACCTCCGTTCATGCCTTCCTCCACGCCGGAACACCTGGATCCACGCTATATGTGCTGGAATGAAGTAGGAGTGATCAGATGTTATGGACATAATTCTGGAGATGAGACTTCATCTAGATCTATAGAAGTAGAATTTCACGACTCTACTTTCCATAACAGCATGATGATGCAGAATTATCAAGAATATACGATGGGGTCCGTCAGCAAAGCAGCGCTGGTAGTTGCAAATGCTAGGTATTTTAAATAGGTTATTCCTTTAGTTTAGGTTCAATCACATTGTCTGTTTTCTTGATCGAATCTCTGTAGATGATTCCGAATTTTGAGACTTATCATTCATTCTCTCTATATTGTCATACCAATCCTTCTTTTTTTTCTTTTTTCATTTTACAATGTTCTCAATATTCGGTACACTTTTTTCTTATTTGTACCCGCCGTCCTGACGAAGTACATAATGGAATTACCGGAGGTCATCTAGGCATGAATAAAACTTTGGATAACATTCGCCAACGGTACTATTGGGTAAATTACTTCGAAGATGTCAGAGCCTGGTGCCGAAAATGTGATACCTGTGCAGCCAGTAAGGACCCGAAGACCCGGACCAAGAGCAGAATTGGCATTGATGTCGCCGGTTCATTTCCCCAGTCTGAGAGTGGCCACAAATACATTCTGATCGCAGTAGTTTATTTCACCAAATGGCCTGAGGCATATGCTATACCCAATTAAGAGGCCGCCACGGTGGCGTCGGTGCTGGTAGAACAGCTATTCAGCAGATTTGGTGTCCCGTTGGAGTTACACTCAGACCAAGGGAGTAACTTTGAATCCAATGTATTCCAGAAGGTTTTACGATGTTGGGAATCAAGAAAACGAGAACCACTTCTTTGCATCCGGAGTCAGATGGAATGGTGGAATGATTCAACAGGACCTTAGAGCAACATCTCTCCAAAGTCGTCATCAACAACCAGCGTGATTGGGATGAGCATATTTCCCTATTCCTATTGGCCTATGGCTCAGCCGTACATAACTCCACAGGTCTGACTCTAGCCAGGATACTATTCGGAAAAGAGCTGAGAATACCTTGTGAAAAGGCCTTGTGCTCACCAGAAGAACCGCTCCAAGAAGTTAACGATTATGGCGACAGAATATGCTGGCAATACATGAACTAGCCCAACTTGCAGTAGTATCCAAGAGAGAGACGACGTCTGACTATACAACCCCCAGAGGAGCAAAGACAAGTCTCAAAAGCTCACACCAGCCTGGAATGTTCCATACGAAGTGGTCAAAGAGAATCAAGACGTTGTTTATCGTATTCGCCAAAATCCGAGGGCTAAGATGAAGGTGTTCATTTGGATCGACTAGCTCCCTACCATAGAGAGAATGATTCTGAATTAAAGGGGGTAGTGTTATAACATTCATTTTAGGCCGCCAAAAAATTAAGAAACCTTTTAAATTTTAATCATTGTGATAAAGAAGTTGCTGAACAAAAACTGACTGAATGAAAAAAGAACAACAACGGCATTTCCGAATCGAATTCACATACTCTGGCAAATTAGAAGGGATCATCGGAAACCAAAAGTTTTGGTTTAGTCCTTGATGATGACAGTTTCGCTGTTGAAACCTGCGTTGAGTGAAACAAGAATGGTTTGGTGTTAGGGTACAAAACTTTGTGTTTATATGTCATTAAATCATTTATTTTAAAAATGTGAAAAAAATTAAATTCTTCAAAATGAGGACTTTAATCTGATATATTACTTGATGTGTTTGAAACAATTTTAATTTTATAGTTTTAATTATTTAATTTGCCGCCTAAAATTAGTATTAGTGATTTCTCCTTACTTTTCCTGTAAAGTTCTATATTTTTTTTCTCAAAATTTTAGGTTTTACAGTTTCGGGGATAAAGTGGGGATGTGTAAATTTGTATATCTTTTAAACTAATTATTTTAGATCCTCTTCATTTGATATATTACATGATGCATTTGAAAAAATTTTTTTTAATTTAATTCTATAATTTGCCCCCCAAAATAATTGTTTTTTCTGTATACTTTAGTCAACCTTCTTTGTTCCTTATTTTTAATAGGCTAAATAGTTTCAGAGATAATACATTTAGAGTTCCATATTGCAACTTTGCTGTTCAACTTGGCACCGACTTCAGAAATTGCTGCAAAAAATTATGATTTTTTGATTTTTAATTGTTACTTTTGTATTTTCTTGAAGTCGATTTTTTAATGTATTTAATTCATAGATGATTTGATGATGATGCTATTGCCAAATGCTTATTGGTATTGATTATACAGAATTTTTGCAAATTCTAATTTAGGTTAGGTCCTTGCTGAATGTCTACAACATAAAACCTAAGCACTGGCGGATCCAATGGGAGGCTAAGGGGCTGAAGCTCCCCGGAATCATCTGACTGGTATGCTATTTTAGTGTTTATTGGGCTAAAACCAACCTTCAGTGACGTCACGAGATCAAGGCCCCCAAACGAAATCCAGCCACCCAAATGACAATCCTGGATCCTCCACTGAAACTAAGTAGATGCCATTTAAACCGAGTTCTCAAAGGCACATGACAAATTAAATCTTGCTATTCTATGGGTTGAATAGTGAGTTTGAGATTTTTAAATTCTTATTTAGACTTGGCAACATTTAAGGTTCCGCAGTTGTCAAATATTGTCTATATTTTTTTATATAATACCAACTACTGACCTATATTTTTAGTGGATATTATTTTCATTATAATCACCTGCCGTTTATTTTGAGTAGAATCCCTTATTTATATTTATTTATTACATGAATAGTATCCTATACATATATATTTTAAGCTTCACAGAGGTTTAATAAAGCATAGATATACACAGACCCTATGCAAAGAGATGTTTAACGACATTTAATTAATTTTACCATATGTGAATAGTTATATATCTCATTAACACAAGTTTTTCTTCATAAAGAGTTTTGTTTTAGCCAACTCAACGTCATTCCGCTGTCAGCCAGCTCCAAGGACTGGATAATGAAAATGGAAGACTACGAAGAGATCGTTCTTGTAGCAGCATCTGACAGTATAATTTGCCTTGCAATGTCAAATTATATCATCAGAATTTGTTCGATTTTTGGAAACCAAAGAGCCGTTATCAGCGTGCCAGGGCCGCTTGTATCAATGTGTGCATACAGTAATATGTTAATGGTGGCGTATCATGTGGCAGGAGTGAGAGATGGAGATCAGTGCATTAACGTAAAACTGTTTACGCTGAAAGGTAGGAGCATTACAGATTTATTAAATTACTCAAAAAGAGCAGTATATAATGTACAAGCATCTTACATCACACTCCTTATGTCCGCATAATGCTATCCCAGAAAACGAAAGAACAAGAAAGGTTTTTAATCTTTGACGTTTATGCTTTTTTGTAGATTTTCTGAAATACGGTTTGTTTTACGTTAGAAAATATTGTTACAAATTTTCTGTGGGTTCCAGAAATCAATTTGTACAACGAAATAATCTTGTTTTTTTCGCATAAAAAATCTCAATCAATACTACACTACTACTCTTAGGCTTCCAGCTAAATAATGATGTGGCGTTATTAACATAGCTGCTTTTTAACAACTATTATTTACTCGACTGTTATTGTCCGCTCGAAATAACAGATAAGAGGTTTATGTTTACTGCAACGTTATTTAATTGAAAAATATGTTAACAGAATACGAATATTTAAGTAAGACATAAATAAGAGTATTCTATATATTGATCATGTTATTAAAATAAAATATATACCAAGTAAAGTAAATTATTACATATTGTAATGTAAAACATATTTGATTGTATTTTATCAGTAGATGTCTATGGCATTTTAAGAGTTTTCCAATTTATGAGAAAATACTTTGCAAGGCACTGACTTAACAACAGTATAAATTGAGTGAATTATTATTACTGAAAATAACGCCAGAAAGAAATATATAATATATCCATAACGTATTACACATAAAAAATAAAAGCTCAGCAGATTGTGTACTGTATTTCAAGTATTGGTTCTGTACTTCCCAGTTTAACATTAATCTGCTCCGTTTGAAATATTCTACGTAATATTAAATGAAAAGATCTCTACCTCAACAGTAACCAACAATTATGAATTTAGCACATGTTAGTTTCCCTCCAAAAGATGGCTACAGTATTTTTGGCAGTTCAAAATATGACTTATCTGTTATTGTCAATTGTTATATACAATAACAATAGCAACTGTAATTTAAAAATAGCAGTCTTGACCATCTCTACAGCTAAACCACTACTACCCTGGTCCTGCTGTGCGGGCGCATTTATATCCTATACCAGTTACTTTCCATTGTTCTCGTAGTATCCTTGCCAGGAATGGCATTTTCTGTACTTTTTTATTCTCAACCATAAACACTAGAAATACGTTTTTGCGAAACGCTTTGGTTATTCGGTGAATTATTGTGTTTTTATTTCAGTAATTAATTCCTTTATTAGTGATGATGAATTAAAGCTTGTAACAATATATTAACCCAACTCCAAATCGTTTAAACCATAGGTGTTCAACATAATTTTGGGGAGGGCCAATTTTTATAACCGTAGCAGGCCACTAGATGCACAATAGCAAAGGTATGAGTAGGTAATGTCTTCTAAAGTTTGAACTAGATGGCGGGCCGGATGAAGGACTTCCGCGGGCCGCATGTTGGACGGCCCTGGTTTAAACCATTTGCGAGAAACCAGTGAATAACAAAAAAATCTACGCGTCAAATATTGTACCTACCTCCTATTTTTGATGTTGGTAAAAATGGTTTAGTAGCACTCAGTGTTTGACACCCACGATTTTTAAATATTATTTTGTTTTTTAATCTTATTTGATTGCATTTAAATGTTTTACAGGAATGCTCGTAGATAGTGAAGATATTGGTTCAGCACTCGGTCCAAAATCAACCCTAAGTTGGTTGGGATTTTCCGATGTCGGCACGCCCGCAATGATGGATTCTCTAGGAATACTCAGTTTGTACCCGCAGTCTTGTAGTGCGTGGATCCCCTACTGTGATATGACTAAACATGTGAGTATTAATACACGAAAAAAGAAATACGTACTGAAATTTACTTGTAGCAAAAAAGCCCTGCCGATGGTTTCTTCGTGATTACGATCTTTGAATCCTACCAGGCAGTCGGAGGTATAAAATGCAAGGGAACGGTTTATCCTGGTTTTACTCCCAGGCCGACCATGTGCGAAATTCCGTTGCAGCCACTATTTGCTGAAAGCGGAACCGAGAAAACACAAATGGAGATGAACTTGTTCACTTGGTCTACTTTACAAGTTGGAGACGTCGATAAGAAGTTCAAGGAAACTGCTCTTAAGACTTTCGCGGTAAGTTTTGGTTGGTTTCTTAAAAGGTTTGTTTTCTGTATTTGTATTCTTGCAATTTACATTACAACGGTTAACGGTATTGTTTTCTTGCTACTTCTTTTCTTTTTTTTTCTGTATTTATTTTACACAAACCGTTACCCGCACTTAACCCACAAATTGAATGTAAAATCGTGGCCTACTTATAAACAAATGATCGTCGCACTGGTAGCCATACTTTCGTTTTTAGTTTTTACCTTTTAAAATGTTACTTTTAAATTAAGAAAAGTTGTATACTTTGATAAAATATGCATTGTAAGTGCAGTGTCTCAGACTATTATTTATTCTTTGACAAAGAAATCGCAACACCCAGAAGGAGATGTTTAAATTTAATATTGTTTTGGTAAAACATAGATGCTATTAGTAAGGAATAAATGATTAAAATTTGGTAAAGAATTTTCATACAATTTTTTTAAGAAAACTGATTATAAGATAGACAACGTTTGAGTAAATAATGAAAAACAAGAATTTGACTGAATTAAACTACAATTGTACCAATTGTTTTTGAAGACCTGCCAAGTTATTTGTCTAAGAAAACTACTTTTCCAAAAAGACTTGCTACTGTTGAAGAAAATAGTTTGGAATCGGCCATAAAGGCAAGCCTATAATCATTTACGGATTATGAAACTTGTCAACAAATTAATAAGGTAAATGACACATTGAAATTAAATTCATCAAGAAGACGACTACATTTTTTGTTATTTAAAAATCTGCTATAAAAATTGAAGCGTTGATGTGTAGTCGACAAGTCTGTATTCTAAATTTGAGTGTGAAAAAATAAAATATGTTGCAACAAAAATTCCCAACGAGTTTTGAGTTATGAGTACTGTTTCTATTTTAGAGGAACTTTTAAAAATTTTAGAAGATAAACTGTAAAGTTATGATGATGTTGATGTAATAGATTTTTGTATTAACTAGTTGTGTTCAGTTAAAAGTCTGAAGAGACGAATTATTAGAAAAACGTGAGTAAATGCAATTTCCCAAGATTTATCATAGCACACTTTGTTGTATAAAGTAAAACTCAAATCTTAGGTACAATGGAGAGCCAATGTTAATTGCTGTGCAATTGGGCCATAATTTTGTATGAAAATGAAATGTGGAGTGTATTCAAAGAGCTTGAGGATGGAGTCTAACAAATCAAGAATTTTCCGAAAAAGGCACTTGCAACAAGACATTTAAAGCAGTGGCAATTCTTGGGGGAATCACACAACTATGAAGGACTCAAAAAAAAACAACCTCAAACAGAATAAAATGAAGAAGGGTGTTTAAGTAAAACGTCAGTGAATTGTTAGAAACCTTTAGTTTTTGAAACCAAGAAAGAGATAATGGTACTGGATAATAGTAATAAGCTTTAGAGCAAGAAGATTGAAAAAAATGTATTTTGAAAATGAAGGTGCCGCACTGTGGGTCAAATTGCATTTTTTTTAACGAAAACCTAATATCTTAAGGAAAAATAGCGATATCGAAACAATTTTTTATTTAAATTGAAACTTAGATTATCTAGATTGAGGGGAAAATAATTGGAAAGTCATCTCCACTATTATAGGGGTGGAAATGAGGGTTGAAATGGTGCACATTTCAAAAAGATAAATAGAGATATTTATACGGATGTTTTTTTTTTAAATTGTAGGGTTATTAATATAGATAAGAAAAATATTTATTGCAAAGCTATTCTGCCAAAAGTGTAGGTGAAAATGGGTGTGAGAGATAAAAAACGCAAAAAAAACCCAAAAAATACTGTTTAGTGGTTCATTGGACGCTGACCACGGTTCTAAAAACCATTTCCTGATCATTATCCACTGTGGAGATTATTTATCGTTATCATTTTTCACTATCTAAATGAAAATGGTGATATGAGAGTGAATAAAACAACACAAAAATCGTTGATCAATCCTGTGAGTTTTCAGTCAATTATTTTGAAGATTTTTGAACAATGTTTTGTTAGATCAATAATTTTTTTTTACCATTTTAAATGGTTATTGTTTTTGAAGTAAGTGCTAAATGATCAGAGGCAATGCGTCACATTCATACTTTTTATCTTTCATATTCTTTATGATCCGACATTCTTTGGATACCTACTAACAAAAACGTATATAATTATTGTTTTTGTGAAATAAATGTTTTGTATTGCATTTTGTGAGGTTATAATAAATCTGGCTACCATTTTTGATGACTTTAGAGAAAAATGTTCACGGTAAACGATCTCCACAGTGGCGTGTGATGAATCAAATAGTATTTTTTGCCTATTTTTCAAATTTTCACCCGCTCAACCCCCATGTTCACCTATACTTTTGGGAGCTTAACTTTGCAATAAATATGTTTCTAATCTATATTAAGAACCCTACAATTTATAAAAAACATCCGTATAAATATCCTTATTTGTCTTTGAGATATACCATAAGCAAAAGACCAAAACATCGCTTTTTGAAATGTGCACCATTATCACCCCTCAATTCCACCCCTATAATAGTGGATGATGACATTCTAAATAATTTTCCCTTAATCTGCATAACCCAAGGTTCAATTTAAAAAAAATGTTTCGATATCTCTATTTTTGCTCAAGATATTAGGTTTCCATTAAAAAAAATGCAATTTGACCCATAGTGTGCCGTTAGAGTTTTCCGCGCTTTTAGCCATCAGTTATATGGAGGATTTTAAAACAAATAAAATGACAGTTTTGTTAAAAGTGTTATGAAGAGTTCATTAACTCAACTTTCTCTAAACGACATTGCTATTATTCATATGCTTCTAAAAAAAATGAAATACTGAATTGATTCGGCCGATACTTGATGCAAATTCATAATGACAATGAACTAATTATTACTTTTTATGCCAAAGAATTAAAACCTTGTGTTTTGAAAATTATTTTTATATTGTTGTAACTGTCTTTGATTTGTTATTATTTCACAATCGTTTGTTATTGCAAGAGTCTGACCACGATTATTTATGAAGTATGCCGTAACAATGTTTTCTTTAATGGATTTTTGCTACCAAATAAACTAATTAATGAGATCTGTATATTTTAGTTGGCTTGTAGAAACAATTTGGATGAAAGGGCGTTAGAACTAATGGAAATGTTGGCAAATCCCCAAATTATAACGTTAGGTTTAAAATATGCCACCAAACTGGAGCGCAAGCGTTTGGCCGAGAAACTAATGAATTTAGCAAGACGGGTAGCTGAAGAAAACGACGATTTGGGGGTCAGCGTAAGTTTTGATACTTCACCTTTTCCAATTTAATTTCTATTGGTATTCTTTCAGGAGTTGGCTACCCCTGAGCCAGCAGTTCTCAAGCCACTTCAGAGGAAATTATCACTGAGTTCGTCCAAATATACACCAAAAGTTAGAGCTTTAAAGGAGAAGGAAGTATGTATGCATATTGATTAATAAAAAGTAACTTAATTATATTTTTGTAGGCAAGCACACCAGAGGTACAAATGACACCTCAAAATATGGTAAGTTTTGTAGATTTTGTAATAAATTCAGGAATTTGCATTTCAATGTTTTTTTAGGATACCTCTAGATTAACAGAAACTAATGACAGTCAAAATTCATTCAATCATAACACACCGAACTCGCAGGTAAGTCTTTTCAAATGTCTATCTGATATCATGTCACTAGACTTTCGAGACTGTACAGGCTTTAGAACGAAAGACGATATATCGTTTATTGGTATTCCTGTGAAACACATAATACAAATTCGAAGTTTAAGCAGTTCTGTTAGTATAGCCTCTCGAGACTTTAGAAACTTTCAAACGCAAGACTAAAAATCGTTGCTACATGGGACCAGTCAGAATTCAGAATATCTAGTCAATCTTTAATTTTTTATTGGACATAATTTTAATTCGTTTCAGTCTTCAAGTACACCAGGGGATAGGCCGAATCCGTTTTTAAAAAGCCTAAAGAAAACAAAACCCGACATGACTCCTAATCCTTTAAGCTTGACTGATAAATTTGCGGGAGTTACTTATGAAAAGGAGAACAAGAAAAAAAATTCAGAGGTAAAATTTTACATTCGAATACAGTTGAAATTTAGTATGTGTTCTTTGTAGGCTGGAGAAAAGCGAAAGCTATCGGATCCTGATAATGAGAAGCAAAAAGAGAAACAACGGAAATTAGATTCCTTTAAGTTTATGAAAAAAACTGGTTAGTTAATTTTACATACGCTAAGATTATATAAAATTGTAAATATAATGTTTCATATTGCTGTTTGTTTTTATTTTAATGTATTGACCAACCCTCTGATGATCGGTCTTAATTTTGTCAATTAAGGTACATATTGTCGGTGAGACATTAAAAATAAAGAAGCTGTAAAGATTTATTACCAATTCTATGGATACCGTTCATCAAAAAAGAATTCAGCCTTTTCGAAAAGGTTTAAAAACACTTTTCCTAAAACCCATAAAAAAAAATTATCAAATTCGGTTCAGCCGTTTAGAAGGAGTTAAGTTACGCGCAGAAGAATTATATATACCGGGTCCTTTCCCGATCTGCCCTATAAAATTTTTATGGACTTGAAAATTTGATGAAGTAAATGGATCCAGTTCTTTTAAAAACTGATTTGACAAGAAACCTATATTTTTCATTTGAGTCTTATATTAGCCAGGTTTTTTGAATATTTTGTATTATCCTATTTGTAGTCAAAAATTTAATGATTCTTAAGATATTTAACATTTTTCAAAAAATACTGTTTTCTGAGGGTCTTAAAAATTGTATATCTTTGGCAAATGCCGATGTACCGTATTCAAGGCCGTACCCAGCTTTAGGTTTAGAGAGGGCAAATTGAGAAAAAAATGTCCTAGAGGGGAGCAAATCAGTAAAAAAATCTCCTAGAGAGGGACAATTCGGAACATTTTTTGTTGCAATGGAAACACCTTTATGAGTTAAAGTTATGGGTGCCGACAGACGGCCACAATCAGTATAAGTGTTGGGGGGGGGCGCTCCTGAATGCGGGCAGATTGAAAGTGGGAAGAATGTGGGGGTGAGAGGGCACAAAAGTGTAGCCAGATACTTGTGGGTTGAGGAGCGAACTTCTGTGTCACGGCGTGTTACATCTCGCCAAACATAAGACCGGCGGAATACATGAGGAGAATGGATGAAAAGATTGGAGAAACGGAGAGGACGGGAGGTGAATAGGTAATACTGGGTGACTTCAATGCCAAATCGGCGTTATGGGGGTCACCAGTTACGGATGCAAGGGGCATTCACTGGGAAAAGTGGATGGCAGGTAAGGACATGCTGGAGGTGAATGTAGGGGATAAACCTAACTTTGAAAGAGGGATCTCCAGGTCCTTCATAGATGTAACAATCTTCTATAGGGATATGAATGGAAGGATGAAAGGTTGGGAGGGAATGGACGAGGAGCCCTTAAGCCTTCATAAATATATATATTTCGAAATTTGTGGTAACAGAGATAATAGTCCAAGATCCCAGAGCCGCCAGACGTTACTTATCATTCCCTTCCAGAAATCGAGCTAACCAAACAATTCAAATTAAATATACTCCCACCATTATGAGAAGAATGGCTTTGAGAGTAATAATCAACTTCTAATGAAGAATATCAAAACAAAATTTTTAATATTGCTCTGTACAATACGTGATCAGGTTTTTTGATGTATTGATGGTTGCCACTGTTCTATCAGAAAACAAAATTCACCCTTTGCTACTGCTAGATAAATAGGTAGTACTTACCATTGCAATCTAAATCTCTCACAGAAGTTGATTGCTAATAAAATTAAGAAATTTGGGGTATTTTTTTTATAACCACCTCTCTTTTTTGTTTACTTTTTATATTCATAGCTCCACTGGGATACTCTCTTTTCCTTTCAATATTTCTTTTCACAAATCAAACTAATTAACCAATAATTAATTATTTATTGGTTCTTCTTCTGATTATAATCAGAAAAACAAGATTGTATTGTATTACAATGTAATAAAATGTACAATTATATTGTATTACAATGTAAATATTGCTCTTCGTGGTTTGTCATTGTAAATCGATTATTGCGGGATTCCCTCGTTTAAGTGAATGATTTAAACGGGGGAAACCCGCAATAATCGATGTAGGATGTTGTCAACTTTTGTGCCCACGCTCAACACGGGGAAAAAAGAGATTGCTTTTTTTTACTTTTTTCATTTCTGAAGTGAAAAGTCTATGGGCACGTATGACAGTTTTTTCCCTAGAAGCACGAGATCAAATGAGATTGTGGATAACATTTTGTTTACACACGTTAGATGCCTCTGTAACCTGGGGGCCTCTGTAGTCCGGGGAGCCGTATCATTGATACGGCGGTAGCTACACCCCTGGACTCAGGCAACAAGCTTCTTTCTTCATAAAAAGAATAGTGAAGCTCCTCTGTATCCTGTATTTAAGGCTGAGTAGTTGATACACTTGATTTTTTAAATCTGCTAATTTAACTTTCATAATCTATGTTTTAAAAAAATATAAGAACCCGACTACAGAAATCAAGCCGAGGATGGCCGGTTAAGTAAACTAAATTCTAGTGAAACCACTACTAAACAAAACCCGGATCGAGAGTTTAGCTGGAAATTTCATCACCTATTTCCCCCTTTATGAGTAGATTTTTTTATTTTTAAACAGAAAAACAAAGTTATTGTGAATTATGCACATATAATGCAGATATGTAACATTTGGTGGATGCGCCCAGAGTAAATTAAACCTTATACAAAAGTGAATACCTATGAAATTTTATCTCAGGGGTGTAATTCATTTACCAATTTTAAATGTGACTATTCTTGATTTATATTCTCAGAGAAAACGAGTCGTTGAAATCTTGTGAGAACCAGTATCAGGTAACATACCATAAAAACTTTAAAACATGCACTGTTGTTGTGTACTTACGCTACATCTTCGTGATTGGATCATCTACTATGTATAAAACTAGATTTTAATTATTTTTAGTTAGCAAATTTGAAAGACAAATGGGCTGTGTGTGAGAGTTGGATGGCCGACAAGCATACACGATTAATTGGATGAACGGAATTTCTCTACAAAAACGAAAAATATATTTGAGCTTTCATTTATTTTACAATTTTTTTAGTTCACAACAGTACTACACACTAAAATAACAATTTTTCGCATGGAAAAACATTCTTAGTGTTTTTGTTTCCTAGGATCACTGAAAATACCCTTAGCAAACATGTTTTCCCATTCTTTACCGTGAGGATAAACGTAGTTTTCAAGGGCTTCTTTCGTCAGTTCCGTGTTGTATCCTGGTGCCTGAAATCCAATGGGATCAATTATACCAGTTAGATTAATGAGAAAAAATATCTTACCCTTGGAGCTAAATAATGAGCGTTTTCAATTATTGTTGGATATACAAATTGTTCGTGTTGCTGATCAACATATTCAACCCATTTTCCTTCAGAAGTTCCTGAAAGAGCCACATAGTCCCACATTTGCAGGTGTTGTACCATTTCGCAAAGACCTACTCCACCAGCATGTGGACATACCTTAACTAAAGTAATAAAGCAATTTTTAACAGAGTATTAATAGGCAGTATACAGGGTGTAACCGGTATGAGTTCAAAGATATTAAGGAATATTAGTTCGGATAAAAATAAATAAATAAATTGTGGCGACTAATAAATTTTATATTTAGTAGTTTTCAGTGAAACGTGTATTAATAGTGGAAATGCTAGATTTTTTTACAAAAAGTGGATTCATTTTTGCGGTTTCGTGCAGGTTTTGTGTTAAAATTAATAACTCTTGAGTTTATATCAAGTTATTTCGAAATAATCTGTAAATAGCATAAATAGCTTTTTATTTTTCTGTCCTTTAACTTAGTTTCGCAAATATTCCTTCCATTTTTTTTTCGTAGACGAACATATATCTTTAGGCAGTCTCGGCCAGAATGCTTACAAGAAGAGTGTTGCAAAGGCGAAATGCTGATTGGTTCCGCAATTTTTTGCACTGACTTCCGGTTTACTTAAAGGGAAAACAGATGTTTAGTATTTGTCGCAGAGATGCCAAATCTGAGGATTTAAAGTCAATCTCACGATATCTATATAATTTCAGCATTTGCTATTCTTAGTTAAATTTTGTTAAATTTATGCCGTAAAAATACAAAGCCCCTGAATTATAAAATGCTGACAACAACATTTCTCAGAAGAAAATAGGTCGATTGCAGCATCAACCTGATTTTAGTTGACAAACTGCTTATTACAATGTATTGAGAGTTGCTGATATGTAAATGTACCCCTATTAGGTTTCAGAATTTTTTAAATAAAACTATTACTATCAATATTTTATTTTTTAAATACTCATATAAAATTGGTAGGTACATGAATTTGATAATTATCTAGTTTTTTACTGTGAATGTAATGAATATCGTTCATAAAAAAAGTTCTCGTACAGGGGGATTGGGGGGGTCTTTATTTTATCTTCCTGATAGTAAAACTATTTTTCGAGTTATTCGCGGTTGAAAGTAACAGTTTTTCGACAAAAAAATCAACTTTTTTACCGTTTTTTGCAAATCTATATATAAATAGGCAAAGACAAAACGATTAGGTACCATTTTCTCCTCTGTCTCTCAACCGATTTTGTTCATTTTTGTTTTGTTTAGTAGCTACTGACGACCTTCAGCGCAGAATGCTAATATTAATTTATAATATTGGTCCACTCATTAAATAAAATACAACAAAAATTCATTATTTACGTCCATACTGTCAACGCCAAACAACTGACAGTGCCGCCTATTTGATCTGTGGTGCCGCCGCCGCCAGACGGTCAAAACTCAAAACATTTAGTAATTATATATGAAGGGGAGCGATCGTTAGATATATTATTAGAACATGTACTTCTAGAAGTGGCATGCAAGCGTTGTTATTGTTTAGTGGTAAAATAGTCAATGTAATAGATCAGCAATGATTTTTCGGACGCGTTGCAGTAACTTTCATATTTAATTTTCTGTTTTTAATGTGAATTTAATTATTTGATTAATATATTATTATCACAACCTTCCCGAAGGTGTTGTGTAAAAAAATGTCAGACAGCGGACAATAGAGAATGCATTAAATATTTAAGTTCTCCTAAGGTTGTTGGTCCTCTCTTTTCTTTAATATTCCTGAACTTGATTGAAACCGCAAATGACGAAAACTTTTAGGTTGCAAAGAACAATCTTCCAATTATTATATCGAATATTTTGCCAGGAGCGGTTTCAGCCAAAAATTTGAAGGGTCACATTCATTTGTTAAAAATATTTCGAATACCGATATTTGATTACATTTTGATTTTCTTTTTATTTCAATAGATTTGTAAATATGAGTGAACAATTTTGGTCATTACATCTACTTCTCCGATTTCTCCACAACTCTGTTTCTTATAAAAATATACTTTCAACAACTTCATGAAATAGGGTCGAATTTCGACCACTGGACCACTAGGAGGTAATTCTAAAAATATGCATTTGATCAAAAAAATTGTAGAAACCAAAAATTGTAGCTTCTCAAAAACAAACAAAGCCTTTCTTTATATATTTTTTACGACTAATACGAATCGAGAGACGACATGTTAATGGTTAGCTTTTTTTCGTTAAATGCATAATTTCAACGATTCAAAGCCAAATAGCTAGAAAACCTTACATTTTCTAGGAAAATTTGTAGAATCATTTTTAAAGTATATAATTAGAGCTTTTAAAGAAAAGAATAGTCTGTAGCATGAAAATTGAGCAACTAATGATCAAAATAAGGTCAGTACCTACTTTTTTCTACGAAAAAATCTGTGAAAACAACTCCCTAACTATCCCCTAATTAAAATTAATCTTCACCCTCCTGTGATTCTCTTTACATATGAATTATTAATACACCCAAGAAGTTTGACAAATTTAAATTGCCTAATTTTATAAAAATTGGAGTTTAAAGACAAAACGATTTTTTTGCAATTTCTTAATTGAATGTGTCGTTTGTGTACTTAGTATCATAGATTTGCAATATTGGCCACATAAATGCAATTTTGTAACAATACATGATTTCCACTAACCTCCCAATTTCTTCGCCATCAAATAGACGGAAAGTATTTCGTTGACACCCCCAATTCTGGCAGAGTCGATTTGGCAATACTGAATGGCGTCAGCTTGTAAGAATTGCTTGAACAGTACTCTGTTGCAACACATCTCCCCTGAAGCTACTTTGATTCCTAACGGCTTCAAAGCTTTCGCTATTTCAGCGTGTCCCAATACGTCATCAGGCGACGTGGGTTCTTCAATCCATAAGGGTTTGAACTGAGCGAGTTGAGACATCCAGTCGATGGCTTCCTGGACTTCCCAAACTTGGTTAGCGTCTACCATCTGAAACATTTTTCTTAAGAAATCATAAAAAAAGGTTGTGTACTTACTAAAGTGTTTTCCCAACCAATCATGTTTCTGATGAATTCTAACCTCTTGATGTCATCGTATAAGTTTTTCCCTACTTTAACTTTGAACGCTGTAAAACCAGCGTCCATGAACTTCTGAGCCAGTTGAGAAATTTTTTCGTTTGAATACCCTAGCCAACCTACAAATACAAAGATAAGTGATAATACTTAAATGAAAATCATGATGGCAAATGGAAAATGAGGAAATATTTTCCGGAGAAATACCATATTTCAGTGTTTAATTTTTTCTACTTGTTCGGAATGATATTTGAATTTCCACCGACTCTTGAACGTTGAAGTAGTGTCATACATTTTTATATTATACATGTCTTCATTCACTGCACTATTTATCAACGAAATAAAACTATAATTATCCCACAACAATACCAACTAAGCACAAAACAAATTTATGAAATAAATAAGAAATCAAAGCCATCTTTCTCACTCATACAAAAGCGTTTAACACAGTCCAAAGTTGTAAGAATTACATGTACAGTTAAACTTGTGCTTGGTGTCATGCTCATACAGGTGAAACTTTAAGACATCTAGAAGGAATGAAAAATAACACCACAGTAAGGAGAAACTAGTGTGTGTCTAGACTTGAGTAATAGTTGTGCCAGCAGATAGAACAAAACGAATAAACATGAATGTGTTTCCAAAAAGATGCCAAATTGAACAGCAAAATCATATGATAATAATGACTCAAATTTTAAGAAAATAATACTAATAAAAATGTAGAACATCTTGGAAACTCAAAGATTTTGTATCAGCTATTCAAATTTCCTGAGAAGCACAACTTTTAATAGTTTTAATTAATGTTTGGGTACAAGCATGTTGAAATTGAACAGAAGATCAAGATAATGACTGGTACAGAAGTGGTTTTTGTATCAAGATCATTCAGATATTTGGATTTATTCTTTGACAGTTTAATGCGGTTTAAATATTTAGCTTACTGGAACTGCTCGCAAACGATGCTTGAAAATATTTGCACTGTAGTACAAGACCTTATATCACGGTATGATACTCAACCATCGTCCCAAATATTTAACGAATAAAATTTGGTACAGAACACCTTTACAGGTATCTGTCTCGCCACATAGAATCAATATTTATGAATAATCATTCTCATATACTATCCATGAGCTCTACAATCAAATTCCTAATGACCTCAAAACGCTCTGAATGTCGTTTAGAAGGAAGTTCAGGAATTTACTTTAATCAGTCTATAAGTCCATTATCACACATTATTAATTTTAAATAATCTTTACCTGCTTGCGTAGTATAGCAAGGATATCCTTTCTCTAGCAACTTGTTGACCCTCTCTTCTTTTCCTACTCTACCTTTCTTCAGCATTTCGAGAGCTTCTTCTTTGGTGATGACGTTAGACAAATACCTGAAATCAATACAGGATACCAGTTGTTCCGGTTCCAAATCAGCCAACAATTGCCATACTGGTTTCTTGAGGAGCCTGCCCCACAGATCCCACAAGGCATTTATTATGGCTGCAGTAGCTAAATGCGTTACTCCTTTCTCAGGTCCAATCTAAGCAAACACGAAACATTACTTCCAAGATATAATTTAACATTTATACTACTAATTACCCATCTAAGTTGACTCTCGCTAGTTAGACTTCTCCAGAATTGTCCAAATTCTTTGTAAATATCGGTAACTACTTGTCCGATAACTAGATGACTAAGAGTTTTGATTGCTTCAACTACAACTTCAGTACCTCTTCCCAAAGTGAAGGTGAGTCCGTAGCCCTCCATTCCGGATTGAATTTTGATGGTGACATATGCACAGGAATAGTCTGGATCTGTGTGCTAAAATAACGAAAATATCAGGTCAACTCATTTGAAAGGAGTATTTTGATTTTATGCGGGATTTGATGTAGTTGCGTTTACCCCTTTGAAGTTCATAGTCTTTTGTTTGAAATTAATACATTATTTGAAAATTGTGTTAGTCGTGGTGGAAATTTTGCGACCACGTCCCCTCATTTGTAGGAATATTGGCAGTCTATGTAAATAAATTTCCTGAAAGTGTAATTGTTACTTGTATTATGCGTAACCTCTCTCTGAGCTATAAAATTCAAAAGCCTCTTTTTATTGAATTACGCGATCCCATTTAATATAACCTGCAGTCAATTTTGACAGTTTTAATTGTGTTGTTACTTATAATTTCACAGTTATTTAATTTTTCGTTAGTGGATTCAAAAAACTTCTCAGGAAAAAGATAAAGTTAAACTTAAGGGCTGATAAAGAACAAATCGTGCAACAATTATGGAAGAAGTTTACAAGGGCTATACTAAAGACAGCAAAACCAGCTTTTACGGTTTTGTAGAACAAGAAACAAATACCTTGTGAAATGGGTAATAAAAAAGACAGTTAAAACGAAAAAAAAGTGACAAACATACTGGACAAATAGAAACAATAAATGAAAAATACAAGAAAATTGTGAAGAATTAATTATACAGCTGAATGTATTTGACCTTAAAGACATGAGGCATACCCAATCAGGAGGTGGAAGAACTAACCAGCTGGTTTGGTGTCCCGTTGAAATTACATTCGGACCAAGGGCGTAACATTGAATCCAACGGATTCAGAAGGTCTGTACAATGTTGGGCAACTAGTAAACGAGAACCACACACTAAAGGTGGAAAGATTCTATAGGTATAACATCTATCCAAGGTCGGCAGCAACAACCATTGAGATTGGGATGAGTATATTCCCTATTCCTTTTTGCCTATCGCTTAGCCGTAGGCAACAGCACAGAACTGATTCGTCAGAGTACTATTCATAAAGGAGCTGAAACTATCATGTGATTTGGCGTTTGGCTCACCAGAAGAACCATCTCGTGAAGTCAACGATTATACCGACCAAGTCCGACAAATCAGGTTGGCCTTACACGAACTATCCTGGACGCCGATGTTGACAACCAGCGATTGAATGAAGACACGCTGTGATCTCCTGGCAAATTCAGTCGGGGCCCAATAGAGAGATAAGGTCTGACCATATAACGCTTAGAGGAGTAAAATCAAGCCTCCAAAGCTCACACCAGTTTGGGATGGGCCTTATGAAGTGGTCTATCGTATTCGTCGGAATCCGAGGGCCACTATGAAGATGGCCCATTTGAATCGACTGGCTCTCTTTCATGGAAAAGTGTCTACGATTACGAATATAAAAAGAGGGACCGACCAAAATTTCAAGTATTAACGAGAAGCCTTCGAGATCAACTGAGATGGATTATAAATGCGGCCGCACAGGAGGAGTGGAACAGCTGATGTACGTTTAACTCATCTCTCTTAGTCAATATCAATAACTCATAACTGATCCCTCTTGGAATCGTTGAAATGTTAAAATGATAACGTTTCGGTAGTCATCTGTCCGCACTGTGTTCAATTAAAACTCTAAGGACAAAATTTGGAAAAACAGCTTTTTAAAATAAAAAATGTTCTTAAAGAAAAACTTGTATTCTGATAAATTTGTTCTCTGAGAACTGGATGGCATATAAAATATATTTTTATAAAAATGTATTGTTTCTAAACTACAGCCGTAGATCTTGTTCTGCCAAGCTTCTTAATATATTCAACACATAAAAATATAAAACAGTTATTGTATTTATCTTATTGAAACTACTGTTTTTTTTAAGAAAACCAATTATCGTTATCAAAAAATTCGTAGCAATTTGTCAGTGACAGGAGGTCAACTATACGTCTAAAAATTGCTATAAATTATCATTTTAAGATAACATTTATTCATAAACAAATTTAGACGATTTCAAAAAGCCATAAATTTCAATTGTTTACATTCATTTATTAAACAATAATTAAAATTAAATTTGAATTAGATGACGATTAATAATTTTAAACGATTACAAACCCACGATCATGTGCTGCTGTAAGAAATCTCAAATTAAACATTATTAAGCAAACAAAGACTACGAAAACAATGACAGCAATACTCACCATAGCATCCGATCCATCGGCATGTAAAGATGTGGGAAATCTCATGTCTTTCACGTCCAAAGAGACGATTTTCAAGTTTTCCACCGTTAATGTGTGGCTCATTTTTCCGATGTTGGTTGGCACTTTCTTAACGACGAACTACTGGCGACTGATAATTGCAATACATTTATAACACATTTGTTTTCGTAATTTATCTTGTTATCAACATTTAACAGTCAAGGATTATAAAAGTCATACGATATAAGCGTAACGTTAAATAAATATTCTGAAATACGCTGAAAGTCGAAAAATTTGGTAACCAAGTTAGGTAATTTTGGAAAATTGTTTTTGTATTTTCTTTACAAATGTTGATTAATGAATTTAGAAATAATATGCTGCTTACTACTTGCTACAATCGTTATGACTAATTATGAAATATATTTTAGAATTATTTGAAAATGTTTAAGGACAATTTTAACGAAGGTAGTTAAACATGATAAAGAAAACGGTAAATGTTAAGTTAAGATTTTTATCTTTAAAGTACTAACTATATAGTATATCGGTTCTCAACATTAGCACATTATTTTGTAAATGATAGAGCAATAGTTAGAGTGAAGATATCTTACATAATTGTAAACTAGTGATGAATTGCAAACTCACTCAATTTTTCTTCAATAACTTAATTCTCATTCAGGGTTATTTTGAAACTTTACATAATATTCATCCAAAAAGACAGCACGGTAGACATGCAATTATTATTTAAAAATATTTATTTATTTATTCTCTTTACAAACACCAAATAAGTAATTGTCAATATGCCAATATCATAAAGGGTTTGCAACCTGATGCAGCAATAATATGTGCCTAAGCTCACCAAATTTGACGTTAAATTGGTCAGGAACTATGTTATTGGACAGCATATCATTGCAGACAATGAGTATATAAATGAAGGGCAAAGGGCTTCCGTTGTTAAAGTAGAAGAGATTAGATGAGAGCTAATTTTGGTGACCCTAAGCTTAATGCTATTGATCAAGCCACAATATTTTCTGCTATTTAGAATGTTATATATAAAAATGACAGCATGGGCCTTTCTCCTAGTACTTAAAGAACACAGATCGAAGGTTGCCAACATTGATCTATAAGATAACATCAAGGGATATATGTCATTCCTTTGCATTTCATTGCTGTGAGTGTAATAATCACCAAATTTTGGAGGCATACAAAAGGTGAGGCCTTACCATAGATGTAAGTCTTATGGTTGTTTTTAAACTCAAATATTGGCTATTACATATTACATACAAATTCAAGAACTTTGTTTGCTATGTTTATGAGGTAACTGAAAAGGGTTTTGAATTTGAAGTTATCTTGAAAGACCAGCCCCAGATCTTTAACCTCCTTACACCTCTTAACCATACAATTCCCAATGTAATAGTCTTTACCAGCTACTTTGACTTTTCGGTAGAAGGAAACAACACAACATGTATGGGTATTAATAAACATTTTGTTTTCTCTTAACCAGTTGAGCGCCGAGTTCAGGTAATTTTGAAGTGCAACAACATCATTTATGCCATTAATAGATTTAAATAATTTGAAGTCATCAGCAAACAACAACCGAACGCAGGTCCTCAGGCTATCGGGTAAGTCAGTAATAAAAATCAAAAACAAGAGAGGACCCAAGATGGTACCCTGGGGTACTGGAATCCACCTTATCGTATGCATTTGCACAGTCAGTGTATATGACATCAAGCTGTTGTTTGTTTAGAATTGCCTCCGACACATATTTGGAGAAGATACAGAGATTTGTAACTGTTGACTTATTAGCAAGAAAACCATGTTGATACTTTGAAATTTTGTCAGCTATGTTTGCAAGTATGAAATTATATATAATTTTTTACCAAATATTTTAGCCAGGCTGTTTAATAAGCTGATAGGTCGATAGTCATGAATATTTTCCCTCCGACCCTTTTTGAAGATTGAAAAAGTCATTTAATTAATATCAGTAAACTGTATACAAGTAACCACTAACTTATTAAACCAATAACAAAATATACCATTATGAGCAGGCAATAGTTATGTAAATAAAAACGTAATAAGCTGCTGAGAAAAAATCTCTTGACCCCACCTTAAGAATCCGACCATGTGCCTTGACAGCTATTGTCAGTGCACCGCTGGCTGGCTGTTGCATATTCGTACATTTATTGTCAGGTTTACTATTATTTTAAACCAATATGGATAAATTGAAGTGGAATTTATGAGCTTTCAACATAACTTTAGTATATCCCGGTCGGACTTATCTCGTTAATACGGTGGGATGTGCAAACTAGCTCTCTAAATTATTTAAACTCGAATTGTTCAAAAACTACTTATTCAATAGTATCCATCGTGAGCCCATATAAACTTAATATCATAAACTATCGTTTTGACAATGACTAATATTCCAGTATTAGTTACCAGAAAGTTATAGATTTTTGAAAAAAAATCTACTTTTGACCAGTGTTTCTGAGTATCCTTAGTAAAAAAAAACAATCAGGATGTACAAACACTCGTTTAGAAGGATTTCAAATTCTCTATAACTTTTCTGTAGATGGCATTACGATTCTTTCAATACTTTCCTTCATTATATAAGCAAAAAACAAAAGTACTTCGTATTTTTGCGGGTTTTTATTATTTAAATAGTTTACTTCCACGAGTTTGTAGTTAAAATCTTTGCAATAATTTTTTATAAACTGTTACTGACGTGATGGTATAAGCCACTGGCGGATACAGGGGGTGGGCTAAGGGGCTGAAGCCCCTCCCCCTAAAATCATCTAAGTGGTATACTTTTTTCGTGTTTATTGTACCAAAATTAACCTTCAGTGACGTCCCTTCCCCAATGACAATCCTGGATCCGCCCCTGGTATAACCGTATTGCTGTTGCATTTTATGTCAGAAAATAAGCTAAATTTTGCCCTATAAATTGGTGTAAACATATTTTCACCGAATGCGAGACCATTTCAAATAAACTACAACACAACACTAGCCATACCACACATAATGAAGTCTTTCACAAAGATTAAGAAAGTTGGCAACTTCTTTCATCTTAAAACCACATTCAAAACAAGAAATATACTAGTATCGATTATCTCAAACACAACTTAGCCTTTCGAATGGAATAATATTTACATTGGAGAAACATCTAGTCTTCTAAATGTATGAATTAATGAACATTAAAATTTCTGAACTAGTTCTAAAATAAAATTTAACAATTCACAATTGTACAAAGAAGAACATTACACAAACTGAAAATTAAAACTGAATGCCTTAATTCTATTAAATGAAAGCGATTGCATCATCTAGAATTTAGTCCTTCCTTGTTGCCGGTTTAATTAAGGAATCATCTACTATTGAGATAGGTAGTTTACATTTGCATTTATCAAAAATTCCATTAAGAACGTTTGAATAGACGTTGAAACGTTTGGTACTTTTTAAATATACAGACTTTACTCTTAAATGTTGAGGTTATTGTCAAAAATCTGTAAATATTTATATTTATTTTTGTTTATTTGTTTAAAAACCACTGACATATCTACTAGTACCAATTTCTTATATTTTATTTTCTTTTAGACCAAATCTATTAAGAGTTTGCTGCTTATAAAATATGACTTCGTTTAAAGTTGTTTGCATTTGGTAAATTGTCATTTCAATATCTTCCAATTGTTGTAGATGAAACTGCAGGATTTGTGCCACAGCCTCCACCTGAAATATATTTTTGTCAGCATTTCAATTAAAAATAAGAATAATAACATTATTAATTTTATCCAACAATGAAGAAGAAGAATGACTATAGTGAGCTATAAATAACAGCAATAGCAAATTTAGTAAATATTAAAACCATTTCGTATTATTATTATTATTATTTATCGTCATTTATCCACGAAACTGACTTACTTTTTTGCAGTTTGCCTAAATTTATGTATGTAGTAAGGGGAATAGAATTTTTTTTTCATTGTATGCGATTTGATAACTTTACTCATTTCTTTAAATTTAAAAAATAATAAATAGATACGTTATACTTCTTTTAACGAATATTACATTTATCATATGTCAAATGATATAGATGTCTAAATTAAAGATAAATATCCAAAATGACGAAAATTTCAAACGACAAATATCCAAGCCAGTAAATATAGCAAAAAACAAGAATATCAAGAAAACCCAAAATGTTACAAATGATGCAATATAAAATATGAAATATCAAAAATTCCCAACATAACAGAAATGAGAAAAATGTTGACATAATCCAAAATGTCAAAGATAATAAATGTAAACGTCAAAGATATCAAATATGTCAAATGTTGAAAAAAGTGATAAATGTTAAAATGTTTAACACTTCGAAAACGATATGTTTAAAATATCATAAATGTCAAAAATGTAAAAACGTAGATCTGAACAATATGAAATAACGAAAAGTTCGTGATAAGAATCTTAAATTCGCCGCTTTGTATACCCCGTTCGAAGCGGGGACGGGTCAGCTAGTTTTTTAATAAATTTAATTTTGAGGAAAATCAAGCCACGCTGTGCAGTTGTCACTGGATTTGATGTAAAAACACAGTTTTGCACCCTAACACCAAACCTTTATTTTAAACACTCGAAATTATAATTTTCTCAAAAGAGAAAATTGTAATTTCGATTTAGTTTGAGTTTACTCCTTGAAGATGACAACTTAGAGTTGTTGAAACGGCGTTGAGTGTTTAAAATAAAGGTTTGGTGTTAGGGTGCAAAACTGTGTTTTTACATTTGTGACACACCAAAGGTTCCACAGCTTTTCCATTACTGGATTTGATATCAAAATTCATAATAAAAAGAGACAATGATATCTATACTAATATTATAAACAGGTAAAATTTGTTTGTTTGTTTGCGCGTTGTGTTTAGGTGATAATCTACAAGTAATGGACCGAGTTTAAAAATTCTTTCACTAATAGAAAGGTACACTATCTGCGAGTAATATAGGCTACATTTTATTTTGAGAAAATGTTTGATTAAGCGATATGAGGCTGTGGGATGCTGTTTTTACATAAATTTAATATAATAATTAATAATAAATAAATAAAACCGAGTTTAATCATTTTGCAAAAATTTATTAATATTGTTACGAGAATTGATCCGACAGCTGGTGCAATCGGCCATCAACTAATTCGTGGAAGGGACGTTATTCCGACACTTCTGGGAATACGAAATGTTTTGTCTCTCAACATGCCGATCGCTGCTCTTACTGGGAATTCCCTTAAAGCTTCTGAAAGACTTACCAGACAATTCGAAGAGAATCATTGTCTTTATATAATTTTGTGGGTATATTAATTTCAGAATCAAGATGAACTGTTGAAAAGTCATTTCCAGTTAGAATTTGTACAAACTCGCATTGCAGGGCTACAAGTGTTTCCAAAATTTGCTTAGGTGTAATTGTATTAATAAGTTTTGGAAATTTAGTAGTGCCAACAGCTACAAAAATTCTCTTTGGTATCATTTTCTAAAATCATTAAAAATATAAAGTACAATGTAAATATTTTTTTACTTCGTCTGTCAATGACGTGGGTAATTTTGTTGAAACATTATTATTTTTGGGGAACCTAAAATAATAAAGCCAT
The DNA here is from genome assembly GCA_034190945.1 of Octodonta nipae. Lineage (NCBI taxonomy): Eukaryota > Metazoa > Arthropoda > Insecta > Coleoptera > Chrysomelidae > Octodonta > Octodonta nipae. The sequence continues at coordinate 72,475,068 of CM067222.1, forward strand.
GAGAATTAACAGACTGATTCCTTTCTTTAAGTGAAGTAGTATATGATTCATCAGTTGAGAACACTGAAATATTAAATGGGGGTAAGCGTCAAAAATGTTAAAATGTCAAAATTGTCTTAAATATCAAATGTCCAAAATGTCATAAAAGTAAAAAATGTCAAAAAGTAAAAAATCTCAATAATGTCAGAAACGTCAAAATGTCACAAATGGAAATGATAACACATGTCAATAAATCTAAAATGGGAAACGGAAAAACCACATCAAACATAAATAAACTCAAACACGTCAAATATGTTTAGTTCATCATATTCAATCCCAAATTATTTATTTTTAGAAGCAGTTGTAGCAATGTAAATTTCGCTCTAGAATGATGAAGTTAAAACGGTTTTATAAATAATAATAATAAAAATGTAGGGGATGTAAAAATAACAAATCAAAAAATATTCTCAAGATAAATACGTCAAATAGATCCATTTGTCTAGCCTGTTCGAAGCCCGGACGGTTCAGCAAGTAATATATAATTTTGTTTAAACATTATTCTATTCCATTTCAGGGAAGCAATATTCCGCTGATTCTGTTTGATGACTAACTGGAGTAAAATAGACATATGAACATCAATTAACACTAAAAATTCTTCAAATGAGAATAAAAAAACTATAATAATTAATTTTAGCTCAAGTATTTGAAATGAATAAAATAAATGTCAAATCAAAATTTATAATGGTATATATAGTGACATCAATCCATTATTTCTAATTCAAAGATGATGAAAGAAGAAATTGCTAAAGAACTGTGAATTCTCGACAAAAGAGGGAGCTATGTAATTGTTCAAGATAAATACTGTTCTGTAACAATGTATGAAATATTTTTGTACTGTTTCAGAAAATATTCTGATTTTTTTTTGTCGGGGATGTATATTTTGAAAAATTATGCAATGGGCTATTTATTTAAACATTTCATGCTGTGAATGGGTAGCTATTTAAATTAAAAACTTTTAAGCTAATATGTTTATAAAAATACTTGCCTTGAAAAACTTGTGTGTTTAAAAAGAACTAAACATAATGCCGAATATAAAGAAAACATCATAATAGATCGGGAAAATTATTATAGAGTTCTGTCTGCTTACCGTATTTTCTAATCCTGATATTTTCTGTACATCATCCGTGAAATTATTCAAGAAATTATGGAGTTTGTTGAAATCATTGTCGATTACCTCTGCTAAGCGATATCTTAAAAAACACTTCGTGTGGTCAAAACAAATCACTCGCTTTAAAAATACACTTACGTGTGGGTTCTATAAATATCACGAGGAACGTTGTGATTAAACCGAAACCTGTGGTCTTCCAAGATTTTGCTCTCTTTTTATTGCATTCGAGGAAAATGGAGTTTATTCTGTATAATTCCACTTCTAGTTCATGCTGAGCCCATGTTAGTTGATGTAATTTGTTTTGTAGAGGCCACAACTATAAATTACATGAGAAAATAAATAAATTCATACTTCCCTGTTAAAGTTTTTCATTAGTATAATGTTTTTATTTTTAAGAACATTTTCGATTTTATTTGTGATATTTCTCTATTAAAATAAAAATTTTGGATCATTTTTCGGGATTAATAGACGTATGCAACTAACACTATCAGTAAGAGGCTGTATACTTGGTTGCCTGCATGGTGACATTTGATAAGCAAATGTTATGGAGTGTAGAGTGAAAGGAGGACAAACTTATCTATACTATTATAAAATTGTAAGTTTGTCTGTTTGTTTGTTTGTTTATTTGTTTGTTTGTTTGTTCGGGCATCACGTAAGAACTACTTAACTTTTTTTGCTGAATCTTTTTTTGTTGCGAAACCTGTAGTTTGACTTAAAATCTGGTAGACATTTTATCTCTCTAAATTGACAGAAACAGTAAATATAGCGAAAAAGCTTCGACCATGTTGGATATTTCAATTACTCAATTGGTTCCACCGCAAGCACAAAATATTAGATACTGGCATCAGCTTAGCTTTTATTCAAAATTCGGAATGTGCAAATGTAACATGTTTCGATTTAACAAAAATCAACATATATCAAGCGTAATTTTACAGGGTGTTCTGTATATAGGAAACTTAGAGCGGAGAATTAGATGGATTTAAAAAATCTAAAAAAGTTATATGTGGTGTCCTATAAGCAGTTATACGGGGTTGTCCAAAAAAATTATATGAGTGGGCCATAAACAGTTCCATATACCAAGTGGTTGAAAAAGGAGAGAATATTTATACAGTGAATAAAAAAATGTCTTAGGTAAGCAGTTAGGATCTTTGAATTATGTTCATAAGATACTATAGTTATAAAGGGGTTAAAGAAATGTTAGAAGCAGTTGTTTATACAGGGTGTTTGAAATATAAGATGGAGTGGGATTATAGTTTATGTTGTAGTTAAAAACTTGTTTTATATTCACAAGTAGTTACATATAAAGGATGGTTGAAATATGTAGCGGAGTATAATTACAGCTATACAGGTGGGTTTAAAAATATTTTAAAGTAATGGTATGATCTGCAAGCTGTTCCATTTACCGGATGGTTGAAATATAGGGTGGGGTAGGATTCTAAGGATACAGGGTCGTACAAAAGTGTTATATTTGGTGGCAAATAAGTAGTTGCATATAAAAGGTTGTTGAAATATAGGGTGGCCTACAGTTAGAATATATAGGGTGGGTAAAAAATGATAGAAAAATGTTGTTATATAGCACTTGCATTTATAGAGTACCTGAAGTATGGTGCGCTGTAAAGTTATAGTTATTCAGTGTCATCCAAACAAGGTTAGAAAAAGTTGTAAATGAAGATTGGTTTAAATGAAGTGTGGAGAGAAATTACACTTTAATATATCTTGAAAAAATATAAGGAAAAAATGTGAAGTAGCGTAGTTCATAATAAGTTGCAAAGATAGGATAGTTGAAACATAGGGTGAAGAAGTTTAATGATAATTATTTAAAAAATGTTATATTGGTTGACCGATAAGTAGTAGCACATACAGGGTAGTTGTAATAAATACAAGGTGATTCAAAAACATGTTGAACAAAATTGTTATTTTCGGTGCCCCATAAGCAGTTGCGGTTTTGGTGAAATATATTTGGCATTCATGGATTTATAGTTATACGGGGTGGTAGAAAAAATGTTATACTGGGTGGCCGATAAGTAGGTGCAAATACAAGGTTATTGAAATAGAGGGTGGAGTAGATTTATAGTCAAACAGGTTGGATTTTTTTTTTTTGTAGGATAGAACATGAGCTGTTGCATATCTGCAATATCTGAAACATGGATCAAAGTAAATTTATAGTTCATACAGTGTGATTAGTAGAATTTAAAATTTTTATATTTGGTTGCCCCTAAGCAGATGCACATACAGGGTGGTTGAAATATTTTGTAGAGAAAAAATATGGTTATACAGGGTGACTCAAAAATAAGTTGTAATGTTTGACAAATTGGCAGCGGTGTATACAGAACGGTTTTAATATAGATTAAAGTATTTATACAAAGCGGTTAAAATTTTTTTGAATAAAATTCTTATATAGGGTGGCCAAAAAGCAGTTGCAGTTTGGGTGAGGGTTTAAATAAAAGTTTGCTGTTAGGGTGCAAACTGTGTTTTTATCTTTGTGATTCACGAAGGGTTCCACATCATTTCCATTAGGATGAATCAGAAATTGTTATATAGGGTAGACCATAAACAGTTGCATTCTACTAAATGGAATATCTGAAATATGGGGAAAAGCAAGATTAAAGTTTTAGAGCGTGTAACACAATGTTAGAAAAAGCTCATATAAAGATTGATTAATATATAGAGTAAAGCGAAATTTTACTTCAAAAGATGGTTAAAAAAATATCAGAAATAATTGTTAAACAAGGTACACCATAAGCACTTGCATAGCTGAAATATAGGGTAGAGAAAAGTAATATTCAGGTGTTCAAAAAATTATAAAACAGCAGCATATACAAGATGGTTGCAATATAGGGTGAACTAGAAATACAGTTATTAAAGATGATTAAAAAAATGTCGAATAAAATAGTTATATAGGGTGGCCCATAAGTACTTGCAGTTTGGGTGAAATATTTCGGGATTGGTGGATATATGGTTAAGTATGGTGGTTCAAACAAGTTAGATATTTTTTTTTATATAGGATGTTTCATAAGTTATTTATTATTGCGAAGGCTTGAACATTCCTTACGCGGGTGAAACCGCGGGTAAAGGCTAGTATGGGAATAAAACTGAAAAAGTGTCCAGCGGACGGTTTCAAATAAGAAGTTCAAGAAATGAGCAGAATGGCGCAAGTGTGACCACAGGGTAAGTTATGAAGTTAATTGTCAACGGATTGAAATAAACAAATCCTACATCTAGAAGTGAAGCGGCTGAAAAAGTGAGAATGATGTAATTGTTAGTAAAAATCGTAAATGAAACGTACAAAATCTGTTATGTGAACTTCTCTTTGTAAATGGTTGCCTCCGTTTTTTGTAATCTCTGCAAGTGATATGACTTTATAGTGTGTTAATTGTCATAGAAATTAATAAGCGTGTGCCCCAGTTTTGACTTTTTATAAAACGGAGTGATTTTATAATTGTTATTTTGTTAGAAAACATTTTGAAACAGTTAAACATTGGGAAAAATTTGTATATTTGTAATATTTTTATACTTATTAACAAATAGATGTTGGTGAATTAGATGTAAATAAAAATTATTTATTTTTACATTCTTGTGTTCATATTACATATTTATTTTGAAAATGGTCCCTTTACAAAGTTGGTGTTTCTACTTCCTTCTTCACCTCTCTCTGGATAAAAGGTAATTAACAATTCTTTTCATCACTGAATAAACTGCTATAATTAGGTTATTTCTTCTGTTATCATTATGGACCAAATTTCACTTGCATTTTATTCTAGAATAGTTTCTTTTTCAAGAATTCTAACATTTTAACACACAGGTTTTCCATATATTTTTTCTTGTCTAGTTTGACCAAAAGCTCCATTAGCTACAAATAAATGACTATTTTTGGCATCTTTCTACTGTGGTTGTATTTTAAATATTTCCAAAGGTACGCCTGGTGAAAGCCCCTGGGAAAACATCTTCAGAAGTTTGTTGAAGTTCTCGAGTTGGTGGACAATGCCATAATCAGCTTAGTAATTATGTAATAATAGGTTATTCAGAGTTTAATTTATGAAGGATATTTATCTTAAATCCTAAAAAAATGTGTAAATAAAATTTTGCTTGTAAGTCATTTTTATCTATGTACAAGGTATTTCATTGACTTAACACTTTGTTAATGTTAAATATAAATCTGGTTGTTGAACTGTGATGGTTAAATTTGCATTTTTTTTATGTGAATTCTTCACATTAACTTAATTTTATTCACGTAGGTTTGTTCATAGAAAACTGATTTCTACCAACAAAGTACCCGGTCGGTACTAGTGGCTCCCCCAAATTGAAACCATTTTGTGGACACTTTTTCTTACACAGAGTGTGTCCTCCTTTTACTCAAACCTCCATAGCAAATGAATAAAACTATTAGAAAGATACATATAAATTGCTGAAAAAGTTTTATATTATTCGGAATATCTGTTCATAAGTAAAGCCACTCACAGATGGGTGGGATTCCCTGTCACAAACATTGAATAAGTTTGCATTCTATCGAAACGTTACAAAATATCGAGCATTCTTAACTAGAAATCTCTATAGAAATTACTGAAAAAAATGTACATTTGCGTTACAGCAATATTAAATTTTAATAACATTATCTAAATGTTTAAGGTTAAAGCACCAAGACTAAAAAAAAACTATTTTTTTATAAGAAAGTTACCTTTTGACAACTTGTGATTATAAAATTCACCAGCAAGTTTAACGTAAAATGCAAGTTCAAGGCAACTAAAAACAAATTTATTAATTTTAAAATTCTAAAATGTAGTATACGAAGGTAGCTACATACTTTTTCGGTTAAGGAATGTTCTTTAAACATCCACGACTGGATTTCTTCAGCTTGTAAAATAAATTGTTTGTAGTATTCTTGCAGATCTACTTCCCACCGATATGTTAGGTCATCCAGGTTTCGAAAAGTTACGATATTTTCTTCAAAATCACTGGAATTTTGAATCATTTTTTGACAATTATAAATTAACACGAATCTAAACTGTCAGAATCAGAACATGGAGAATCACGGGTACATTTTCTTTTTTTCTTTTGTGTTTGCTTCTCTTTAAGTTGTTTTTTAGATGACGGTATTTTCTTGGATGTACTGCTTTTGCTACTTTCACTTGTGTTGTCGTCTTGCTCATCAGTAGAATTTTGTGAGAGATGTGTTTCGGATGATTTTGGTGTATCTGAAGAGTAGGGGCATATTGAGGGAAATTTCTTATCTAAAAAATTACACATTGGTGTTGGATTTGTATATATTCTTTAAAATCTTCCATCATATGTAAAAAGACCTGTGGCCAAAAAGATGGATTTATATTGAAGAAGCCCTTTGTTATTATAGAAAAAAATGTATTTATTAATTCTTTATTTTTTATATGGGGGTTTTTGCATTAAAAATTTAATTTGAGGGACATCTCTTCGCAACACTAAAAAGTATTGAGATGCCCTTTTTATATACAACTAACATATCGCAACCTCGTTGATTTTGTTATATTGGTTGTCTATATATCAGATTATTTTTATCGACTTGTCAATAAATTAAGCATAAAGGTGACTTCATGTATGATCTGTGGGGGACTTTACCTGCATTTTTCTCATCAAAACACGTAGGATCGTCACAGAATGTGACTTTTGGCTTTTCTGTAGGTACAGTTTTATCAATTTGATCAGCTACATGTCCCTGAGGTTTTGTTACCGTTTTCGATAGAATGAGTTGCTTTGACTAAAAAAACACATTTTTATGGGGTTAAAAGCTGAGTAAGTATATGGGTTTCTAAGGCCTTACAATGCGTTCAACTTGTTCTTCACAGGCTGTTTTTAGTTCTGCCATGAGGGCGTTTAAGGTATCATCGGGGGGGAATTGTGCCTTCGATAGCGATGGAGCATTTTCAGTGGCTTGGGTATATCTGTGAATCTTACCCACATTGGGAGAATAGCATGAAATGGGAAACTGGCAGAAAGGTGGAATCCCACAGATGTTGGAGAAATCGGGTGTTGCTCCTGCAACAGTTTACTGATATTTTTATTGGCATCATTATTATGGCCTATAGAGCTTGGAAATTATAAAAAACAAATGGTACAAATTAAAAAACAGTTATAATGAAACAATGAATAAAGAATTCTTTCGTGTGGTATTCGTCTCAAAAAACACATCACAGATTATTGACGTTAACAACTCCTATTGCGCCAAAACCAATGTTAGGACTGGTATTCTTGGTGATAATAGGTCTGTTCATAGGCGTGTTCCAACCAGTGAGTAAATACATCGTCCAACACGACGTAAAACCGATAAACAACCTGTAACATCATTATAAACGGCAACTCGTCACCGCCCATAAAGATTATCGGTTGTGTATCGGTAATTCGTTCTGTTGGAATGAACCTCATAGTAACCAGTTTGAAAAATTCTACACAAATCGAGTATTGGAACAGTCAATTGTCGAGATCGCTGATTGGCGACACAGCTGTGTCCTTCGTAAACGCGATATGCGCGGTGCGGGTGGTGCGATATGTCAATGTGACAACTATAAACTTCAACTAAAGGCTAAAACAAATTCACCTGAACGATGAGACAACACAAAATCGCTACAATCGCACGAATTTATTTTCCGGTGAGGATAAAATGAATTATTTTGCCAGTACCGCTCAAATCGCGTTTACGTCGGACACACCCTTACAGAACGATTTGTCTTTTGCCTTAAAATAGGCCTCAGCTGCGTCTGTAAATTAGATAAATATTACATTTTGATATCAGGTTACATTTCTGTTTTTTGAAGTGTGTTTTTGTTTTGTTTTAAATATATTGTTATATACTCCGTGGGTTCAATTAAAATTTAAAAACTAATATTCACTCTCACTTTCTAGAAACTCTCTCAATCCAGTGTCAATTTTACAGTTGTCGAATTATTTCGAGATAAGTTTTTTTTCCCATCCGAACCTTCTAGCTCTTTTTTTTTATCCCAGCGATTGATGTCTCACGGAATGAAACCAGGCACGGACTGGATAGATTTTTATAACAATATTTATGGTTATTTTGTCTATTCATTGGGTTTTCTCTCCTCCAAATTTTTTCCTGTAACAGATAAGTATTTAAAAATTGTATATGTAGAACAAAGTGTAGTAAGGCAATTTCGTAAAATTGCCCGGATTACTGGCTGTCTGTACAGAGATTCTTCCTCACAGTTTTTCTGAGAGAAAGAGATGTCTATAAAATGATCAACCAGTATTCCTGTATATAAGTAATGTATTGTATATTGTGTAATACTTATCTGTGTATGGAGACGTTTCAACTCCGAGTCTGGAGTCTTTGTCAATCGTTTAGTGTTGTTTTCGAGGTTTTTTTCTAAAAAATTTTCGCTTTGATTTTGAATTTGTTCTTTGTCAAAAAATTTGACACTGACCTCGAAAACAACACTAAAAGATTGACAACGACTCCAGACTCGGAGTTGAAACGTCTCCATACACAGATAAGTATTACACAATATACAATATATTACTTATATACAAGAATACTGGTTGATCATTTTATAGACATCTCTTTCTCTCAAAAAAACTGTGAGGAAGAATCTCTGTACAGACAGCCAGTAATCCGGGCAATTTTACGAAATTGCCTTACTACACTTTGTTCTACATATACAATTTTTAAATACTTATCTGTTACAAGAAAAAAATTTGGAGGAGAGAAAACCCAATGAATAGACAAAATAATTCAAGACCTCCTCAACAATCTTTTCGAAATTACTTGATATTTATGGTGATGAAATTTTTGCACATATCTGTTAAAGGTTGCCAATACCGAAAAACAAAAGCGGCATGACACTGAAGGCGCCATTTATGTATCAATCTTGGGACTTGATGACTCTTGTAATATTGGGAGGGAAGAAAAGGTGATCAGAAATTGGGTTGGAGCAAACATTTATATTTATTAAAAGTCTAATATATACAAATTTCGTACCCGTTATTTCTGGTCTAATTCCTCCGAAACAGTTCGACCGATTTAATGAATTTTTTGTGTCAGAATAGGTCGTATATTTCAAAGCGCTAGGTGATTAGGGTGTCCTTATCCAGAATTTTTTCCTTAATCCATTTAGAACTCATAAATTTTTAAATGCATTATACAACTTCAAAAGAATTACAATCAAATCAAATTACAGTGTAAATAGTACAGAAAATGTTATTATTATAAATAGAGAAGTAAGACTGCCCTTCCCCGACTTGTCACAACAAATGTTGATAAAATTATGAAATTACTGAAGACGGAATTGAATTTTGCTTTTGCGAGAACATGGTAGATTTTCTTGTTGTTTTCCGAGAATTATAGCATTTCTTTTGCCAGCTGAAAGAATCTTGAATGCTTTTAAGATCTTTCATTTGAATTCGTTGATGTTTTGTTTAACATGCTGCATTTTCCCGATTGCGGATCTGTTTGATTGCAGAACGACTACATTCACTTGAAATGGATGGAAAAACATGAACTGAAGTGCTACGAGAAATAACCGAAGCTCTAGCTGAAGTATGTCGACGACGCATTCATCAACTGACAACACGCAGAAGGGGACGTGTAGAGTTTCCTGGAGACGGAAGAAACTGGATGCTTATCTTTTCTAGATGTGAAATGCCAGAGAACCAAGACGAGAATTCGAACAACAATTTACAGAAAGATTTGTAACTCAACCACAACTGTAAGGCTGTGTCCCACGTAAATGCGATTTGCGCGTTGCGGGCGGTGCGCTGCGTCAAATAGCAAGTGCAAACTATCAAACAGATAAAAGAGAATTCATTTTGTCCTTACTGGAAAATTAATTCGTGCAATTGTAGCGATTTTGTATTGTTGCATCGTTCATTTGTTTTTTTTTAGATTTTATTTGCAGCTTTTAATTGTCACACTGACGTATCGCGCTGCCCGCAACGCGCATATCGCGCTCACGTGGGACACGGCGTAACCATTCCACAGCGGAAACTGACACCTTAAAAAAGTTAGCCGGCAGAGCCAGAAATCTGCAGACGTATTGTGAAATGGATATCCTGAAGTCATCATCAAAAAGATTGTATCAAGATGATTTTCAAGAATGACAACAGGTTGAGAAGTAAGAAGGGGAAAACTAAGCTGCACACACCTGCAGCACCAAATTACCGATGACGGTTCAGCCAGAAAGCACGGGGGGTGCTCCCATTAAGCTTAGTAAGAACGGAATAAATAATAAATAACAGTAAATTATAGACAGAAGACTACAAAACCGAAAAAGAAATTGTATGATCTTAAAGTGTGGACAGGTAAGCAATAACTTAATAAACTGAAGGAGTTTAGATGAAAGTAATAACACTTGGTAAACAAATAGCAATTTTTGCTGACCTTCCTGGATCCGCCCCCGCACATTACTATCAATGTAAAATATTGACACTGGTGTCATAGCATTTTTCTAATGTGACTGAGTATATTTCCAAAGACCTTTTCAAAGCGATAGTTGTGGCATATGTAGTTTGTATTTTTAGAATTTTTTCGGAATAACACAATTACTGGAATTGCATATTGTAAATACTCCAAAAATTTTAGGGTCTAAATCAGTCAGTAGTTTTCAATGGCAGTAAAAAAACGGGGTCTGATTTTGACCCAGAAACTTTTTTTTCTTTTTATTCGTACTCCATTATTTCTATAATATTATCAGACTAATTTAAGTGTGCTTTAAAGGAATAATTTTTTGTTCTTACCGGCCCCGGGAAACTGAGTTGGACAGTTTAACAAATCAGCAGATGTGGTACCAGCATTTTGATGGAACTTCAGTTGGTATGGTTGAGGTTGGTAGTAGCCAATTTGGCACTCTGGGTACCTCGGTACAGGATTTGGAGGAAAGGTAACGGGAAGAGTTTGTGGATAAAAGTTATACTGCGGATTCATTTGAGTCTGGGGTGGTTGAAACAGTGGTGGTGGTTCTGAACAGTAGCAGTGCCTACAAGTTGAAATCTAAACAATATAAAAGAATTTTAGAAGTCATTATAAATACCGTTGTGGTATAACAGGACAAGAGTGATACTGTGGAAGGTTTGGTTGGGAGTTGAATACGAATTCTACACCTCCAGGAACTACAACTTTTTGAGCAGGTAGAAAATACTGTGGTATCGCTTGGTTCATGTTTTGTTGCATTGGAGGTCCGGTTACTGAGGTGTTCATGATATCGAAAAATTTTCGTTGGTTTTCTTGAGTCATTAGAACATTTTGACCGTTGAATAGTGTAGGAGCTCAAAGAAAAATAAAGTAATAAGTTTATTGGTAAGTCTAAAATGGTTATTTTTCGTTACTTACTTGAAGATGAGAGTTTTTCATCGAAAATGTTAGTATTTGTTGAATAAAATGGACGATTAATCATGATTTTACAAGTAATTTGAATGATAATGACAACTTGGGCGTTTGCTGACTGGAGGTGATTGATTTTTGATAGACTTTGGCATGTACAGAAAAGTACCAACTTAAAAAGCAAATACGTTATGTATTATAAAAGAGAGTGATAGAAAACTCATCTTGGTCAAAACTATGTTTAGTTAAATAATTTGAATTTTCTTACATGAATATTTATTTTAATGATGTGCGCTCCTGATGATATCAAACATACGAACATTTTTATGCACCACAACAATTAATAAAATAAGGGATTTGAAAAGGTTCAAAACTTCTCTTATTTTTTATTAGTTTGTTCTATTATATAATTATGGTCCATAATTTTTAAAATTTGAAGTAACATCATTATATTAGTATGAACATGCATTTATAAACTAATTTTTACATCGAAAATAAATGTGTTTAATCGCACCAAAATAAATCACAATACTGTTACGAGAATTCATCCGACAGCTGGTGCAATCGGCCATTAACCAATTCGTGGAAGGGACATTATTCCGATACTTCTGGAAATCCGAAATGTTTTATCTCTCAACAGGCCGACTGCTGCCATTACTAGGAATTCCATTAAAGCTTCCAGAAAACATGAAAAAAGTTTCCCGATAGTTCGTTGACTTGCCAGAAATATATAAATACGGACAGCTGGCGATGGGATTCATTCTGTTTTCGACGGTCCTATTGTTAAGTTAAGATAAATTGTAAATAGTTCTTGTAAATATAAAATGTGTTAAAGTAGTGGAAATAAATTAGAGTGAGTTGGACTGTGTTTTTAAATAAATCCAAGAACTGAACTGAACCCGAGTGTGAAAATAAAAATATTACAATACGTTCGACTTATTTACATTAACAACAATGATTCATGCCAAACAGATAATCGCTAATCTGATTTTAAATATTCTCATAGTGGATCTAGAGGTTTTCTGTCTGGTTTTTACTATCATCGTATTATCGGCAAAATTCTCGAACGGTTCCTATTTCGGCAGCGTAAAATAAAATGTTTTAACAATATCATAGATTTATATCTTTTAAAATCTGCTATATTGGCCCTTCAAATGAAATTTATAACTGTCATTGTTTTCACTTTGTTGGAAAACTTTGAATTGTCCGAAAATGTCGGCAAAATAGAAGATCTAAAGATCTAGCTTGTGTTGTTTATTAAAGTAAATGATTTTATATGAGTTATACATAGCTGTTTCTTTGAAATAAAATATATTTTGCTAGACCAAAAAAAAAACCAAAAGGGGTGAAATGGAGAATAGTATCCCAGTCCAGTTGTTAAATTTTAAAGAATTGCATTTAAATGAATTTTCAAGTGTACTGATTTTGACTTGAGAGTAAATACTCGAGTCTATCGAATACATTTAAACGTGCTCTCATTTGAGGGTGAAAACTACCACAAATACTAGAAACATAATAAAATATAGATTTAATCACCAGAAAAGTTTATAATGTCTTATTTAGTGGAATAGTAACTTACGAGAGGTTTTACTTTTAGTAAGTTATTCTTGAACTCGCAAACTACCCCTAAATTCAAATTTCATAGAACAATTGGAAAAAGTTAATAGTAGGTTTATTTTATATGCATGCTTATCAACATTGCTGAGACCTACTTTGGGTATGTAGGGATGAAAATATATATTGCTGGAATATGGCTGTATTGAGTGTAGTGATTGGTATTATAACTTGAAAAATGTAAGCAGAGCGAATTTGCGAGAAAACTATACTTTATATTTAGAGTAAGCCTGAAAACTATCCCAATATAAATGTAGAAACAACTCTTCAATCAGAATAATGTCAAGGAAACCAAACTAGAATTCTACCTTTATAGACGATAAAATTGTTTGGACATAAAACTTTCAGAAAAACATTATTTATTTACAATATACGTTTCAGTCTAGTCCTAAAGATTTAAAAAACTTGATTTTGATACAAACCAAGCATATTCAACTGATCTATTTCAGCAAATAGAATTAGTGAAATGTTAGCGCTTATGCTTTTCTTTTGTATCTCTCTTTATGGACCAAGAGTAACCTGCCATCATGTGTGCTTCCCAATTTCCTTGATAGCTTTGTTACATTTATGATATATCCTGGTGAAAGCGGTCTTCACTATAGTCACCTACATTTTCTGGAAAATTGTCCAGATGAGAATAGACTAGATTCATTTAAATGCTATTCATTAAGTTTTAACAACTGGTCTGGGACACTATTCTCCATTTCTCCCCCTGTGGGAGTGTTTTTTGGTTCTAGCAAAATTTTGGAGGGTGTACGAGTATTTTTTACCTAGGATTCGGTTTCAGCGTCCAAAGATACATCAGAATAATATGGTTGGGTAAAATGCATATAATTTTTTTGTTGGTTTGTGTAATCTTAACCTAAGATTCAAATTGCCGTTTTTTTTGCTACAATCTGTCCAAAGACTGAAGACGAAAAAAAACCGTTTTTTATCATTACATTATATGTGGAAACGGTGATATTTCACGCCTGGAGAAGTCAAATAGATGCAAGAGCCACTCACGGAGAGATATTTCACCCCTTCATAGAGGTAAACAATGTTTTTCAGAGATTTTGAAATTATTATGTAGTGCAGTTCTTTGACAGGATGAAATTAAACTATGCAATAACGTATATAAACGTAAAACTTATGTTTCTCCAATTTCCTATTTTTAGTGACAGCAATGGAATAGAAACAATTTTTAGAGTAGATCTTTATGACAAAAAGGAGTTGAATTGTGCAAATACTTTTAGAAAACGTAATGAAACTTTTGTTTATGAAAAAATACGTATAGCCCAGGTCAGTTACGAAAATACGTGACAAAATTAATAGTAGAACAAAACCGACATCAGCTTGTTCTAATGATAAAACCTGACTAATTGACGTAATTTTTTTTGCTCTATAACAAATAAACCGCGAAAAAACGGTAACAATTTAGTTTTTTACCTTTTACACAAAGTCCACCTATGAAACCGTGTTTGCTACTATGGGCAATGTTAAAGAGAAATGAAAAACCTACAAAATGAGCTACTATAAGCTCAACTTCGTTAATTGGTTTCTTAGATAATGAAATGTTTACCCAAAATTCCCAAAAAATAAATAATCTCTTATATATTTTTTATTTTATAGCTAAAACGTTCTTATTACCTGAAGTGATAGATCTTCTCATACCCAATTCATGTTCTTAAAATAAATACTGTAGTCCAGGTAGTTTTTGCAAAATTTCAGTCAATCTTATAGAAGACATATCTTTGAAAGGTCATATTACCTCACCAGAAGACCCTATCATTATGAATAAAAAATTGCTAAATTTTTCGAATTGACTCGTCAGAAAAATTGATACGGGATGGCCAAATGTTTTCAATACTTATATGTATTTATACTTTAAATTTTGAAAAAGTGAGATGAGGAGTCTCAATATCAACTTTTCTACTTTCCAACGGTGGTTTATTCATAATGATAGAGTCTTCTGGTGACCTTTCAAAGATATGTCTTCTATAGATTGACTGAAATTTTGCAAAAACTACCTGGGCTACAGTATTTATTTTAACAACACCCCCTTAGCGGGGTGGTACCTGTGTAACTATAAACTTATAATAAATAATCTTAAGGCAAATTTTAATTCTAAGCAGACACATATTTATATTTCTCGGATAATATGGCTTCATGTAATAAATTTAGCAAAATAGAATGCCTACACTTCATTTAGCCACAAATGATAATGACGGAGCAATCATAATAAGAAAAATGCGAAGGCTGTTGCAAGCGATTGTTCCATTTGTAAATATTTCAATAAAAGATCCAAACATATATATGTAGAAATTTGGCTTGTCATTAATTAGTAATTATTAATAAAAAATTTCTTAACAAGAATCTGAATTGAACCACATAAAAATTGCGTTGTTAACTAATTTTTTTCTATTATTAACTATTATCAATTTGTATCAGCGTTTCATTTTTATATAATAATAAAATATAAAATGTACTGAATGTGTAAACAAAGGAATAGTAGGTTCCTTTAAATGTGTCTGCTTAAAATTAAATTTGCTTTAAGATGATTTATTACAAAGACCACCCCTTAACAATTTTTCGAATGCAAAAATTATAGGGAATGCCTAAATATTTTCAGTACTTATATTTATTTATACTTATTTATTTTGAAAAAGTGAGATGAGGGGTCTCGAGATCAACTATTCTACTTTCCATCGATGGTTAATTTATAATGATAGGTTCATCCGGTGAGGTAATATGGCCGTTCAAAAACATTTGTTTTCCATGGGACTGACTGAAATTTTGCAAAAACTACGTGGGCTAAAGTATTTATTTTTAGAACATGAATTGGGTTTGAGAAGATCTATCCTTTTAGTTAATAAATATGTTTTAGTTATAAAATAAAAAATATATAAGGGATTATTTATTTTTTTGGAATTTCGGGTAAAGATTCCATTATCTAAGAAACCAATTAACGAAACTGAGCGATGGTTTTTCATTTCTCTTCAACATGTTTTATAGATGGATTTTGTGTAAAAGGTAAAAAACTAAATTGTTACCGATTTTTCGCGGTTTTTTTTGTTATAAAACAAAAACGCATCGATAATTATGACAATTAGTCATGTTTTATCATTAGACCACATTGATGTTGGTTTTGTTCTTCTATTAGTTTTGTCACCAAAAGGTCTTTTTCTCCGTAAATGACCTCAGCTAGTAATCACTCCTCAAAAAACACCTGTTTTACATTTTCTGAGTGGTCGTTGTCTCCACTTGATGTTTGCAGTCCATACATATCTCATTTTTTATGTGTTGATGATAATAAAAAGTTATATTTAATTATAAATTTTTACCGTTTTGCAGAAATTTCTCAGTTTTTCACTCCTTATGTGCGGTAAAATTGGATTACACCTTAAAGCAGATGCATTTTAATGTTGAAATGCTAACGTAAATGATGTAAGTGCACTTCTGTCTTAATCTCCAGTAGAGAAGAAAACACATATACATTTACGTTTTCTTCCTTTTCTAAAAAAAGCTCAAAGCTGAATCGGCAATTTTTAACCTTCAGTTAAACCACGAAAAATGACTTTTCCCCAGTTACTTCTTTTGCTGGCTAGCCTACAAATCTCGAGAAAGTCCAAAAGAAGACCAAACATTTCTGAGTAAACTAATGGTAGTATAGAATTGGAGGTACACAGGGTGTTTTGTAGAAGTTTCGTCAAATTTGGAGGGCGGATTGGTGGGCTCATGTGCCATATTATGTAGGCTCTATAACATCTAGATAGCTTACGGTTATTGTTTTTTTAATTTATTTTTTTTAATTCCAGGATTTTTTCATATAAACTTTTGTAACTTTTTTATTTTTTACTGTATCTTCTGCATTCGATATTTGACACAAATAATTAGTTCTATGAAAAAGTCTTTAAGTTAATAACTTTATCACATTACAAAAAAATTAAGAAGCACATCGATTACTTCGATTGTTTACAAAAACTTCTGTACTTCAACTCCTTTCCAGCAATATATCACACGTATTGGAAAGTAATTAGTATCATAATAAAATTTGGGATTGTAACTTAGAAGGATTAGAACAACAAAAAATTAAACATACATCAAGTTGCAATAATTTGTTATAAATTTTGTTCAAACCGGCTTCTAACGCTACGGATGCAATCGCAACACCTTTTTCTGACTGCTACTGTGTAGTCTCTAGTCGCATTTTTTCAAAAGCAACATTTATTCTTTCCTTAACTGCTCCTTGGTTTTTATTTATCTCTCATAAATGAGTTGCTTGGCCCGTCCCCAGTGTATAGGACCAGCTCTCTCAATCCACGCGTTTGGGAATGAATTGTCCAGGAGCACCCTGGCAGTTCGTCTATAATCTGCTGGACAGCCATCTTTTTTGAATATTATTGGTCTGTCTTCCAATGGGATTTCAATATAATAACTTCGATCATCCCACATTTTTTGAAACCCAACATTGATTATTTCCCTTAACTGCTCCATGGTTTCTATTTCTATCTCGCAAATGACTTGAAATTTTAAGCAACGATTTATCGATATTATTAGATGAAATCCTATTGGAAGACAGACCAATAATATTAAAAAATGTTGGCTTTCCAGCATGTTATAGACGAACTGTCAGAGAGCTCCTGTACCATTCATTCCCAAACGCGTGGATAGAGAGAGTCTATAATCTGGCCTCCAAGGTCGCCAAACCTAACTCCGTTTAATTTTTTTGTATGGGTATGGGCCAAACAACTTGTTTATGAGTGAGAAGTAGAAACCAAGGAGCAGTTAAGAGAAAGATTAATTGTTGCTTTTGAAACAAATTTGGGATGAGATGCGACTATATACTAGACTGTAGCAGTCAGAAAAAGGTGTCGCGATTGCATCCGTAGTATATAATATACTGTATATAATGTATAACAAATTATTGCAACTTGATGTATGTTTTTTTTGTAGTTCTAATCTTGTAAGTTACAATACCAAATTTTATTATGATACTGATTAGTTTCCAATACGTGTGATATATCGTTGGAAAGGGTAGAGAAGTTTTTGTAAGCATTCGAAGTTCTCGATGTGCTCCTTATTTTTTTTGTAATGTAATAAATTGTTTACTTAATGATTTTTTATGGAACCTCACCATTTCTGGAATCATATCATTTTTTCAACCAATTATTTGGGTCAAGTAACGAATGCAGAAGAGCAAAAAAACACCAACTTAAGTTTAGTTGATACAGTGAAAAATAAAAAAGTTACAAATGTTTATCTGTAAAAATCTGAGAACTAAGAAAATGAAATTAAATAAAACAAAACAAAAAACGTAACCTATCTACAAGTTATATGGGCTACATAATAATGCATATGAGCCTTCATATCCGCCCACCATGTTTGGCGAACCTTCTACAAAACATCCTGTATATGTGTATTATTATGTTTTTAGGAAATAATAAAGTACCCTAAAAATCACTTTATTTAATATCATAAAGGTTGCTCCATTTTAAAATATATTGACAGTAACATCCGAATAATGACTAGAGCTATATTCAATTATCAATTAGAAATTGAACAAAATAATAAAAACTTGATGCTAAATATAAATAAATATAAAAATGCTTGTCTATTTTATTGTTGTCCACATATAACATAGCATAGAGGTTTTCTTATTGCACTGTATATTGTTTTATCTTGAAATAATTTTATAAAAGGCAGCTTTAATGATAGAAATAAATTAATGTAGAAACAAATTGCTAGCAATAGACAGGTTCGATCATAGAATATTAAAAATCTAAATTGAAAAATAACAAAGGTGTGTGATTAGGATAAGTCACCGTGATTGAATTCTGATCTAAAATGACAAAAGAAGAAGAGACTGTCAGTTGATAATTTTGGTTAACTATTAGAATTCACATCATATAAATTCATTAAGTAAAATTAGTAACACTTGTGTGTAATACTTCAGTTTTCTTTACAGCTAAATACAGTTCATCTTTTGATTTTGTTTTGTTCTTTCACTTCTGAATCAACGTTATTCACGTTATAAGTAGATCCAAAGTTTAACATCTCTTGTATTTCGATGAAAGATTTTCCTTTGGTCTCTGGCAAATAGAATATAATGAACGTGGCAGATCCAAGACAAGCTGTGGCGAAAAACCAGAACGTTCCAGTCCGTCCCAAAGCATCGTTCATGGTATTAAAAGATGAAGTCATCACAAACGAAACAATCCAGCAACTGGAAGAAACAGTTGTAGACGCCACTTCTTTTACATTACTTGGAAACATTTCAGATACTAGAGTCCAGGGCACAGAACAAATTCCAAAGTTGAAAGACAAGATATAGAAAATCAAGCTGAAGAGAGGCACCCATCTTACTGATGTCGTGTTGATACTGGTAAAGTCGTGGAAGTAGAAGAAAAGACCAATGAGAATGTGAGCGAAGCACATTCCAAAACAGGATGTTATCGTAAGGAATCTTCTTCCAGCTTTGTCTACAAGAATTGGTGCGAAAAAACTGGACAAAATTATCGTAGCTCCCACAATTAGGGCTGAAATATCAGCACCGATGTTGGTGCCAGCAGCTTCGAAGATCAATTGGAGATGGAAAGTTATAGCGCAGAATCCTGAAAGCTCTTGGGTGGTTATCAGCACTACACAAATAATAAAAGAGAGACGCGTTTTTTGGTTTGTTATTATATCCATAAAGTGTCCATTTTCATTTAGTTTTATATACTGTTTGATACCCTCCAGTTCCTCTTGAACCTCTCCCGAACTCTTTGATCTTAGTATCATCAGTGATTTCTCAGCTTTTTCAATCTGATTCCCCTTTACATAATAATATGGCGTTTCTATTCCAAATATGGCGAAAGCAATGAAAAATGCTGTTGGTATAGTAGCTAAAACGAGATTGAACCACATTATTGATAAAAATGGTCCAATGGCGTATGGAATGAAATTTCCTATAGCCCAAAACACGTTAAGACTTTGGGATAACTTCCCTCTGTCGGTTTCTTTTGAAACTTCTGCTATATACATTGGTAACAAACCGTAACCTCCACCTACGGCTAAACCCCCTAGAAGTCTGCCGAAATAAAACCAATATATGTTTGATGCAAACGCCATTGTGAGGTAAGAAATTATGTGGGGTAAACCGATAGCTAGCAGCCCGATTTTTCTTCCGAAGTATTCAGCTATTGTGTTGAATACTGCTGGTCCTAAAACCGCACCTAGGGTTAGTAAAGATCCAACCCAAGCATCTTCGCATTCTGTTATTGGTCTGCCTAATGGATTGATGGTTGAGTCGTTGGAGTAGAGCTTGGGGTATATTGGAGATGTCCATGATAGGGTTATGTCACCGGAGGTAGCTAGAAGATTAACTGAAAATAAAACATAAAACATTTAACTAACAAATTGTTAGTGCGTCTTTATGCGTGTGATTCTCATTCTCTCAGACTATTGTTATTGTACATAATTACATAATATAATACAATTTTTACTTATAATTTAAGGTAATAGTGAAATATGCAATAATGTTAGGTTGCATATTCTGTAAATTTTATTATTTTTTTGGGTTATACATTTTGACGCGATTCCGAAAATATGTTAAACTTTTGTTCGGTAATACTTAATATTGTTGAAGGTATAATAATTTCAAAATCAGTATTATTAAAAAAATGAAAACAACAAAATCTAATGGCGTGACATCCAGTGCCTTTGGTGGCCACTCAGTCGGTGAATGTTTCAATATAAACTAATTCAAACTTTAAGAATTTCTTTAGCTAAAAACCTATTCTGAACAACTTGGATCATCTTGTACAAAATTACACATGAGCACTGAATTAAACAAATAGTGGACCCTTCGTCCACAAGTGTATCGAGGCTTTTTCAAGGATGCTGAAAGATCTTTTATCTGCTAATTTTACAGCAAGCACCTTTAGCACTCTAGGGCTCTAAATAAATCTAGCGTAACATATATTAAAGATTTATCTGACAAATTATTATCATCAACATTATGCACAGCTTTTCAACAAAGAATTTCCACAAGCACCATTATAAATTTTTTGAACAACAATAATTACAAAAGTTTGAGCATTTTTCACTGTCTATCTAACGGTGACCTTGACCTTGACTATGACCTTGATCATATCGAGGTAAAATGCATTTTTCCAAATGAGAACCCCCATTTTTTATTCCGGTTTCGGAAAATGTTACATCTAGAATGACCTTGACCATGACCTCTTTCATGACCTTGACCGCTACCAACGTCAAATGCTTTTTATTGACGGACGCATTTCAAAGTCAAAAAAATTTTTTTTATATTCCAAATCAGATTGGAAAGTAGCGGATAATTTTCCTTTACTTTAATTACCTTGACGACGACCGACAAGGTCATCCGATTTTGGTGAAAATCTATTGCTTTTTTTAAATTTGCGTTCGCCATCTTGGATCTGCCATTTTGATTTTTGTAAATCTGACCTCAGATTCGTAATCAGCGACCTGAACCCCCAATACCGGTTTTGGTGAAAATACTTTTGACCTTTCCAGTGGTCAAGGACATGAACGAGGTCATGGTCAAAGTCAAGGTCAGGACCAAAGTCAAGGTCATGGTCACAGATAGTCGGGGGAAAATGCTAAAACTTTTGTATTTATCATTTTTGAAAAAAATATATCCCTGAAGAGTTATTCGAAGGTCTCCCAGTGAAGACATTTCTACAGATAAAGTTAGGTCTCAAAATTTGAAAAACAGAAAATCTAAAAATTTATCTATGTTTATGTTTGCTTCAACTTGTAAATAGGATTTCTGGCTTGAATTTTTTAAAGTTTTTATTGTTTTAAAAAGCTCAGTGCTCATTTGGAGTTGAATTTATACTTTAACCGTTTATGGGCTTCTTTGTATATATATATATTTTTTAAACATGAATGTTTTATTGCAGGGTTGATTAGTCTACCTATGTAGGTACTAGGTAGGTACTATGAAAAAATATTTATTTCAAAATCGCAGGCAGACAATATAGTTTCATTTGTGTATAACAGATTACACAACAATAAAAACAATTTTTGTTTCAGACAGATAACGGACCTAGATAATTGTTAATAAAAGAAATGCAGAATATTTTTGAAATTTAAAAACACCAATATTCCTATCTTATCCCTTACTTTGATTTTTCTGAAGTGTGGTTTCGACTTTCTTATAACAAAAATATGAGTTTAATAATCGTTAAATCATAATAGTTAATAAACCTATTAACATATTTATGTGCTATTTGTTTTTAAATAAGCAATTAACGTATTCAACTGCCATTTGATTTTAATGTCGCTTTATAAAGTTATCATTCAATTTGTTATCGGAATGTCTTATAAATGGAAAGTTTTTAATTTTATCATGTCTTCAATGAATCAAACTGATGTATATTTCCTATTTTTTAAGACTGGTGACATTAATGCAACTAGTAACTAGTTCAGATTTTGAACTCTTCTCTGATAAAATTTACGATCATCCGTAATAAGATGCATTGAAGAATTGGAAAAAAGTGTTATTATGACTATAGAAAAATCAAAAGCGACAATGGGAAAAAATAATGCTTTCTTATCCTGGGATTATTTTGTAGATTTTTCCATTAATCATGTATCAAAATCCAAGAAAAATATCCTTTTACAGTTTGCTGCCTTGGTTTCGGGGAAAATTTCACAAATGAATCATTAAATGACAAAATTGTAGGACTTAATGAACCAATTTCTACATTAATAGGCAAGAAAATGATGCCGTTAAATTTCTTTAGTAGGTAAGTTTTGCTGACAAACAAAAATATTGAAAATGATAAGTGTACCAGACGAATTGTTGAAAAAACGTACGATAGCCCTCTGTAAAACTAATATAATACTGAGTAGAAGAGAAAAAACACTTGGTTTATGAAAACTGCTAAAGACAGGAAAATAATAGAAGACGACTCGTAACAAATAACACAGGCCAACCGTATTTCACATAGTCGGATGCTGTGTGGAGAAAGTTGTTTCCATGCTCCTTGGTCAATAAAGAGGATTTACAAAATTTTCGTGTTTTATGTTTGAGTGGGACAGTAGAGCAAGGGAACAAACTTGGTCAACTCAACAATAAGAAAAACTTTGACACTTGGCGGTTAAAACACTTTGCATGAAACTTTAATTGACCCCAAGAAAATCCTTCTACCACTCTTATACATAAAATTGGGCTTAATGAAACAGTTTGAAAAAGCTTTGGCAAACGATGATGATTGCTTTGTATATTTGCGAAGAAAATTTTCTAATCTATCAGAAGCTAAATTGAACGGAGAGGGATTTTCATTGGACCTGATATTCGTAATTTATATTTCGATTCCAAGTTCGAAGCAACGATGAACAAAAAGGAAAATGAGGCTTGGCTATTATTTAAAGAAGAAGTAATGAAGTTTGTGAGTAATGTGAAAGCTTTGAACAATAAAATTATCAAAGTTAACATTTTTCTGAAAACTTAAGTGATATAAGTGAAGAGCAAGAGGAGGGGTTTTATTATAACATACAAGAGATGGAGAAACGATACCGTGGACGGTGAAATATGAAAATGATGGGTGATTACTGTTGGTCACTTTACAGAGTACACCAAATCTCATTTAATCGGTGATAATGCTGTTCAAGAAAATTTACAGAGAAAAGAAAGAGGAAATACAGAAAAATGAGACTACAATATTCATCTTTCAGTAATTATATATTTATTCCACGAGAAAAATGTAACTAAATAAAAAAAAACTATGGATTTTTGATTTCTATACACCAAAATTTCCCTATTTTTGTAGATATATAATCCATGCCACATAGTAAGAGAATGGTGGGTGGTAAAAATAAAACTGATATCAAATGCGATTTCAGCATCTAAAAATATCTCAAATTTAAGAGTTTTTCTTTCAAATATTTTTTTGTTGGCCTGTGGCTAGTTATAATTTGCCAAAAATTCTAATTAAGTTCCTGAAGATGTATACAAACTTGGTGTGGGATCTGGAGATAGATGAAACAACTGCTGAAGAATACTGAAAAGCCTACTAATAAAAAATGAAGATTTACGAGGAATGTATTTAAGTGAAACCAGTGCAGCTCATACTGAAGCAAACTGTTTTTAAAAATTGTGAGAATTAACGATGAAACCACAACGATGAGGGAAAATGACGAACCTGGCATAATACCAGTAGAACTTATAGTAAATGTAAAGCCTCAGGACTTGAAAACTGAATACTGAACAACCCTCAGACTTCTAGGGAACACCAAAGAGTTCTGTTTAATAAATATTTGAACGAACAAAACTTATCAGTTTGGGAATGCTCCACTATTTTATTTGGAATAATTATCCACAATAATGTCAACGGCTCATAGAAGGAAAACATACAAAACACTGTAACTGATGCATGCTACAAGGACAGTGATAACATATTATAAAACAGAAATAAAAACAAAGAAACGACTCCTTAGGAAATAAGATATTAAGAGGAGAAGATATAGAAAAATAATGATTTAGTAAAACTGTAGGATTTGCCAATAAAAAAGCAATGCAAGTTTTGGTAGAGGTTGAATATCAAATATTGGGAAAACATAAAGCAAGGAATAAGGCAAATGTGACACTTGTGGAGAAAAAAGGAAAAAGAGCTGAATAAGAAATAAGAAATAAAACTAGGAATTTGAGTATAAGTCTTAGGAGTAATAGAGGAGGAGGGAAGAAGTATAAATGCTAACAGAGAAATAAGAAATTAGCAACAAAAAATTGAAATAACTAAATTCTCTAGAATTGGATTGATGATTAGTAGATAATAAAGTGATAAAATGATGAAGGTGAGTAAACGAGTCGAAAGGGTAGAAGAGTATTAAATAAGGAAACAGAAAATAACAGTCGAAATGTTCAAGTGTATTGGTAGACATGATTTAGGATGTAATATACAAGGTGATTATAACGATTATTATTGTTGACTTCAAAAAATATTATAACGAGGGAGGATTCAGAATGCTTTATTGAAGTGGCCCAAAAAATGTTGTTAAACTGTTGTGATTTATTTTAACTTCTCAACATAACTATGAAGAAACATCGAAGAGGTCATAATTATCAAATCATAATTAAAGAGCTAACTAGGTCAATAAAATGTTTAGTTTGAATTAATTTCCTATGCTCCCATTTCTTAACTACGGATTTTTAATTAATCAAATTAAATAAGAAATAATTAATTGATCTACCTTCTGATTATTCTAAATATAATCAAAAAACTTTTCTTATTGTAATCGAAAATGTACTTACCGCAGAAGACACTAAGTATTGAATGCGTAAAAGCTTTCATGTCTTGAGTACCGGCCAGATAGTACACAATACACACTATGAGATAAAGATAACAGGTCAACAGACGACAACTTGGCATCCAAGAAAACAAAAACAACAAATTGTTATAAATGTCATTTCTTTTATAATTCAATTCGGAGTAATCTTGACTTTTCAACTTTGTAAAATCACATTATTTGAATACAGATCAAATAATGAATAATGTCACCGATATCGATTTTATTATTTATTTTAGAGTTTAGTTCAGTCAGATTCCAATTATTCCAATTTCAAATTAAAAGCACCTGCATTAGTAAGTAGAACGCAATAGAACATACTGTTTCTGAGTGCGACCAATTTTTAGTTCCGCTACCTCAAAAGGTCGAAATCTCTAAAAACTATTTGTAAAAGGTGTGATTTTAAGTAAGTACCGTTTTGAAATGATTTCTGATTATGCTTAATGAAAATGCTACTGCCGATTGAGAGTCCCGCCAACTGTGAGATACGCTTAATTTTTTGCCTCGTGGTGACACTATTAAATCTGAAACACATTGTGAGACCTTAAATATGTGTCGTGCAATTCAAAACAAAGTGTCTTAATATTGGTGGAAATTATGTAGAAAAGTGTGGTCATGTAAAAATAAAATTGCTACAAAGCTAGTTTTTTTTTATACTTCAAACGGCCACCTACTTTAAAAACACACCTCGTAGTTCAAAATATGTTAGATATTAACTGTTTTATTGGGTTGCCCATAAGCAGTTACATATACAGGGTGGTTAAAATATAGAGTGAAGTGAAGTTATAGTTATATAGGGTGGTTCGATAACAAATAAAAAAAAATTATATCGGGTAACCCATGAGCAGTTGAATACATATGTGATAGTTGGAAGATAGGAAGGACTAGAAAAAATGTTATACAGGGTGGTTAAAAAATTATGAAAGAGTGTTGCAGGGTAGTCCCTTAGCAGTGACATTTACAAGTGAAATCAATCTTATACAGGGTGGTTAAAAACATGTTAATGGGGTGGTCATTAGCAGATGCATATACATTGTGGTTGACATATATACTATTTATATCATATTAACTATGCAGTGTGATTTAAGAACATGTTAGAACAAAAATGCTATGTTTGGTAGCACATGAGGAATTGTAATATATGGTGGAGAGGAATTATAGTTATACAGGGTGGTAAAAGAAATGTTAGAGGAAGATATGATGTACTCTCTTCGAGGTGTCATTCCTTTGTACGCAAGACAATATATATATTATATATAATACATATTCTTTCTGGTCAGGGAACCTTCATCAGTTGCGCTTCCCAAAATTGAATGTCCTCTCGAACACTTCTTTATGTATTTGATACATTTCGTTAAATTTGAAGACGAGAGATGTAAGACCGACATCTAGGATTTTTTTGCGTACAAAGGAATGACAACTCGAAGAGAGTATTCAATATCTCTGACAGGTGAAGTAACCTGAATATTTTATCGTGACATTCTGTCCTAGGAGTTAAGGGAGAACAGCAATTACACGGAACGGCTCCAGTTTCGGAACCTCTGTGTGCTAATTCTCTCGAAAATCCTAGATGTCGGTCTTACATCTTGCGTCTTCAAAGATATGATTTAATGGATAGCCGGCAAAGGTGTATATATGATGGTTGAAATATAGTGTGAAATAGAATTATATCTACAGAATATGTTTAAAAAAATTACAACCAAAAACAGTTTAGCTTTTAGGATTGCTCACAGGCAGGCACGTATACAGAAATGTTGGAATTTAAAATGTTAATGTTATACAGTGTGGTTCAAAAAGTTGAGGACAAAATGTTATAATAAATAATCCATTAGCATATACAGGGAGGGCGAAATATATTATGAAGTTGAATTATTATAAAGAGTGTTTGAATAATTGTTAGAGAATTGAAATTTAACTAATTTATTTCGTCTTGGGAAAAATTTGTTCACATAGCAAATGTTCGATTATTTGGATATCTGTGCCCGCATTTTTCACGAAACCCTAGATATTAACAAATTAATATTTAACATAATATATTCTTCAAGTCTTCATAAAGAGATCTGCTAGGTCCGAAACCTAAAATAAATTCGTCACATGTCACTTTTTATAACTGTATACGAGGTTCGTAATGCTTTTATTTTCATTTGTTCAGTTCTTGGATTTATTTAAAAACACAGTCCAACTCATTCTAATTTATTTCCACTACTTTAACACAATTTATATTCACAGAAACTACTATTTACAATTTATCTTAACTACACAATACGACCGTCGAAAACTGAATGCCTCCTATCGCTGTCCAGCTGTCCATATTTATATATTTCTCTCCGAATTGCCTGGTAAGTCCACGAACCATCGGGAAACTCTTTCATGTTCTGGAAGCTTTAAAGGAATTCCCAGTAACGGCAGCGGTCGGCCTGTTGAGAGACAAAACATTCGCATTCTCAGAAGTATCGGAATAACGTCCCTTCCCCGAATTGGTTGATGGCCGATTGCACCAGCTGTCGGATGAATTCTCGTAACATTGCCCCCTCCTTAAGACCATTTCGTCTCGGAATGTCCTAGAATCCTTCCTGGTGTGACGATATTTGCAGGACTCTCCATTTCCACATCGGGAAGTTTGGTGGAAGTAACAGTCAACGGTCTTCGAATCTTGGCTGCGACTATTGACACAGCATACCAGGATGTCGATGCCACTGAATCGAAAGATTGTTTCCATTATACTTCTCACCACCCTCCAATTCAGTCCATCCAACCCGCAGGCTATCTTTGGAACCGCCAATTTCATCAGATTCTTCTCCATCATCATATTCCTCAATTCCACCAGAGTCTTGCAAAGATCGCTGTATGTTGGCTTGTCCTGCGAGAATGTTTTCGTTATCAAATAAAAGATGTCTCTGGTACCCATTGGTTGTTTATCTTAGAGATGAAGGACCTTCCCTACCGCTGGATCTTGCTCTCATAGCTTCTGGAAGGGTCGATTCAAAATTTCTACCTTGGTCTGAGTGCAACTCCAAGGGAACACCAAAACGACTGATCCATTCCTTGACAAGGACATCAGCAACGGTCAAGGCTTCCTGATTCGGCAACATCAATGGCTACTCTTTCGAATGGACTGCCACCGTTATATTGCTTCATGGGAGCTTTTGGTTGCTTCTGAGGCCCATTACTTGCTGCACAAGCCGTACATTTCCGGCACCACTCCTTAACATCTACCTGGCAGTTTACCCCATAGAAGCGTTCTCTCAACTTTCCCAGGGTTTTCGTTACTCCTAGATGTCCTCTAGTTGTACCATCATGTAGTTCTCGTAGAACCTCTGGTCTCCTATTTCTGGGAACTACAATCTGTTTTCTGTCGTTTCCCTCGTCTAGAGTTTCCAGGACGCGCTCATTTTCCAGGATGAGGAAGTTCCACTGAGCCCAGTACGACTTTATGGTTGGTGAGTATCGGGAAATCTCTTGCCACGTAGGTTTGCGGTCTTCTTCCTTCCACCGGATAACTTCTTTTAGTTCTGGATCTAATTTTTGGTCTTTCTGGATCTCCTCAGGTTGCCAATGGTCATCGACGGTTGTAGTTCTACAGAGAACAGCCCCTTTTTCTTCAGCCCGCTGACAATGTTGATAATCATCAGGGCATGGTTTCCTCGATAAGGCATCAGCATTCTTATGGCTTGTTTCTGTGCGATGTTCAGACTCGAAGTCGAATTCTTGCAACCGCTCAATCCACCTGGCCACTTGTCCTTCGAGGTTTTTAAAGTGCAAGAGCCACTTCAGTGCTGCATGATCAGTCCTACCATAGAGGACGAACCCCTTTTCTTTTAACCAGGCTTGTTCAAGCTAAAATAGGTACTTATGCGAAAGCACCGCACCAATTCCGACATTGCTTGCGTCGGTATCCAAAACGAAGTTTTAATCTGGCAAAGGATAACTTAAGGCGGGGCACTCTTCAATGCCTTTTACCACAGTATTGTACCTTCCCCTCGGTGAGTCTAGTAAGTGTCTTGGCGATGTTGGCAAATCCGGCTACGTACCGACGTTAGTACGTGCATAACCCCAGGAAACTTCTTAACTGATGGATATCTTTAGGTATCGGCCATTCCTGGACAGCTTTGACTTTCTGTTTATTAACAGCTACTCCCTCTGCGGAAACCACATGTCAAAGATATTGCACCTCTTCTTGGAACAGCTGACACTTCTTTGGGGCTTAACTTTAATCCGAAACTTCGAAGTCACCGAAACACCTCCTCCAGGTTCTTCACGTGGTCTTCAAATGATCTTCCAACCACGATAATGTCGTCAAGATACACCAAGCATATTTTCCATGAAAGCCCTTTTAACAATGTTTCCATCAATCTTTCAAACGTCGCTGGAGCATTACACAACCCAAATGGCATCAACGTGAATTGGTAAAGTCCTGAGCCGATGGTAAAAGCATTCTTTTCCCGGTCTTCTTTAATTACCGATAGTCCACGCACAATCGGGTCGGACCACCTTTCTTTTTAACCAAGACGACTGGAGAAGTCCGAGGGCTATTGGATCGTTCAGTAACACCTTCTTCCTCCATCTCGCGGACTATCCTGTCGGCTTTTTCTCTTTTAGCTAGGGGTAGTCTTCTCGCCGACTGTCGAATAGGTTGAGCGTCCCCAGTATTAATTTTATGTTTCACCAGATCAGTTCGTCCTCTTTTGCCATTCTCTACATCGAAGATATCTTGGTAGTTTCTAACGATGTCCCTCAGTTTTGCTTTCTGGTTTGGCTTCAAATTCTTAGATGAATCGGTAATGAGTCTTTCCAGTTGCTCAGATAGTTTTACCTGGTGGCATTTCTGCATGCTGTGTGCTTCTGACTACAGAGGAAACTGTTGAACAATGGCTCAAAGTTGTTCCTTTCGAAGCGAAGTTTAACTGGAATCCCTTCGAGCTCATGAAATCCATTCCAATGCTTACTTCGTCTTCGATGTCTGCCACTAATACCCGATGTAGGAAGGTTGTTTCCTAAGGTCATTTCAACCTTTATTTTACCATGGACTTTCGCTGCTTCTCCTGTCGCTGTTCGCAGTTGCCATTTTGTTGGTTTTATCGTTGTCTCTAAAACAATGTTGGGCCTTATTACTGTTTTCGTCGCGCCAGTATCCAGCCGCATTGTAAATTGCATCCTATTAATAAGGCCATCTACAAAGACACTGTTAACGTGGTTGCGTAGCGAAGCGACATATGCGTTCTTTAGTTTCCCCGACGAGGAAGTCTGTACTCCGTTGCTCTCCTTGCAACGACTCTGGACATGTCCTACCTTACGACACTTCCGACATCTAACTAATCTTTTTTTGGTAAGGACTTCTTCTATTATCTTTCTTACAGAGGCTTCATCGTTTCCGCCATCTTTGGATACTCCGTCAACGATTCGGACTCTGGCTTGACCTCTGCAGGTATTTTTCGCAGCCTCGAATTCTAGCGCTCGAGCAAGTGCATCCACTAATTGAGTCGGTCGAGCTAGTGTTAAAGCTTGTCTGGCTTCGTGGTCCCGCAGTCCGTCCAAAAATGCTTGTTCTGCTAACCTTTCTATCACATTTTCCGGCGTGGCTGGATAGGCAAGACGGGCATATCCGCTTCAATCTCTTTTAGGGATTCATTCGTTTTCTGGTTCAATTGGGAATAGTTGAGGTGCTCCAAATGTGTCTGACCATACCTCAGTTCTAAATGTTTGACCAGTTGTTCTTAGTCTTCTTGCTCCGAGGTATTCAATGTTTGTAAGATATCTGTAGCATCCCCTCTTAAGGCGAGTGTTAGTGCTATTGCCTTCTCCTCTGCCGACCATTCGTTTAACTTTGCTGCAGCCTCGAATTGGCACCTATAGTTAGTCCATGACGATTTACCATGAAATTGTGGAGGTTTCATTTTGTGTCTTGTCCCTTCGAGGCCAGTTTTCGACTCCCCTACTTCTCGACTGTGTCTGCTTTCGGTCTTTGGTTGAGTTTCTCTCCTTTATATTGTGACTACTTGTTCTTTTATTTTGCTGATCTCACTCTCCCTTATATGCTTTAGCTCCTCTATCCGCTTTTCATTTTTGTCTTATTTCAGCTCATCGACCATTGTCTGCTTTAGCTCTTCCATCCGAGCCTCATTCTCGAATATTTTCTCTTCCAACATTTCTGAGTTTTTCTGTACAATGCTTTTCAAATTTTCTTCCAAGAATTTAGAATTTTCTAGCAATTTGTCTTCCAGGGTTTTAGAGTTTTCTGCCAATTTGTCTTCTAACACCTCTTTCAAGTTTTTAGAATTTTCTAGCAATTTCTCTTCTAGAGGCTCTTTCATGATTTTAGAATTATCTTGTAATGTCTGTAGCTTATCTTCTAAAGACTTAGAATTTTCTAGCAATTTATCTTGTAATTTGTCTTCTAGGATTTTAGAATTTTCTGTTAATTTATCTTCTAATGCCTCTTTCGAATTTTTAGAATTTTCTAGCAAATTATCTTCCATTTTCTTTAATAACAGACTCATGTCCCCATTACCAGAAACTTCAAACAAATAAATTTTGGGGTCATTACCTTCATTTATTAGGGCATCTCGTAGCCGTTATATTAATTCACTTTTCTTCCCACTAATTTCTAAATCCCGTTTTTCAAGTTCTTTTTTTAAGTCAGTCACTTTCAGTTGTTTCAAACTCACGTTTTTAAACATTGTCAGTCTATTTATTTTCCATTTATAAAGTTCAACAAATACACCTCACACCTGACACCACTGTAATGTTTTTATTTTCACACACGGGTTCTGTTCAGTTCTTGGATTTATTTAAAATCACAGTTCAACTCACTCTAATTTATTTCCACTACTTTAACACAATTTATATTCACAGAAACTACTATTTACAATTTATCTTAACTACACGACCGTCGAAAACTGAATGCCTCCTATCGCCAGCTGTCCATATTTATATATTTCTCTCCGAATTGCCTGGTAAGTCCACGAACCATCGGGAAACTCTTTCATGTTCTGGAAGCTTTAAGGGAATTCCCAGTAACGGCAGCGGTCGGCCTGTTGAGGGACAAATCATTTCGCATTCCCAGAAGTATCGGAATAATGTCCCTTCCCCGAATTGGTTGATGGCCGATTGCACCAGCTATCGGATGAATTCTCGTTAGAATATATTTCAACCACAATGTAAGTGCAACTACCTCTAGACCACCCATTATAACATTTTTTTATTTTTTTTATTTAGACCACCGTGTACAACCACAATTCCACCCCACCTTATATTTCAATCATACTGCATGTGTGATTGCTTATGAACCAACCTATAAATAAACACCTTTTGTTTCTAATATTTTTAAACACCCCCTGTAATTATAATCTTACTCCGTCCGGTATTCCTACCTGACATTTATTTGCAACTCCTTGTGGGCTATCCTATAAAACATTATTTTTCTAAGATTTTTTAACCACCCTGTATTAGTATAATTCCACTCCCCTTTATATACCAACCATCCTCTTTATGCAACTGTTTGTGAGCTACCAAATATAAAATTCTATTCATTTTTAGTATCACTCTATATAAGTATTTCTACTCCACCGTATATTTGAACCACCCTGTACATGTGTCTGCTTATAGCTCTCCAATCCATTTTTTTAATTACCCTACCTATATTTTGACTATACTATATTTTAACATAATAAAACAATCTGTCACTGAATTTTTTAATATTTCATTTTTTCAATAATACGATTATTCTCAATGAAGAGTGCTGTTTTCCAGAACCAAATTACATATATGCATATACAAATAAACATACATTATTTGCATTATATAATAAGATAAATTTTAATTGTTAGTTGTTAATCAAAAACGTTAAAAAGATTGACAATTGATTAGTCGTTAATTGTGGAAACTCACGACTAACAATTGATTAATTGTTAATTGCAGTTAATTAATTAATTGTTAATTTTTAATTGTCCAACAATTTAATTTTGCCCAACACTGATCTAGAGTTTCTTCATAATGCTTATTTTTATTAGTATTTTGTATAGAAGGGTTAAAGGTTGCACACGTATGGGCATAATAAGAAATCCTTATATAAGAAGTGAACTGAAGGTTTTCAGCATAAATTACAGAAAATAGGAAAAAATGTAGATACAACGCGAGATGATAGAATCCCTAAGAAAATATTCAACTATAAATGTAGAGGCAGAGACGTATTGATAGACCAAGAAAACGATGGGTACCGTAACAGGCCAAAAGAGATATTACTTTACATTTGGAAGAGTTTAAGCTTATCTTTTATTTTGCACTAACTGTCAATTTGTAACCTAAGTAGTCATCAAACGTTGCAACTTAAACAAACATGTTTAAATAATTTGCGAATGCTAATTTTTCACAACCTGAAGTCCATTGTTTTCATCATGGAAATTTAGTTCAAAGTATATATCGTTATACATAATACATCTAAGCCATACTTTAAGTGTTAATCGTATAATCAGCAAAATTATGTATTACAAAAAATATTAAACACTAGTGCAACTTTTTATCTCACATGATTAATAGTTAAGATTATCTATATTTACATCATTCTGATATCTCGATTAGATTATTTGGTCGATAATTCATTAAAAATTATATAAACGATGCTAAATTATATAATTTAGTAAACGCTGAGGTACAATTGATTAGTATATAATAAAAGTTACCCAAATTAATGTATCTTTTTGTGAAAATCAGCCTTGCAAAACCTTTATCTTCATTTCAGGACCCTAAAATATGCTTTATGAATTTATATGGCGAGTAAGTCTTGATCCCCATTCTAGTGTGTATTTGGCGCGAATTTAAAATTCCACTACTCAGTTTAGAGGCCTTCCCATTTCGGAAATTCCAATTGAGGTTGTTTCATAAACATTATCGATTTTACGAAAAATAAAGGTACAAAATTTAAGCAAAATTAATATTTCGAACAAACCGCGTGACATGTGATGATTACAGTTTAGGTTTCAGATTATGCAGTACTTTTTGTGAAGAATAATTTATTATCTAAATATTATTCATAAGAAATTTGATTCCACCTTAGCCGGCGGTTACACTGGTTGCGAATTCGTACGAAATTTATTCGTACGTATTCGTAAGAAATTTGTTCGTAACAATACGTACGAATAGGGTGGTTACATTGGAGGCGCAAAGTAGTGCAGCTTTGTGCATATAGTTCTTAATTTGTGTTGAAGTGTTGAATCTTATTCGTTGGAAACGCTTTTAATAAAATGTGTTTTACTGAAAAAAGAAAAACGCTTTTGGATATTTGATAACTTTTTATCTACAACTGGAAACGGGGAATTGAAATCATATGAATAACTTTGGAATAATTTTTGAATGTATTAGAACAATAATCTACGTTCAATTACATATTAAAAACTGTAGAAACTAAACTTCATAAATACTGTTATATTTTTCATCCTATAAATACCACCTTACTTCAACAAGTGTAATTAATTTTAAAATATCCACGCTCAATCTCTTTGAATTCGTACGAAAACTGACCAAAAAACAAAAAAAATTGATCGCATCAGAACAGTCGTACGAATTCGTGAGACGCCGTACGAATAAGGCGTATATACTGTAACCGCCTGTACTTACGAATACGTATTTGATCACTTTTGATGAATTCGTACGAGTTCGTATGAATTCGTACGAAGTAATTTTCGTACGAATTCGCATCCACTGTAACCGCAGCCTTTATGTAGACACACTGTATATGGAGATGAATTGAAAACTTCCATCTTACAATTGGTTAACTAACATCTAATCTGATTTAATTGCTGTCTATTTTCAATTATTTACATCTTAGGTTTCGAACAATTGGTTTCATTTCACTAGCCTTCGCCAAAGGTTACAAGAGCAAGTCTTTTCCAATTGTCTAAAAAACGGTATAAGCCATGTCATTGAAAAAAGGGTCAATTTCCGGATCCTCCTTAACCCAGTTTAAACTATCCAAATTAGTTTTTGACTAATCGGTGAACACACATTAAACAAAGGAAGAAATATACAGACAAATTGAGAACATTCTCGTTTTTTGAAGTAGATTCGAGAGAAAATCTATTTGTTCCCCCCAAAATTTTGCATTTGTGGCATTTTGCATTTTATATTTTTATATATAAGATAATTGTTATATATGGTGGTTTAAAAAATTGTAAAAGAATATTATACCCGAAGGGTAGCACTTTAGCAGTTACAATTAGAGAGTAGTTGGAATATTGGCTAGAGCGGAATTAGAGTTAAACAGGGTGGTTCCATTATGTTACATTGGGTGGCCATTGGCAGGGTGGTTGACATATAAGCTGAGCAGAAGTATAGATATGAAGTGTGACTTAAAAAATATTAGAACAAAAGCAGTTGCATATATAAGGTGGTTGTAATAAAGGGTATTGCATGTATACGATGGTTGAAATATAGGGCGGAATAGAATTACAGTTACAGTAGGTGGTTACAAATGTTTTTTTAAATATATAGTGTTTATAGGGTGGCCCTTAGGCAGTCGCATATACGGAATGGTTGGAATATAAAGTGTTACGTGGTACAGGATGGTTGGAATATAAAGTGTATAAAGTTATATAGGGTGGTTCAAAAAACTGTAGAAAATAATGTATACCTAATGGGTGGTCCATAAGCATATAGAGAGAGAGAAGTTGAAGTATATTTTGAAGTGGATTATTATAAAAAG